>JAJOZX010001625.1:40000-640000 GCA_023014485.1 Bathynomus jamesi
GTTTGGCTGCAATGTTTCGTATAGAAACGTTACTTAAATAACATCCGATGACGAGTCCACGTTGGAACTCGGAGAGTTCACGTCCGCGCGGCATGGCTTCACAACAGTTACTGATAACTTAACAGAACACCTCAGCATTATAGTTTCGCCACGCTTTTTCCCAGCATACCTTTCGACGAAGGTGATATTTGCAGAAATGCGGATTTTCCGGGGTGTCCGAATACTTTTGATCATATAGTATATATATATACATATATATATACATATATGTATATATATGTATGTATATATATATATGTATATATATATATATATATATATATATATATATATATATATATATATGTGTATATATATATATAATATGAATATATATATATATATATATAGTATGTATATATATATATATATATATATATATATGTATATAATGTATGTATATAATATATATGTATATATATGTATATATATGTATATGTAAAAATGAACAATGAATAATCAATATTCATTTTTACATAAGAACCAAAATCGCTTAACGCGAGTTTGGATAAAAAATTTATTTCTTGCTTTATATTTTCGTTTGTGTCACAACCCTACGATCTACCATTTCTATGGTTTAGTCGAATCCATTTTCCATTTTTCATTTGTTATAGAATTTATTATAATTAATTATGATTGTCTTGCATCTCACCCTCGTCCCTAGATTATGCATACACATTGCATATAACAGGATTGGAACCCTTAGTTGTACTTCTTAGTCATTAATACCCATATATTCAATAACTATGACGTCACATTTTCCCGTCGTTAATTTCCCTTCATCATATCTCTAGTATGCAATGTATGGTAAATTCTTTAATAATAATGTTGTGGTGTTATGTATTATAAATATTATTATTCAACCATATTCATCTATACGTCCATATCTTACCTTGACCATTGTCCTATATAAATTTTATTAAATATTCATTTTTACTCGTGTAAGTCTATGAAACACAAAACTTTAGGCATTCGTTCGAAAACGCACAAATACGTTCTTCTATTATTTTTTATTTTTATTTTTATTTATCTCACCTCCCGCAATGAACTCGAAAATGCTGAGGTAAGTGATCAAATTCCGCTAACTACGACAGAAGCGAACGCTTCTAAGATAAACATCTCCTTTCCCTCCGATTCAAATTTATAACATAATATAACATAATATAACATATTATGTATATAAATCCATACCGTATGTGCCCATGTACTTTGTATTATATTTCTAACATCTTAATTGTCTATTAATATGAAACACTGTAAAAACAAAACAAAGTAATAGTAACTGTTTAATTGTAATTAACTGTAATACTTTAATTTAATATAACGTAATGTACTTTAATGAAACTGTAATTAATAATAACTTGTAATGTACTTCATTGAAACTGTAATTAAATGTAATGATTTAATATATAATGTAAGAATGTACTTTAAATGGGAGTGTAATTAAACAATAATAAGTGAATATGAATTAATTGGTAATTGTAATCGTAATTGTAATGAACCAAAATTAATACATACTCAGACATGTACTTAAATTGTAGTTATGTACTACTACGAAATGATATCGCCTTCAGAAATGAAGACTCGGCAAAGAAATACGATTAGTTTTTTATTTTTATTTTTTTTATTTTTTATTGGAATCTTTCATCTGATCATATGTTTAAAAGGGGGGAAACTTAACCTTCAACTGCATTTCCCCAATATTTAGATAATATATAAATCATAAACTGTAAAATAATGTCACTTCTTCTTCTTAGACGTCACTTCGATTAACACTCCCTTGTTAGCAGCCTCGCTGCGAGGAGGGGGCAGAGGCCCCTTGCCTCCTTAGCTTTTTAGATTCCGGCCTGAGCTATGGTCGAAAGAGGTCGAACCTCTACCACTGTAAATTCAGGGCACTACTTGTACATTTTTTAGAAGTAAATTACAATAAGAGAAACTTTTTATTTTCCCCTTCGAGCCGTGCTCTCTTCAGAAGAACTTAGTCAGTAAAGTCGATAAGTTATAAAAAAAAAGTCGATAATTTTAGAATCAGAGAAAGTATCAGTATTATAGAGAGAGAAGAATTAACAACTGTCGACCCTAAAGCGAGAGAAAAGAATTAGAATGCTATATAATAAAATTATCGCGAGAAGAAATATCCGTTGCTGCCTCCCAACTAGAACGCCTCGTCGATACGAGACAATCCAAGCACCATAGAAGATATTGGGTCAGAGTGGCGTCCCTATAGCCAGGATAAATATTTGGCGACCCTACTACCAAGATTAGAAGAAGATTTTAAGAAGAGGATTTTAACAAGTGGCCACTCTTTGGCCAGGATAGAAATTACCCTTCATCAGGATAGAACCAGTTGACCGGCGTGTCACGACTTCCAGTTCGTAACATCCACCCTTGAACCGGTGTGTCACGACTCCAAGTTCTCCTCGCCTAGTTTTCATCCAAGAAGAAGTAGCCAGCAAGACACGTCTTCAGGACACGTCTCTAAGGATTTCGACGTAGAAATTTGGCTAAGTACAGAGTTGTTTTTTTTTAAGTAATTTGTAAACATTGGAAAAGTCAGTATTATTAACAGTTAATATTTAGTATTGAGCCAGAATTAACACAAAACACAGTGAACACTTCAGACACCAGTGATACATTTTTTTTTAGTGAAACAGTAATTTTCACAGAAGTTAAAAGTCACAGAAGTTAAAAGTCACAGAAGTTAAAAGTCACAGAAGTTAATTGTCACAGAAGTTAATTGTCACAGAAGTTAATTGTCACAGAAGTTAATTGTCACAGAAGTTAAATGTCACAGAGTTATTTTCACTATTATAGTCAGTATAGAATAATTTTATTTTATGTACCAAACATAATAGTACCCTACCTTCGCGTACATTCGAGTGAAATGTTGTTTACATTTTTTATTTTTTGTTTGCAATTTTTTTCATATTATTGAATTGAATTGATTTGCAAATTAAGAAAGAGAGAGTTTTTAGAGAGTTTATAGATTTAGAGAGATACTCGAAGTAGTTTCGAGTCAGTTTTAGTTGCAAATAAGTTGCAAATCAGTTTTCAGTTTCAGTTGGTTGCATCCAAGAGGGACAACCAAACCCCAGAGGTTAATAGTCTCCACTTGATAGAGATCAAGTGCAGTCATTTTCCATTTTTAGTTAGTTTTAGTTAATTGGTTGCATCCAAGAGGGACAACCGCCCAGGAGATTTATATACTTGATAGCATTTCAAGTAAGTCGGTTGCACCAAGAGGGACAACCAAACCCCAGAGGTTAATAGTCTCCACTTGATAGAGATCAAGTGCAGTCATTTTCCATTTTCAGTTAGTTCCAGTTAATTGGTTGCATCGAAGAGGGACAACCAAACCCAGAGAATAGTAGACTCCACTGATAGCAGTTCAGTGTAGTCCATTTCAGTTAGTTCAAGACAGAAGGTTGCATCCAAGAGGGACAACCGCCCCAGAGATTACAGAAGTCAGTTTCGAAGTCAGTTTCGAAGTCAGTTTCGAAGTCAGTTTCGAAGTCAGTTTCGAAGTCAGTTTCAAGTCCCCAGTCAGTTTTTAAGTCCCAAGTCATTTCAATGCAGTCAATTGAATTCAACTTTTTCTTTGTAGTTTAAGAGAATTTAATTTAAGAAAATGTAATTTAAGAATTTAATTCAACCTTTAGTTGTTGTAAAAGAGAATTAAATTCAACCTGAATTGACAGGTTTGTGTCTTTATTTAACCTTTTTTTTTTGTAAGAAGAAAATTGACCGATTTGTCTTTTCTTTTCATGCCATTATTGCGTATATAAATATATAGTTATGTATTTTATTATTTATAACGAAAACCGTTTTTACAAAGGTTGTAACGATTTGGATAATTATTGTAATGTATATGAGGAACATGCCGTCCCTCCGTTTTGTTTCAACTCTTTTAATTTTTGTTCTAAGTAGTGTGACAAGCAATCTTTTTTTAAAAAAAAAAGAGCAAAGTGCTCACGAAAAGATGTAATTGTCAATTTCAGACTTATACCCCCTGCTTAGTCACTCAATTCCCCCGAATGTCATACTCCGAACTTTGTCTTTTTATTTTATTTTATTTTAACACCCCCAACTCCAGTTGAACCGTGTCAACCAGAGAAATGGTTCAACCATGGTTAATTCTTCTTTGGTACTATGGAACATAACCTCAATTTATGTTTTTTTTTTTTTTTTTTTTAAGTATATTATATGTTTAGTTCATTAAAATGCATAATTGATTTCTATTTTTAATTTATATTCTTAATTTTCTTAATTCAATTATCGTACGATACTTCTGGTTAATGTTAATGGTTATATAGTTCATATATAGCTAGGAATGGTACTAGTCGAATTTAATTCCACCTTCAAAATTAAATTTTTAACACCGCTAGATTTACTTTCATTACTTGTAAGGTCCTCTAAGTACGTTTTTTTTATTACCTTAATATATGTGTAACTGATTTAATTACGTAAAATCGATAATCCTAGTTGAATTCTATTACTTTTGATACATATTCGAATTCATTTTCTTTCCGTACTTCAAGCCACTTTCACATGAAACTTATATGCATACACCATCATTAGTACTATCTGTAATTAGATTTTAACAATAATTGACTTAAACTTAAAAGATTTTATAACCCTAAACCCATCTTAAATTATTATACATTATTTTTAAAACTTTGTTAATTCAAAAACCTTCCAAATCCCTACACATACACACGCATGTATGCACACTATATATACTATATAGACAAACCTTATGCTAAAATCATTGGATATCACAATAAACTATTTCCTTGCGCGTAAGTGCTAACTATGCTATTTAATCTTAATAATTTTTGCTTTCTAATATATCTTGCTCATGCATTTATTCAGTTAACTGAACAATCCTCTCGGCTAATCTGTCCCTCGAAATTGTAAGATACACACCAGTGGTGGCCAACCTTTTTTTGATGCGTGCCATTTTTAGGTTAGGTTTAATTCGGATGCGCCAAAAAAAAATTTGTGAAAAAATTACTAATAACTTGTAAGTAAAAATAAAAATATAATATAATATTTACCTTAAATGGAAATATAATGTGAAAAATATTTACCTTAATTTTTAGTTACCTACATCTTAACTGCTTAAATCTTTGATTTTTAATATTTAGTGTTAGAAGTGAAAATTTAGCACAATTCATACTAGACCTCGATGCGCCACTTCAAAGTACTTGATGCGCCACCTTTGGCGCAATGCGCCGCGGTTGGCCACCACTGATACACACTTTGTACCTAGTACACCCAAATACACACTAGACCACAGGTCTATACATTATCCACTACGTAATTCGATTTGTACCTACAATAGTCAATAAAAATTAGTTTATAGATTGTACGATTTACGTTTTTCCCTTTTATCTACTACTCATCATGTATGTAATTTTTCCCACAGAAAAATTAAATTAAAAAAAAAAATTTAACTATCATTGTTTGTCTAACTTAATTGTTTGTCTAAAATTAAAGTTTTAATCTTTGAATTTTTATACTTTATGAAACTCTCTAAGCGAGTGTCATTAAAGATTTGATTAATCTGCATTGTACCCAAACCCCCGAACTCATTTGTTCTGTATAAAAATTTGTAATGTAAAGAAAAATTCGTCATCTAACAAATAGTTAGGATGTTATTTTCTCATTTGTATTGTATTAATTGTATTCTATTATATTATTGTATCCATATCATTTTAAAGGGGAGAACAATGTAAAAATGAACAATGAATAACACTGGTATGCATATGAAATTTTTTTGTCTGCTGTGAGGGTTTTTTCAACTCATATTATATAATTCGACCATGCTGAATTCGAAAATGACATTGGTTTTCCTCAATCAGGTCAGGTTTTTTCTCTATTGGCCATTTATTATAAGTCCAATTTTATCCCCAAATTTATTGATTTTTTTAGCTTAAACACTGCAGATACGAGTAATATTATAAGAACACTCGTGAAAAATGAAAACATTGCGTGAATAAATACTTTTATTCATACAATGAATGTGGAAAAAAGTTTATTGAGGAAGGAATGAAGTTTTTTTGGCTTTCCGTCTGTGTTTTTCTTCGGGCACGTCTCGCTTCAAACACCAGCAATAGTCCGCCAGCATATTGATATCCCAGTTTCCCTGGTACTTCTCTCCCATTATTTTGATATATTGGTGAAATCGTTCACCCTGTTCCTCACTATAATCCCCGCAATTTTCAGGAAAATAGTCCAAGTGGGACCACAAAAAGTGCATTTTTATGGACATGCGCGACCCATGAGCTTTGAAAGCTTCCATCAAGTTTTCGACAACGGACTCGTATTCTGGACTTCTACGCTTGCCAAGAAAATCAGTGACAACTGATTTGAATGCCTGCCAGGCATTCTTCTCAGTTGGAGTCATTGCGTTTTCGAACTGAGTATCCTTGATCAAAGTTCGAATTTGAGGACCATCAAAAACCCCACCATTTAGTTTAGCATCAGATATATGAGGAAATTTACTCTCGAGATATCGGAATGCTGAACCCTCCTTATTCATTGATTTGATGAAATTTTTCATCAAGCCCAGCTTAATATGAAGTGGTGGGAGCAAAATTTTTGTTGGTGGTACAAGGGGCACTGAAACGACATTATGCGACCCAGGTTCAAAATTCTCTCTGGATGCCCATTCACGCTGTGCATAGTGCTTCTCATCCGCTCGGCTATCCCATTTGCAGAGGAAACATGGGTATTTCGTGTACCCCTTGCATTCCCAATACAAATGCCACAATCTGAAAAAAATGAAAATATTTAAAGAATTTAGAGAATTTGTTCTATCAGATAAAAAAATCTATGCATTGGACTGTATCACTTCTGTGGGGAAGTTAAGTGTTCTTATACGCTCTCAAATAACCTTTGGAAAAACAACATAGTCAATAGCAATAGTTTACTTATGATATTAGTATTACCTTCAAATCTCCACAGATCCTTCAGTTATGTTGGTCGTATACGAGAGCATCCAGTAAAATTTTCATGTTATCGTAGCTCTCAGTAAGTTGTACGGAATGTGCTACAGGGACTGATGCAACCCTATTCCCAATGTTGAGAAGTACTGCTTTCAAACTTCGTTTAGACGAGTCTATAAATAGCCTCCATTCTGATGCGTTATATGGCAGGCCCAAGGATTCGATTAGCCCCTCAACATTGCAGCAGTACACTAAGGAAGAGGTATTTTCGTGCACTGCAAAAAACTTGCGGAATTCTTCCTCTCGTTTCCTATACCAGGAGAATGTTGTTCCCGGAGCCAGCAAGTTGTCCTCTCGAAGTCGTGAGCCCAAGATCTCGGCAGCTAATTGGAAAGTCCTAAATCCCTGGTAAGATCATTAAGTTTGGCCTGGTTGAGAGGCCTCGGCTCATTTGAAGCGGTATTTTGAGGTATATACGACTGGGACTGGTCATTGGCATTGGTCATTGATTCATCATCAGAATCATCGAAGTCCAGGGTTTGAGGTGGGTCGGGTATTGGAATTCCAGGACCATGGGGTACAGGTCTCATAGCAGAAGGAATGTCAGGGTATACAACAATGTGTTTATTCTTCTTGTTAACTTCAGGAAATAGAAACACAGAAACCTGGATATAAAACTTGCATATGAAATAGAAGAAGCATTCAGACAGTGGCGGCTCGTGAGGGAAGGCTGCTGTCTGTAAGATATGAAATAGGTCGATGGAGTCTGTATATTTTCTTTCTTTTTTCATTCATATTGTCCCTTCGGGGACAATATGAATGAAAAAGAAAGAAAATATACAATCATTGTATATGTAAATGTAACTTGTATAACAATATATATGTGTAAATGTATTTTCTATAACAATATGTATATGTAAATGTATGATTACCATTATGGTGAATATTATGCTATATATGGTGAATATTACATTATGGTGAATATTATGTCAAGTTTCATACGAGGATTTCAAAATATTTAAGATAATAAATTTATAAGCCCACCTTGGAGGTTTGTCATGCAGAAATAGCAATCTGTCACGTGATCCTTTCCTTTTCTCCAAATCATGGGAATTCCAAAAGGCAAAGATTTCGCTCTGCCTTTGCTCCATCTTCTCAAATTTTCAATGCACGTCTTGCAGCACATATGAGGGGCGAAATTTTTGTCCTGGTCCCCTAGCTTAATTCCAAAGTATGCTCTATACATTGTCTTCACAAATTTAGTGATTTAGAACTGGTTATTTGGCATGGTAACCGTCCCACATATTTACCAAAATTTATTGGGATCATTTTTACACGATCTATTCATTATGAAATATTTTATCTATATGCTTGAAAAGTAAAAAAAGATATTATACAAGTGAAACAAGTTATGATAGATGTTACTGCTCCAATTCCGCTTTGACAAAATCACGAAAAATTCTATTTTACTTATGAGGCCATAGCCGGATAACCTGAGCTGATTGAGAAAAACGGATTGCAGATTCGAAATCAGCCGGAAAAACTCTATAAGAATCACTTACCAAACCCTTGACAGCAAAATTGATGCATACCAGTGTGTATAATCAATATTCATTTTTACATAAGAACCAAAATCGCTTAACGCGAGTTTGGATAAAAATTTTATTTGTAGCTTTCTATTTTCGTTTGTGTCACAACCAATGTTCCCTTTAAGGTGTGCGCGTGTGCGCGCGCACACGCGTTGTGAAACCCGCCCACACAGCAAAATAAAATGCGCACAGGCTCAGGCGTATCATAAGTCACGACAGTAAATGAAGTAATTTAAAAAATTTCAGTTTAATGAATTCTATAATGAACAAATTAAGAAACCGCTTGAAAGAAAATCATTTGGACATGCTCATGCGAATTAAAAGTTACCTGAATGATGACGGATGTATTAATCTTCATAGAGTTTATTTGGAATGGGCAAATGCTAAAGATCGTAGGGAGAAATCATAATCATACTTAAATGAAAGGCACTTTCATTTAATGTTATTTAATGTTATTTAATGTTTTGATTATATTTATTTTATTGAATTTATTATTTTTTATTTTATTCCTATTTTGTGAATGGATAAAATCATGTATTAATCTCGATAATCTATTTTAAATTGCTAAATGCTAAAAATTGTTTTGAGAAATGATAACTAAAATAGTAATTTTCAATTAGTTATTTTTATTTTATGTCTTTATTTTGTTGAGTTTTATTTACTATTTTTTATTTTATTCATATTTTTAGAATGGATAAAATGTTTTCTTTTTTAAGAATATATAATATTGTAAACAGATTTTTAATATCCATTTAATAGTACCGTAATGATCAAGCTATCACCTTATGCAAATAATATTTATTAAGTATTTAATGTTTATATATATTTAATTTTGAAGCTAATAGCGCTCAGAAAAGTTTGCACAATTTTTCACCATGAATCTAAATGTATGCACAACGAAAATTTCTTGCGCACACGGACTAAAAAAAATTAGAGGGAACATTGGTCACAACCCTACGATCTACCATTTCTATGGTTTAGTCGAATCCATTTTCCATTTTTCATTTGTTATAGAATTTATTATAATTAATTATGATTGTCTTGCATCTCACCCTCGTCCCTAGATTATGCATACACATTGCATATAACAGGATTGGAACCCGTAGTTGTACTTCTTAGTCATTAATACCCACTCTTTGTCTCTAATTCGTTCTTGTAAATCTTCCTAACAATGATTTGTACTACACGTACAAATTCAATAAGTATGACGTCACATTTTCCCGTCGTTAATTTCCCTTCATCATATCTCTAGTATGCAATGTATGGTAAATTCTTTAATAATAATGTTGTGGTGTTATGTAATAAAAATATTATTATTCAACCATATTCATCTATACGTCCATATCTTATCTTGACCATTATATTATATAAATTTTATTAAATATTCATTTTTACTCGTGTAAGTCTATGAAACGCAAAACTTTAGGCATTCGTTCGAAAACGCAGAAATACGTTCTTGTATTATTTTTTTATTTTTATTTTTATTTATATCACCTCCCGCAATGAACTCGAAAATGCTGAGGTAAGTGATCAAATTCCGCTAACTACGACAGAAGCGAACGCTTCTAAGATAAAAATCTCCTTTCGCTCCGATTCAAATTTATAACATAATATAACATAATATAACATATTATGTTGTATATAAATCCATACCGTATGTGCCCATGTACTTTGTATTATATTTCTAACATCTTAATTGTCTATTAATATGAAACACTGTAAAAACAAAACAAAGTAATAGTAACTGTTTAATTGTAATTAACTGTAATACTTTAATTTAATATAACGTAATGTACTTTAATGAAACTGTAATTAATAATAACTTGTAATGTACTTCATTGAAACTGTAATTAAATGTAATGATTTAATATATAATGTAAGAATGTACTTTAAATGGAAGTGTAATTAAATAATAATAAGTGAATACGAATTAATTGGTAATTGTAATCGTAATTGTAATGAACCAAAATTAATACATACTCAGTCAGTCATGTACTTAAATTGTAGTTATGTACTACTACGAAATGATATCCCCTTCAGAAATGAAGACTCGGCAAAGAAATACGATTAGTTTTTTTATTTTTATTTTTTTTATTTTTATTTGGAATCTTTCATCTGATCATATGTTTAAAAGGGGGGAAACTTAACCTTCAACTGCATTTCCCCAATATTTAGACTTCACTTCGATTAACACTCCCTTGTTAGCAGCCTCGCTGCGAGGAGGGGGCAGAGGCCCCTTGCCTCCTTAACTTTTTAGATTCCGGCCTGAGCTATGGTCGAAAGAGGTCGAACCTCTACCCCTGTAAATTCAGAGCACTACCTGTACATTTTTTAGAAGTAAATTTCAGTAAGTTGGCTTAGAAGGCTGAGAAATACATTGTTTATTATTCCTCCGTCATCTGTCTTATAAAGCTGATAGGAATAATTAATTTAATTAAAGCATATAATTCTTCTGTCATCTGACTTCCAGGGTTGAGCTGCCAGATAGAAATAATCATTTAATGAAAGCATTTATTAATCAGCCAGAGCCAGTTGGCTTAACAGTCAGTTGGCTTAGAAGGCTGAGAAATACATTGTTTATTATTCCTCCGTCATCTGTCTTAGAAAGCTGATAGGAATAATTAATTTAATTAAAGCGTATAATCTTCTGTCATCTGTCTTAGAGAGTTGAGCTGCCAGATAAAAATAATCATTTAATTAAAGCATATATTAATCAGCCAGAGCCAGTTGGCTTAACAGTCAGTTGGCTTAGAAGGCTGAGGATTACATTGTTTATTATTCCATACAATGGGGATATATGTATACGGCTAAATAATACATATAATATATATATATATATATATATATATATATGCACAAATCACAAAATAACACGTGATCTTATTAATAAGCAAACAACCACAGGGAAAAGGAAACACGAAGTCCGAGCGCTTTCGTGATATATTCACATTATCAAGGAAGAACAGAAATATTTTCTGTTCCTCCTTGATAATGTGAATATATCACGAAAGCGCTCGGACTTCGTGTTTCCTTTTCCCTGTGGTTGTTTGCTTATATATATATATATATATATATATATATATATATATATAATATATATATATATTGACTTTTAACATCCGAACAAAGCATAACAATGGTTTTCCGAAAAGCTGAATTGAATTGATTTGTTAATATTTTTAGAAAGACATTAAGCCTTCACGTTCCTTTCCTATTCTGTAAAGTGACCATATGACCTAAATATGACCGTAAGGAGTGCCCACTTTTTGCAGAAAATAAATTGTATTGTAAAAAAAGGACCTTCAGGACAATAAAAATATGCAGGTGTCTCTGAGAGCAAATCTAAATAAAAAACTTTTTGAAATTCCGGCATACTTGAATGAACTCGTTTTACCAACAAACGGGCCTGATGCCCCACCCAGACTTGATGGCGGTGTGCCAATCACCGCGCGGTATACCTTAATGAAATCGTTCTGAAGATGCCTATAGCTAAACCCCGCCTACCTTTCGTGACTCCTCCCATTCATTGCTCGTGAAAAGGGAGCGTTGCTCTCGGATTGGTCGAAAAAGCATTACCGGTAAACCAATAGGCAGTTAAATCACGTTTGTGGGTTGGTCACTTAGTCCCCTATAAATAGGGTGTTTCGTTGTTCAGAACCAATTTCTCGCCCAGTTCATAACAGCGTACATACAAGCCATGCCTGAAATCTATAACTCCCCTGCCCTCATTGAAGAAAGCGATATTTACGGGCAAATAACGCTTTTTCTATTCAACACCTTAGGTCAGAATGAATTATTCTCATCTCAGAATGTCGCGGAAATTTGCGAGACAGTGGGGCAGCCCTTCATTCAAGAAACCGCTGAAATGTAAGTAATTTGTAATGTCATGTTAAGTGCTTTGAAAATTAATGTCTGTGTCCCATATATATATATATATATATATATATATATATATATAACAGTTCTCGGCAGTTTTTAATTTTTAAACCAAAGTTCATTGTACGTGCTTCTCGTCAAATTAAAGATGAAATTTTCTCACACAACTACCGCGAAATATTTTCAATTATAATCTAACTCCCTCATCACTGTAACGGTTTTCAATTTATAGAATTTTAAAATCTTAGTGCTGTTCATTGTAATGTTTACGCATTCAGAATATCCTTAATCTAACCTAGCAATGTTTTAATTTATAAAGCGCAATGATAATGCGAAGTAATGTCATAATAAGTGTTTGGAAAAAATTGTGTTTAATTAATGTCTGTGTCCCATATATAATATATATATATATATATATATATATATATATACACGTAACAGCTCTCGGCAGTTTTTAATTTTTAAGCCTAACTTCATTGTACGTGCTTGTCGACAAATTAAAGATGAAAATTACCCGTTTCCCCATAGCAAATTAGAGACGCTCACACATATATATATATATATATATATGGTTGCTATCACTTTTAACAGCCTCAATTTCAAGACAATTATTTTAATTACAGGACTGCCACGGAGTTAGACCGTGTTATAAACACTTTCGACGAAAGGAGAGCGAGTGCTTCGCCGAACAGTCCACCCAGCGGTGCAGAGGTTACAGTATTGAATCACAGTCAGCCAAGCGAGCCCGAATTTGCAGACGAGCTAATGTGAGTGTTTTGACCCCTTATATTATTTTTAAAGTAATTAGACTTTTCTACAAGGTAAAATATGCTCATTGATTTAACCGGCTTTTTTCTCGTTTATAATATAACCTGCCAGTCACTCACTATTAATTAGCTTTATAAGAGCCACTACAAACACGTTTTGAAAGTAGTTTAGGCCTTATTCACGACCTATATATATACATATATCGTTTCAATCGGAATTATCTTATAAAGAACCCATAATTGCAAAATATTTTCAAGTATTCTCTACATCCTTCATCGTTATTTCCCGATATATATATATATATATATATATATATATATATATATATATATATATATATATATATATATTTTTTCAACTGCAAAGAACACGCAGTATAATTAACGTAAAGAACGACGCTTGTATAGATGACATTCCGCGCAAGATGAGGAGGGAGAACGAACAAATTTTTTCATTTGTTCGTTCTCCCTCCTCATCTTGCGCGTCATGTCTTCTATACAAGCGTCGTTCTTTACGTTACTTATATATATATATATATATATATATATATATATATGGTATGTTTATATTTCTTGTACAGCTAGGTTTTTAGAAATATTAAACTTTTAAGAAGTGCATTCGTTTTTAAAAATAATTTTCTCTATTTTTACAGGAGTGATACGGAGTTAGAGGAAATTATAAACATTTTGGAGAAAGGATGGCAAATGAAGTGGTATCCACACCACGCTGCGAATCAGATGTCGTGGTATTGGCACACAACCACTCAACCGAATGCGCTGTCGTAGCAGAGATTATGTAAGTATTTTTAGGATACTAACAAAACGTAACATTTTTTCATTTATTAAGCATGTACAAAAAGGGGCAGCGCCCAATTCTTAATTGTTACAAATGTATATACAGGTTTACACAATATAGAGCTTACAAATTACAGGGGATTGCAACATGTGGGAATTTTTTTTTATCTGTCTGCATACATATTTATCGTTCATATTTGTGTCACACAAATCGAATAATTTTAAAAATTTCATAAATCCCTTCCCGCGCTACATATGCATGAGAAACAAGACACAATACAAACCGCATGTTTCGGTATAAAAGCTTTGAAGTTGATATCGGGCCCAAATTATCTCAGACACACGTAATTGCGCGATAAAATTTACAATTGTCGAGTCATGCCATGGTGGGAGACCGAGTGAATCGAAATAATAAATTTTTTCCTTAGTTTTAAAATAAATCGCAAACCAGTGAATTCTCTCGCCACCCACAATGTCGGTGTTAACGATTGCCCCGTGCCAGTTTCTCTTGCTAGGCGGCTTCATTATTCATTCTTTGCAAAATCACAGATAAATTTGGAACGCGCGAAACAGTCACTTTTCATCACTCTGGAGTGTATTTGCATCCATTTTAAAAATCTGTATTTATGTTACGGAAACGGTCCAGTTCTATCAGGGCCTGTGTTTCTAGATACACAAGTGCACTTAAAGGCGTGGCTATAGCTTTAGGGAACTCCAATCTCACTGACACGGTCCCAGTCTGCTGGGCGTTTAAATGTGTATTTACGCCCGCGGTTAAGTCAGGCGTAAGATCGAATGAGTAAATATTAAACTGTTCCACAAATTCTTTCTGCGTTATTCCGAAACCGAGCTCATCACATGCTCCTGTGTTATGGGCCAAACTGCTATAAGCTCTCGCACAGAGCGGGAACACAGCATCTGACGAGTAGTCCATATTCAAAGTCCCACCCAGTGCGACGCCATTGATATATAAAGTAATATTTTTAAGCCCAAAATTTTCAAACTTCAAGGCACTCTTTTTATAATCCCCATTTGTCGAGACATGGTCTTGCAGCCTTATTAATATCCTTTTAGGTAGAACGCCAAGAGCGATGTTTTCTAGCTGCTTCGCTGCCAATCCTGTGGGAATTGTATACATTTTGATCTGTACCCTGTTAATTGGGTATTTCACTGTGGCGTGTTCCAGCTCTTTCTCGATTTCTATATGTTTCGCGGAACTTAGTTTCACTCGGCGTATACGCAAATATGCTTCCATGATGTGGATCACAACAGGTTTCGCGCCTTCTTCTTGGTCAGCGCCCAGATTTATATAGATCTCAGGGCTCGTGCGGGTAAGCTTCAATTTCATATCTACCCCGTTCATAAGCAACTTCTCCTGGAATGTAAAGTCCGTGTGCAGGCGTCCAAAACATTCATATATCTTTTTTTAGAATTTTTAAATTTATCCCTTATACTACCCTCATCTTTAGTATGGTAATACCCCTCTGCGGATAAAAAGGTATCCTTCGCTTATTTTGAAAAGTTGAGGACATTTTCCAGATATGCTCGTAGGTGGTAGTACCCCGTGCCTGCTGAGATGTTAGTCTGATTTAAATATACGTCACACTGGCTGAATATGGTGTGCAGAAAGTTTGTTTCGGGATATGCAACATAATTATCATCGCAGTCCGTTCCATCAGAATGAGCTATGCGTAGTTTAGTATACATGTCCATACAGCCCGGATCAAAAACGTAAGGGCCTGAACTGGGTATCACTGGGAGAACTAATTGTGTTTAAAGGGTTAATTGTAATACGGTCACTGTGCTCAATAGAAACTTGAGTTAGAGGAGTCTCAAAGAGGGATAGCTCCGATTTACAGCACTCTGAACTGCAATGATGAATGAAACGTGCTATGGTGAGTTAGAAACAGTGCCACCCCTCCCGACGAGTATCAGTCAATCTATGAATCGTGAGAGTAGCATCCTCAGTTTATATCAGTTAAAAAAAATGATCGGTCACAGGTTTCATACTCTTAGAACACTTATTTTTTGGCACCCTTTTACGTTTAATACCACGTGACCCTTTCTTCTTCCTAACAGTTCTCTTTTTCTTTACGCTACGTTGGCACCCCCTTCTTCCTATCAATTCTCTTCTTTCCTCCGCCACGCATTTTTCTCTTCGCATCTTTGATGATTTCATCCCGCGTACGTTTCAAATGTTTTTTTAGAGCTTCTTTAGGTTTAGTTCCCTCGAGCATTTCCTCTGCCGCGTTAAAACCTGTTTGTAACGCCTTCCTCCCAAGGTACCTGGCCCCTCTCTTCAGTAGTGGTACAGCTGTGCGCAGTATGGATGAAGAAATGGACCCAAAGTCCACTACCACGCTGGAACCTCACCCTTCCGTATACCGTGAATGGTTTTCTGGACATTATAACTCAGTGCGTCGAAAGTGCAGCTTCACTGTTAAGCTCCCGTCACCGAATGGAAAAATTTTACCCTCAATCGTTCTTATATATATTGAGATATTAGTTATTAGGTTAGTAGCGACATTCACATAATGGGGTATGTCATATGTAATACTGAAGCTCCTTCCTCTATGGATGGGAATGTGCGCTACGTGCAGCAGTCGTGCCTGGGTATCCCCAACAAACTGGTGTTCGGCTATATTGCTGTAAATATAGCACATGTCTTGAGGCTGAGAGCTTACATCCAATTTCTCCATCTTCAGCTGATACACTAAGTTGGACAAGTCATCCGGTGCCTCGTGGAAGGTGTCTCTTTGGAAGGCTGCTCGATAACGCCCCTCGCTTATAATTTTGAACACTGTTCCGTCTTTAAGATTTCTGTTAACCTTTGATTTTAGCATTAGAGTATGTGCAGTGCCTCCTCTGTTTACAATTTCGTACATTAAATCATTCGTAAGGCGTGAGTTTTTTAAAGATATGTTTAAGTCTCTCACAACATCCTCAACCGAACCATAGCGGCCCGGTCCTAGTGTCACAGTTGTACTGAAAAACTGTGCGACCTTAGTCCGGGCGATACGTATAGTTTCATCCCGAGTTACCCCTGCGTTTGCACACTCATCACAGTTTCTAAGAATTGTAAAAACGGCATCTTTATAATCAATATTTAAAAAGACGGTACCCAGCTGAATTTCACATATCCCCACCTCATACGAATCACGGCCCAATTCAATGGGACCATGGAGTTCTGTTACAAAATTGGCTAGTGTGTTGCTAGGATGTACAGACAGGGACGATGAGGACGTGAGCGTGACGTAGAAATGGTTGGGTGACATGTTGCATACTAATTAAGCTTCATGACTGCATCAGCTTTTATATAGGTATTGAAGCTTTCTGGGTAACCTAGCCACTTCATCAGGTACATTTTTCTCTTTTCTGTACCTTTGGTTGCTAAAAGTTTCTCAATTTTAAACACATTTTTTCCTAAATTAAATGCCACTTTCTGAAGTTCCTCGCGGTAAAAAAAAACCGAGATTTCTTCCCCATTCAAATCTTCAACGTAATACATCATTATCTCGCCTTTAGGCCTCATAGCCCTAACTTTAAAAATCTCGCGTGTCCATCCTTGCTCAAAACCCTTCGCGAATTTATTTCCCGAACGTGACAACCTTACATAATCATTGATTTTGAAACGCGCAGATTGTGGTGGTGGTGGTGGCACTCCATCACTTCTCGGACGCTTGCCTCTTTCTAAAACATCGTTAGGCGTTGTACCGATCGTGCGGTGGTGTGAGCGGTTGTAGGATGAAGCCAGTGAATCGAGAACGTTTATATATCTGAGTGCTTTTATGTGTAAAATAACGGTGCATGCGTTCCTTTATGGTACGTTGAACTCTTTCAGCTAAAGATGCTTTATGTATAGAGTTGGAAGTGTAATAGCTGATATTAAACTCTGACAACATGTTCTGAAAAGCTCGCCCTATAAATTCTTTCCCCATGTCCGTACAAAAATAGCCTGGAATCCTGTTTTCTTTCAACATCAGTGTTTTGGTCGCTTTAGCGACTGTTTCAGGCGATTTATTTTTCAGGGGAACTAGCCACAGGTATCTAGAGAATACATCTATTATGAATAGGATGTAGCGGTAACCATCGTTGTACACCGAATATCTTTGCATGTCTGTTAAATCTGCCTGCCAAATAGAGTCAATCGAAGCGGCTGTTGTCTTTGCTGTTTTAAACCTTTTTCTCACCGGTTTATGAAGTGTGTAAGCATCCTGGGCACGCAAAAATCTCTCAACATCCTTTTTCCTTACACCATAAGTACCTCTGTACAGTCTATTAACGCCACCATAGGATGCAGGGCTAGAAATGTCATAATAGTGCTTACTTAATACGTTAGCCATTTGCGTATTTTAGAGGCACGTGGATAAGGTTGGCCTTCTACTCTCTTCTTTCTTCTCTTCAGAGACACTGCAGCTGTTGTGGTGAAGGTGTACTCAGTTGTGACACGTGCGATGCATGCTCCAAGTCTTTTAACCTATTCAGATTACCTATCAATGTTTTGGGGACATTTATTTGCTGTAGTCTTGCCTTAATATGCCTCCATCCTGTTGGTGATGGCCTGTCCCACTTTCTCACCAGATCATGAACAATATCAACGATATTGGACCCTTGCACCCTTGTCCATCAACAATGACCTCGCCTGTGTCTGCCCACTGTATGGGGTCCTCACTCAATAGATTATAAAGACTTAACCCTTTATTCCTCAATGTATGGGGGAGGCTGTTTTTTAGCACATGTTCGATGTGCTGTGTTCCGCTACTCTTTGGTTGCTCAGGCCCTGTGTCACTATGCTCAGCGCTACTCGAGCTGTGCCTCACGGGAGCTCTGTAGGATGTTATAATCTTCGTACTCATGAAGAAATTTCTGCAAAGCCTCTTGATACAAAACCCTTTTCTCATCAGGCGTCTTTTCACTGTTTAATAGGGATAGTAGCTCACTCTCCATTCTTTTAAGCCTACTTTTACGGGGTCTAGAGCAGCGTCTGGGCCTTTGTAATGAAGCATACACTCGTGCGGGATCACAACCACCTTTCATTATATTAATCTAGTCAGTAAAGGCCCCAAAATTGAAAATAAGATGGGAGGAACGAACCGCCTCTTTGCACAATAATACGGTTTTTCTTACCCACAGTCTGACTTTTACAGGATTTCATTGGAACATTACATTTTATAACATTGAGGCAAATTTCGCAGATGCACTTTAAAAAGTCAGAGTCGATATTTTTAACAAACATCTACTGCAACGCCCGAGGCAATCGTTGATAGATTTTTATTAATTCACGGTATTTCTTTTGCCTATTCGTCATTCTGGAATATACACGGTTTCAGGCTCGTTTGGAAATATACTCGTTCTTAGAAGCACCCTAAACGTGTGAAGGTCACAAAGCAAATATCCATAACGTTGCTTTGTGACCTCTTTATGAACCTCCAAAAACTCCTTATGCTGACTCGGGAACATTTGACTGGCTAATACCCCAAATTGTGACACATCTCTACTTTGACCGAATAAGACTAGATATTGCGTATTTAACGACACATCGCGCATGTATCTATTTTAAAAAAATAGATTCTGCTTGATGAAGAACACGCTTATGTTAAGGTGGTGGGAGAATACTGTAACTGTCTCGGCAAAAGTTTTATCCATCTCCAACATGAGGTCATCAATTACGATGACTGTATGTTCATTTCCCTATAGTGAATTAACGTCATAGACCCCCTTGTGGAACAAAACATCATCTTGGTACTCGTTGAACACTGATTGGTATGTCGAATAGCACCATATAACTTTATGCGCAAATTTTGAGAACATTTCACCGTTTTCTTTAATAATTTTAAGCATAAACACCGTTTTACCACATCCTGTAGGTCCAGATATAATATATGTGGATGGGCTCGTGAATCTGAATTTTTCTACAGCATCCATTTCTAACACGTCACACCCCTAAGTGACTCATTTACAGAATATCACAAATAACGAGTTCTGGTACTTATATTTTGTTTTCTTCTTCCACAGAACCGTGAATGGCGACAATGTACAGCCCTCCATCATCGACATCACGGACGAAGCCATTGACCGTGCATCTACAGTGCCCATACCTTCCGATGAACCCTCACCGGCGGCACGCTTAGCACGCTCAAAGCGGCGACACGCTGAAGAGTCCTCCACGTCAGGTATAAAGCGCGCGAAATACGCGCCGGTTGTTGGACAATCCGCGGTACAACCCCAGCCCTCAACGTCTTACGCTACCAACCCTACATCAGCTTCTTCAGCCCCTTGTACATCCTCCACAGACCCCACCCGTTCTGTAGAGTCTGCTGTAATAGACCCCCAGCCCTCAACGTCATACGCGGCCAACCCCTCATCATCCAATATAGGCGCTCGTCCATCCTCCTCAGCGGTGACTCGTTCTGTTGAGGATGATATAACATTTGAGTTAGTGCGCACCGCATCCCCCACCCCAGCCATGACTAGAAATCGGTATAGAGTCAGGGTCGACCCTAGAGCTGCGTATAATAACGGAATTGAGCGCGGGCTACGTCGCGTTGTAGAGCGCATTGTAGAGTTTACCCTTCAGAACCGTGACGAGCGTGAAGTCAGGATGAGTCCGTCCTTCGGATTCGGCTCAGATGATGGTGATGTAGATGATTTTTGGGTGGTAGTGCCGTTTAGACGTTTGGCTGCTGAAGATGTAGAATATATATTAGGGCGTATAAAGCAGGGCTCCCGAAGTAGTATAGCATTCAATATGGACAACTTCACGGTAAATATTGACAGTGTATTCCGTGTTGCGGGTCATAGTGCCACACCCTACACTCTTAACTTCAATTCTCAGGCTATTTTTAGACGGCATATAAACGTCGATCGTGGTTGCGGCTTTATAGCAGTAGTCGTAGCACGTATGTTTACTGTACAAAATATGAAAACCGAGCAAATTTGGTTGCCTACGATCGTGGAGCGTGCCCGTAAACTAGGTGTAGACTGTGAACTTGAATTTGACTGTAATATGGGTCCTGAAGAGCTGAGAAGGGTTGAACAGGATATGAATGCTCGTATAGTTGTATTTGGCCTGGATGATCGTCGTAGGACTGTGTATGTTTTAAAAACCAGTGTGAGAGATCGTACAAAACCCCTACTTATTTTAGGTGTCAGGTACAACATATCTCCCCACCCATAATATAAGGTGTCTTTACGCGAGTTATGATAAAACTCGAAAATATGGGCGACATCATGATTTGTGTAAGGGGTGCCTCGAGTTTGCAGATGATATAGTGAAACATTGTAAAGATTGTCACATAGTGTGTGAACAGTGTAAAAGCCCCAAATGTGAAAGCCGTGCAGTTGAAGCTGAGAAGAGGGATTGTAATGTGTGTAGACGCACATTTTTCAATAATAGCTACTTTGATCTCCATAAATCAATTGGTACGTGCAGGAAAATGAGAATCTGTGAATGTGGCATGTTTCACACTTTGAATGGTAGCGGAAATTTCAAGCACAATTGTGACGAAATTCACTATCCTACATGCCAGGAGGAATATAAGGCGGATGGTGTAAAGCATGTATGTTATATGAAAGACGCCAAGCATAAAAACAAACCCTGTATAACGGTATACTACGATATAGAAACATACACGAATGCTGAAACCAAAGAGGTAATTTCACATTTACTTTTGAGTCAAACTATCTGCGATGAGTGTATGGAGATCGAATGTGACGAGTGCCCCAAATGCGGTAAACGGACAAACGTTTTTAAAACGATTTTTCACGAGAGCCCTGTGAAACTATTTGTGTCGTATATTGTGAAGTTGGCCGACAAGTTCAAAAAAATGACTGTGCATATTCTCGCCCATAACGGGGCAAAGTTTGAGACACAGTTCCTTTATGAGGAACTGCTTGAGCATGAGTCATCTGAGATATTTACAGGTGATCCTTTGAAAAGAGGAGGCAAACTTATACAGATACAGATAAGAGGTAATGTACAATTAAAGACACTTTATTATTCACGCCTTGTAAATTAGCAAAGCTACCCAAGGTGATGGGGTTAGCAGCTGAAGTATCAAAAGGATACTTCCCTTACACATTCCTCACTAGCGAGACTTTAAACTACGTAGGCCTACCTCCACCCAAACATTATTTTAACTATGAATGTATGAGTGTAGATGAACGTGAAGACTTTGATCGACACTACAACAGTTTTAGTGAACGTAATCCTTATAATATAGCTGATGAATGTGAGCGTTATTGCGGGAATGATGTGCGCGTGCTTAGAGTATGTTTCCAAGCCTTTAGAAGGATGTACATAGGCCGTTTCAAATGCGATCCGCTGCAAGTCGCAACCACCATCGCGTCATTATGCTTTACGATGTTCAAGAATAACTTCATGCCTAAAGCCACCTTAACCATTATTCACAGAAACAACCCCCGCAGTTACGGCCACAGGTGTATACATAAAGCACGCCCGCAACACGGGTGAAGTACCCATTAAGATTAACTGTCGCGTTTTTTGGGTTGATGGACTAAGTGAAAACCGTGTCACTGGTGTGAAGACTGTGTACTCCTTTAACGGATGCTGGTGGCATGGATGCCCCCGTCCTGAGTGCGGAATCGCCGGAGATATCCACGGTAGATCTCCTGCCGACTTTCTTGCATGGACCCGCAACCGCGATCAACTTATAGGGTCCCAGTTCACTCACAAATTCTTGTGGGAGCATGAATATGATGCACAGATGGAGACAGACGAGGTGTACCGCGAGGAAATAAACACGATCAAGCGTTCAATGGTACTGGATCCTCTCAAATACGGAGATAGCTTGTTAGGTGGGCGTACAAATCCCCTCAAGCTATACTTTCCACCTACCGAGGGTGTGAAACTTCACTACTACGACTTCTGTCCTTTATACCCATACGTGATGAAGAACAACCCGTACCCCGTGGGTGCTCCTGAGAAATTGGTGGGGCCTAGCCTGCCCTCCATCAATGAATTTTCAAGAAATTTGAATGATTGCTACTTTGGGCTCTCTTTCGTAGACGTGCTCCCCCCTCGCGATTTATGGATGCCGATCTTACCCGTCGTCATTGACCACAAGCTCATGTTTCCCCTGTGCGTGAAGTGTGCGGAAGAGAATAACGGTAATTGTAACCGTACACCCCACCAGCGTAAGATCAGAGGCGTATATACAAGTCCTGACCTGGCCCTAGCCGTACGCCATGGGTATAGAATACTGAAGATACATGAGGTTTGGGGGTTTCAGAAGCTACCCAACCTTTTCACACCGTATATAAACGCATTTTTGAAGGATAAGGTTGAGGCATCAGGGTATCCGCGAGGAATTGACACCGAAGATGAAAAGTCTGCCTATATTCAACGTTACCGCGACCACGAAGGTATACAACTTGATCGCGCCCAAATTGCAAAGAATCCTGGCAAGCGCTTTAGTGCAAAGTTGTGTCTAAACAGTCTGTGGGGAAAATTTGCACAGAATACTGGCAAGGGAAACGTTCATTTGGCACAAAGCTATAGCGAAGTTTGGGATTATGCCAACGCACCCGATAAAGAAGTCATGGAAATCGTGAATGTAGGTAATACTTACATAATAAAGTACAACAACACTGAATTGGCCACAGATACCTCAAGGGTTACAAACATTCCTGTAGCCAGCTTCATAACAGCCTACGCCCGCATCAAACTTTGGGGTCTATTGCATTCTCTTGGGCAGAGAGTCTTGTATACCGATACAGATAGCGTGATATTCACAGCGAGGGAGGGTGAATACATGCATGCTATTGGTGAATTCCTCGGCGAGCTCACTGATGAGATCAAGGATGAGTATGGGGACAATGCATACGCCGACTCTTTTGTCTCAACAGGACCTAAAACTTATGGGGTACGGGTGAGGATAGGGAATGAAACGAAATATATCGTGAAGGCAAAGGGTATCACGCTTAACCAAGCGAATCGGCGGGTCGTTAACTTTGATTCGCTGAAGGATCTAGTGTGTTTGGACGATGATGAGGGCGAACGGCCTCCCCAACTAGTTGTAGGCACCCACAATTTTCGGGCGCAGAAGGTGGGGGGCGTGAAGGAACTTAGGGGTAAAAAGGTGTGTCGTAACACTTATAGGAAACGTTACTAGTTACCTAGTACCTACGATACCGTACCCTTTGGTTACCATAAACTTTGATGGGTCTATTGCTAACTTATTCATCACACATATTTGTAAATATATATATATTGAGAACAATCTTTGATGTGCCTATTGTTAATTTATTTATTGCACGTATTTCTAAATATATACATGCTGATTATTTCGTTTATTAAATAAATCATGCATCGACTTGTGTTTCACTTTGCGTGTGTGCGTGTGTACAATAAAGTTAAGCCCCGCCCACTGTAAGACCGGGAACGTGATTCATCCCGTGGCTTGAGCAGACCTCCGTCCCCGCGTTCTCAGTTGACTTCTGTATACCCTTGAGCTCAGACGTGTATTCTTTCCCGCGTAGAAGAAAATGGCCACCTTTAATATCGCGTGTTCAACATTTATGAAGTGTATTCAGTAAAGGGCGTAGATGTAGTGGATACTGAAAAACTCCCTATCCCAGCCTCCATTGACTCTTTTAAGGATGCATTGAATCGTGCGAAGGGTCAGGCTGTTCAAATACTCTACGGATATTCTGGCGAGGGGGTTGTAGGATTTCGCAGTACAGACGATGTACTGAAGTATGTTGTAGAACTAAGCTTTATAAAGGCACACGTGCACCGCGTGGTAGAAGAAGCGGCATGCTCAGAATCTAAACAACAGTTATGGGTAGTGAGCCTTGTGGATGAGTGGTGTGATAAACGGTATTATATCGTGCTACACCATGTCGATTACTCATACCCTACGACTGAACATGTGAATCTCGTTATCATGGACAATCTTAAGTATTTTTACCACTACATTAATATATATCATGATGAGGTTTGTAGTGGGGTTGTGGCTAAAGGGTTATGTGAGTTTTTAACAGATTTTAGAGATGAGTATCGCCTGTTAAATAAAAAGCCTAAATATGAACATATGTTTCTCTCTAATAGCGCCCCGCAGTGTGAAGATTTTTAGGAGAGATAAAACATTATAAAATGTGCCCAGTTCATGAAAATTACCCTCAGGGAAACTGTCTGGTGCGTATTCGGGGGAGTGGTAGTGATAAAACGTTAAAACCGAAATTAGTTCTTGTACCGGAAAATTTCTCAAAACGCCTACCCAGTATAATGGAGTACAACAATTCATGTTGGGCCAGCTCCGCACAAGTTTCATTAGATTATGGTGCGATTCGCACCTCACGGATCATACGGGTTCGAACAAACCCATTCAGTATGATCAGGGTGAGTCACCCGCCCATCGAACCGTTCCTGCCTACCTCCGTGCCTCACACGGCTCATAGTCTTCTCAGAGTTTGCGCCGAGTGGATGTGCCATAGTCATCTCGAGCTGTGTGAATACGATGGAACTCCCTTTGAGAAGCATTCTCAACGCCTCGTACGACGTCTCCGTGACGAAGTCGTTGCGTGTGTTCAGGCGGGAAACCGGCACCATTAACTGTGTGCTTGAAACGAGCAGTAGACCTGCGAGCAATCGCAACGTTATTTATTTAAATCTTGAGGAGATACATAAAATCTTCGCCGTAGTTGAGAGGTGGGCTGAGGACCGCTATAAAATACCAGCTGACGTAGGTATAATAAGAGAGGTGATTAGTGAAGCCTCCTCATATACCGTTGTTTGTACATTCTCGATAGAATATTTGAGATCGTTGGATTCCGTTAGCTGAAGCCTATATTAGACACACATATCTCAGACATGATTTACTTTGACACAAAACTTGAATACGCTTACACTGCTCTGCTCGATGGATTTGTTGAATGTAGGAATGTGCAGGGAGAGAACGGGCTAGCTCTGGATGCGTACTTAAAAGGCTTAGACTCTTCGAAATATCCCGAGCTTTGGTACAAAACGCTTGAGAGGTACAGAGCTGAGCTCGCCTACACTGTTCACCTGGAAGAACTGTACCTCTATATAGTAGATAGCTGCCGTTACGACTTGGAAGATAATTTCAATTGCTTCTATGCCGGGTGAAGAAGAGTTCACGATTGAAAAGTTCGGTACGTTAAGAAAAAACCCTCGACTGGAAAGGCATGATTATAAGCTTGTATTTAATGACATAGTTAACGATGACGTTTTTCCGCGTGCTTTTGATTGCGTTCTAGTAGCGCTTAAAGACAACTTACCTGCCGAGTGTAAAGTGGGTACAAAAATAGTGTTGAATGATATGAAAGCCTTTTACATCGAATATAAACCGCCGTATCAGTTAAGCGGCGAGTTGATGCTTGAGCGGTTTTCCTACATCGTGCAGAGTAATGCCGATGTTGATGTAGCATTAATCAGCATTGAATTTACTGTTTTGTACCGTAGAACGTAAAGACAATATATATATTTTTACTGTAATATTTTGCTAATACTACGTTTTGTACGATTATATATAATTAATATAAATATATATATTTTTCTAATATTTGGTTAATACTATGTTTTGTACAATTATATATAATTAATATAACTATATTTTTCCTGTACTAATATTGGATAATATAACTTTTGATAATATACAGTAACTATATATTTTTCTAATATTTGATTAGTACTGTGCTTTGTATGATTATATATTTTCCATGTTTTGTACGACTATATATAATTAATAAATATATATATTTTTCTAATATTTAGTTAATACTATGATTTGCATGATTATATATTCCCCGTTCTATTATTTGATCATATATATATATATATATATATATATATATATATATATATATATATATATATATATCCTATTGTGTGTATATATATATATATACAATAGGATATATATATATATATATATATATATATATATATATATATATACACAATAGGATATATATATATATATAATATATATATATATATATATATATATATATCCTATTGTATATCCATTAATTAATAAACAGAACGTTGTAATGGTGTTTTATTTATTCCTTGAACACGTTTATATCATTTTCTAAACCAGAGTAATTGAATAGTTAAGTAACGAGGCTGACAGCTCAGCCAACTGTAACATAAGCTTATTTAAAATAAATAACTAATCTTGCAACTCAGCAGCCAGCTGACTGAATAATAACACTGGTCAACAAAGATTTTTCATCAGAGTAAAATTTGTGGTGGCTGGTTAGCATTTTTCACGCTGATTACAAAACTGCATTCAGATTTTTTCTAGCACGTATAGTTTTCAAGATGAAGGCATATATATAACTACACAGATTTAACCATTTTAAATAGGCAAAATACTAATATTTCAACATTTGATTGTGTTTATTTTATTGTGTTTTTTTAGTTTATTCATCTTATTTATTTAAATTATCTTAATTATACATCTTATGTATTTCAGGTGAGAGCTTTTACGTCTAGCAGCATTGTGATTCAGGCAACAACGCCGTGCTTTGTGTGTCAAAAGATCAGTCCAGTCCAAGAACTTGTTGTGTCAAGTTGGTGTACATTTTTTGAATTTATAGTTTGCTCAGGTCAGTCAACATGCCTCGACAATGTAAGAATGACCCGACAAGTTCTGTTTCGTATGCGGCCAGTTGACAACTAAAACACAGCGACGAAGTATTACAACCGACATTAAGGAAATATACAAGCTATACTTTGGTTGCCATCTAGGTGACCAAGATAAACCATGGGCGCCACATCAAATCTGTTCTGCCTGTTCAAATGGATTACGTGATTGGCTTAACAAAAAGAAAGCTTCAATGCCATTTGCCATACCCATGATATGGAGGGAGCCGAGAGATCATCATGAAGACTGTTATTTTTGTAGTGTGAACTTAATGGGGTTTTCTGCAAGAACAAACACCAGATTGTATATCCAAACTTGGATTCAGCACGTAGACCAGTAAAACATGATGAAACATTGCCCATTCCAATTCCCCCAAGTGATAGGCTAGATTCTATCATAGATGACATGGAAAGTGATGAAGGTGCAACTGGCGTTTCCGGACCATCTACAGAACCAGAGTACACTTTTGAAGGTAGACATTTAGAGCCTAAAAAAGTTAACCCAAGGACAGTTGAATGATCTTGTTAGAGACTTATCGCTGTCTAAAGAGAAATCAGAGCTTCTCGCCTCAAGACTAAAGGAGAACAATTTATTTGAGAACAATGTTCGTATTAGTTACTACCGAAAGCGGAATTTTGAATTAACAGCATTCTTTTCAGTAGATGGTCCTCTCTGTTATTGCCATGACATCAATGGACTATTTACAGCCATATCTCAGACGTATGTGGCATCTGAGTGGCGCCTCTTTATTGATTCGTCGCAGAGAAGCCTGAAAGCAGTTCTTTTGCATAATGGTAATATAATGCCATCCATCCCCATTGCCCATTCCGTCCATCTAAAAAAGACATATGACAATATGGATATACTACTTAAGGCAATCAAATACGACAGTCATCAATGGAATGTTGTGGAGATCTAAAAGTTATAGGAATGCTTATGGGTATGCAGTCAGGATTCACCAAATTTTTTGTTTCCTTTGCCTGTGGGACAGTCGCGCCACTATAGAACATTACACCAAAAGTGACTGGCCACTTAGGTATACATATGTCCCAGGGATAAGCAATGTCCAGTCTGTCCTTTAGTGGATCCCCAAAAGATCTATCTACCACCTCTTCACATTAAACTTGGTTTAATGAAGAATTTTGTTAAAGCAATGGGTAAAGTCAATTCTGAAGGGTTTCAATACCTTTCAAGGAAATTTCCGAAGGTTACTGCAGCAAAATTGAAGGAAGGAATTTTTGTTGGGCCACAAATAAGGGAGGTTTTGAATGACACTGAATTTGAAAAAGTCCTAAGTCCGCTGGAATTGAAGGCTTGGCTGGCGTTCAAATGGATATGTGAAAACTTTCTTGGAAGCAACAAGTCACCTGCGTATAAGGATGGAGTCAAGAACCTCCTTGATGCCTTCAAAGAAATGGAGTGTCGAATGTCGTTAAAAATTCACTTCCTGCATTCCCACTTAGATTTATTTCCTGAAAACCTTGGTGCAGTGACTGACGAGCAAGGAGAGCGCTTCCATCAAGATATTCAGATGATGGAGAAGCGCTACCAAGGATATTGGAATGAAAGTATGATGGCGGACCATTGTTGGATGCTGTATCGTGACAATCCAGGCCAAATTTACAAAAGGAAATCACACTCACAGCGCTTTTAATAAAATAATGTATATATTCTTTATTTATAAGTACATTGAATAAGGTATATGATGTATCTGCTGTTTAGCATTCCTAAGTGTGATCTATACATCCATAAATTTTCTTATAGCAATATCAAAAACTTAAAAATATCAAAACCAGTGTATCTATATAACTATACGTGCTAGAAAAAAAATAAAACCAGATTCGGAATCAACGCGAAAAATGCATTAAGGAAAGTGTGATCATGTTTGTGATGAGGAAAAAAGTTTCATTTTGTTGGCCAGTGTAATTATATATATGGCGTCGTCTGGCAACTCAGCAGCCGACTGACTGAATAATATATAGAAGAAATAAATATTTAATGCTATCTGGCAACTCTGCCAACTGGCTGAATAGGGGCACTATAAGAGGCCGGGTGCTGGACGACGGAGTCATATCCTTCCGACAGCGGTCGGATGAAGGATCTCCTCTTCCTCTCTTGCTATCTCTTTCTGCTCCTTTGGGGGGTGAGGTAACCCCTTCCTCCCCAAAGAGGCTCCCTTAGGTTAGGCATGCCCCTTTGGGGGGTTCAGCTTGGGGGGAGAACTCCGCCTCCAAGTTGCAAACCCCTTGCAATCCCATTTTTGGGTTGGCAACAAAGGTTGGCAATCTCCTTTGGAGGGTTTCAGCTTGGGGGAGAACTCCAGGTTGCATACCCCTTGCAGTCCCATTTCCGGGCTGGCAACAAAGGGGGTGCCTTGGTAACGAGGGGGGCGGGGCTTAGCAACAAAGGGGGTGGGGGTTACACTCTTGCAACATTGCAACATTACGTACTATTATGCAACATTGCACTGCAATTGGACTCATGGATTTTGACACTATACTACTAGTGCCTTTCTTTGAATATGACCTCATTATTCTTATATATATATATGTGTGTGTGTGTGTGTGTGGTGTGTGTGTGTGTGTGCGTCATTGTGTGTTGAAGGCGCTCTCTCTATTACATATATATGTACATATGCTGGGTGTTTATAAAGTCCCTATCTATTTCAGTGAAAACGTAGCAAAAAGGGTAAAATTCAATAACAATATAGTAGAAGGCATACATTTAATGAATACTTAAGCATATGATTCTACATGAGCACCATCAGTATCTCTACAGAGTTCGAATCTGTCAGCAGCATTGCGGAACACATTTTGGAGCATGACAGGGGTTATTTTTGTAACTGCTGTTACGATACGAGCACGTAATTCTTGCAGATCTGTAACCCTCGTTTGATGGACGTTTGATTTGATAAAGCACCATGCAAAGGAATCCAAGGGCGTTAGGTCAGGAGATCGAGCCGCCCAGGGCCTGTTGCCTCCACGTCCGATCCACCGATTTCGAAATCGTTCATTTACGTACTCCCGAACAATGTTTGCGTAATGACAAGATGCCCCATCTTGTTGAAAGACGGCGGTGTTTAAAATGCCATCTGAATGAAGCTGGGGTTTCAGGAATTGCTGAAGCATGTTCAGATAAATAAGCCCTGTAACTGTAGCTTCAGCAAAGAAAAGGGGCTCATAAATCTTAGATTTGGTCATCCCCAACCAAACAGTAACTTTAGGACAATCTCGTTCCCATTGCTAGAAATCAATTGGCTTTTCATTAGCCCATATGAGGCAGTTATAGCGATTAACCTATATTTTATTTTTTCAGGTCGACGGGTTCAGTGACTCCCTTCCGATTTCTTCATAGTACGACTGAATATGTGGAAAACATAAGAACCTAGGGAGTAACAGATATTGTAGTTCTGCCACCTGCTGCCAGTAACAAACCAGAAAACAGTGATGAAGAAGCCGACGACAACGCTCTTCATCAAGATTGTTTACCAAGTGAGGTTTGTGGAGAGGTCAAAGTGCATGCAGATGATAACGATGAGGAAGAAAATATCAGTAAAGAAGTAAGCCAAAGGTGGAGAAGGGATGAAAAGTTATCCCTTGGTCCTCACCAATTCCTTTGAAAGCAGGTGAAAGTAATGCTGGTAAGGATCCTTTTGAAATCTTCAGTTTATTTTTTACTCACATGTTGACCCTTATAACAGAACAAACAAATCTCTATGCTGTGAGAGATAAAAATTATAAGAATTTTCAGATAGAAGAGGAGGAGATGTGAAGGTTCTTAGCTTTATTGCTTCTCAGTGGCTATCACTGTCTTCCCTCCGAAAATGACTATTGGTCGACAAGTGATGATATGAAGGCTCCAATATTCGCCAAAACTCTGAGCAGAGAGAGGTTTCGGTCGATAAAGAGATATATTCATTTAGCTGATATCTCTAATTTAGGTGAATCGAAAATGTCAAAAGTGCTACCACTTCTCGACTTACTTCGAAGAAACTCAGCAATTCAGGATTTTCCATGAACTCCTCAGCATAGATGAATCAATGATACCCTACCATGAACATCACAGCTCAAAACAGTTTATAAAAAATAAACCCATCAGATTTGGATACAAAATGTGGTTTCTTTGTGTGGCTGATGGATATCCTCATAACTTTTCCATATATTGTGGAAAAGAAGGCGATACAAACTTTCCTCTGGGTTATCGTGTTGTCACTGAGATGCTCTACCCAGTAAAACATAACCGGACGAGCCACTGCCCTTTAGTGACACAAAAGGAAGTGAAGAAAAAAGAGAGGGACTTTTATGATTTTAGATCAGATGGAGTTGTTTTGTGTGCTCGATGGAATGATAATTCTTGTGTAACAATCGCTAGTGCCTACTATGGGGTAAACCCAGTGCACAAAGTATATAGGAGAGTAAAGCAAGTGAAAAAAAAGGCTGTAACTCAACCATTCCTCATCAATATGTGCAATAAAGGAATGGGACGAGTTGATGTACTGGATCGGATGCTCTCTTCATACAGGCCACGCTTACACTCTAAAAGGTGGTGGTGGAATCTATTTTCTCATATTTTGAATATATCCGTTGTTGCTACATTCCGGTTCTACCAACATGTAAATAGCTCCACAACTCTTTCTCACCTTCAGTTTAAACAGGAAGTCGCAAGATCACTTATAAAAGTTCAACAAGAACGACGCAGACAAGGAAGCCCATCTGCACCACCTTGTAAGGCAGCGCGATATGAGAGCATAAATCGCTTTTTAGAATCATATAATCGAGGTAGAAGTACGGTTTGCCAAAAGAATACAAGATTACAGTGCATAAAATGTGAGAAAAGGTTCCATAAAGACCGTAGTGCAATATATCATAAGAAATTATTTTATTTGAACTTGAAACTTCGAAAGTTCTCTTTATCTGTGCCAATAAAATGCTGTTTTAGCTTCGTATATATATATATATATATATATATATATATATATATATATATATATATATATATATATATATATATATATTGATATGTATACATATATATATCAAACTCGATTTTTCTTATCTGTACCAATAAAATGCTGTTTTAGTTTCGTGTGCACACACACACACACACACATACACACACACACACATATATATATATATATATATATATATCAAACTTGATTTTTCTTATCTTCTGCGTAAAAAAAATGTTTCAGTTTAGTTACTCAAATATAATTTTCTACATTGAAATAAACATTTTACATAAGCTTTATATTGCTTTATCATAATCCTTATATATCCTCATAAATCTTATGACCGAACATGCTAACATTCCCACCATTTTGGAAACATCATAAAAATATATGAAAAAATGTAAAAATATTTCTAAGTTCATTATTTCATTTTTTATGAAAAAATAAAAAATATTTATAATTTCATTGTTTTTGTACCGGCCATTAAATGGTAAAAACAAACATCGTGGCATACCATCCGTAGGCAAAAGGCTTAGTAGAAAGACCCAATCAGAAAATCTGAGAAGCCCTCCACCATGTTGATGCATCCTCCCGAACATGTGATGATTCCCTCCATATGGTACAAACAGCCATCAACAACGGCTATAACGTGTCCATTGGGAATATCCCTCATTTCTTCTTGTATAACTAAGACAAACGGCTGCCTTTGATTTTCCTGACAAAAGCGACCCTGAAGTTCTAACCCCTTCCGAGATGGTAGAAGCAAATCAGGAACTAGCTGAACGATCTTTCAAAATTTTTACATTATCCGACATGCCCTAGACTAGTGGTACTCATTGGGCGGCTCGTGAGCCAAATATATATAGCGCATTTGGCTCGCGAGCTGCGCAATGAGTACCACTGCCCTAGACGAAAGAAACTAATGGATGGAGCAGTTGCAACAAAGGCGTCATCCCCAACAACGGACTATAATCGTCGGTATGCGCTGTTACATAAAGAGCGTCAAATTGCCAAGTGCTCATTGCAAATTATACCCAAAATGGGATCGCGCATAGAGGATTATGAAAAACCTCGTAAAAACCATTTCAAAATCCTTGACCTCCGAGACCATTCTAAACGAAAGATTACTGACGCTCATAACTTGAAGATAGCTGCCGAACAACACCTTCCAAACAACATTTACCAGGTGTTCGAGCAACCTACCCTTCGAAAGATCAAGGTATTAACAAATCCAGCAGGGACCACAAAACAGAAGTGGTCACCGCGGAAACCACTACCCCTTGATGAAGATTGGTACCTCGTAATACCACCAGTACTCGAGCCAATCTCTGAACAAGAAGAGGTCCCAAATCCAAGTCCTATTGGAAGCAGACCCTGGAGAAACCCCTTCTAGAGGATCACTCAGTGGACTGCCACCATCTCCTCCAACTCCAGCACCTCCTCCATCTCCTTCGTCACCACCCTCACGGTTGATGATCTTCGCAGAGATCCTACATACCGGCCGGAAATGTATCATCCACGTGGACTAGAACCTTCACGTAAAAAACGAACACACTCAGAATCCGAGCTTAACGCTTGTCCACCACTACCACCTAAGCGAGGCCGACCACTCTGTATACAAACACAAACATCCACACAACGACACCCGGCTCCGTATAATTTAAGGCTTAGATATGAATAAAATTTTCCCCCTGTATAATTTTGAGATTACTCTTAACAACTCTCACCCCTTTCCGTCTCAAACTGAAGTCAAACCTGCGATAAAAAATTTAAATCTTCCCATGAAGCTGGTGACCATCCTATCCGAACTTCATGCTCCTAAATGGAATGATCAATTAACTCATTTTAAAACTTCGGATCATAACCAGAATAATGAATAATTCTTATTTTACCTTACCTTACCTTACCTTATATTAATTTTTGCATATAAATCCAAACTCTCGTGACACCGTAACTGTATATTAGGGCATGGTTAATTAATCATTTTTAGGAAAAAGTGATGACTGATGAAATTTTCTAATTAATCAATGATTAACTGATTAAAAATGATTAAAAATTAAATACTTCTGAAAAGAGTAAGAAAGAGCTTTATTGTTTCTGTTGCGTGAGATAAGACCGAAGAAAACATTTTGCTCAAACATTTAGTTTGCTTTAGTTCAAGAAATCAGGCATGGGCGGATTAGACAGTTTATACATGCAAAAATGTGCCAAATTCAAATGATACGTGAAAAAATTTAAGGTAAAATGATGCTGAAATTATGAGGAAAAAAAAATTAATCATTTCTCATCATTTTATAAAATATGTTTCGGTTAATTACACTGGTATGCATCAATTTTGCTGTCAAGGGTTTTGTAAGTGATTCTTATAGAGTGTTTCCTGCTGATTTCGAATCTGCAATCCGTTTTTCCCATTCAGCTCAGGTTATCCGGCTATGGCCTCATAAGTAAAATAGAATTTTTCGTGATTTTGTCAAAGCGGAATTGGAACAGTAACATCTATCATCACTTGTTTTACATGTATAATATCTTTTTTTACTTTTCAGGAATATAGATAAAATATTTCATAATGAATAGAGCGTGTAAAAATGATCCCAACCAATAGATTCTGCTACATATGTGGGACGGTTACCATGCCAAATAACCAGTCCCAAATCACTAAATTTGTGAAGACAATGTATAGAGCATACTTTGGAATTAAGCTAGGGGACCAGGACAAAAATGTCGCCCCTCATATGTGCTGCAAGACGTGCATTGAAAATTTGAGAAGATGGAGCAAAGGCAGAGCGAAATCTTTGCCTTTTGGAATTCCCATGATTTGGAGAGAAGGAAAGGATCACGTGACAGATTGCTATTTCTGCATGACAAACCTCCAAGGTGGGCTTATAAATTTATTTTTCTTAAATATTTTGAAATCCTCGTATGAAACTTGACATAATATTCACCATAATGTAATATTCACCATATATAGCATAATATTCACCATAATGTAATATTCACCATATATAGCATAATATTCACCATAATGGTAATCATACATTTACATATACATATTGTTATAGAAAATACATTTACACATATATATTGTTATACAAGTTACATTTACATATACAATGATTGTATATTTTCTTTCTTTTTCATTCATATTGTCCCCGAAGGGACAATATGAATGAAAAAGAAAGAAAATATACAGACTCCATCGACCTATTTCATATCTTACAGACCGCAGCCTTCCCTCACGAGCCGCCACTGTCTGAATGCTTCTTATATTTCATATGCAAGTTTTATATCCATGTTTCTGTGTTTCTATTTTCAGGAGTTAACAAGAAGAATAAACACATTGTTGTATACCCTGACATTCCTTCTGCTATGAGACTATGAGACCTGTACCCCATGGTCCTGGAATTCCAATACCCGACGCACCTCAAACCCTGGACTTCGATGATTCTGATGATGAATCAATGACCAATGCCAATGACCAGTCCCAGTCGTATATACACCTCAAAATACCGCTTCAAATGAGCCGAGGCCTCTCAACCAGGCCAAACTTAATGATCTTACCAGGGATTTAGGACTTTCCAAATTAGCTGCCGAGATCTTGGGCTTACGACTTCGAGAGGACCATTTGCTGGCTCCGGGAACAACATTCTCCTGGTATAGGAAACGAGAGGAAGAATTCCGCAAGTTTTTTGCAGTGCACGAAAATACCTCTTCCTTCGTGTACTGCTGCAATGTTGAGGGGCTAATCGAATCCTTGGGCCTGCCATATAACGCATCAGAATGGAGGCTATTTATAGACTCGTCTAAACGAAGTTTGAAAGCAGTACTTCTCAACATTGGGAATAGGGTTGCATCAGTCCCTGTAGCACATTCCGTACAACTTACTGAGAGCTACGATAACATGAAAATTTTACTGGATGCTCTCGTATACGACCAACATAACTGGAGGATCTGTGGAGATTTGAAGGTAATACTAATATCATAAGTAAACTATTGCTATTGACTATGTTGTTTTTCCAAAGGTCATTTGAGAGCGTATAAGAACACTTAACTTCCCCACAGAAGTGATACAGTCCAATGCATAGATTTTTTTATCTGATAGAACAAATTCTATAAATTCTTTAAATATTTTCTTTTTTTTCAGATTGTGGCATTTGTATTGGGAATGCAAGGGGGATACACGAAATACCCATGTTTCCTCTGCAAATGGGATAGCCGAGCGGATGAGAAGCACTATGCACAGCGTGAATGGGCATCCAGAGAGAATTTTGAACCTGGGTCGCATAATGTCGTTTCAGTGCCCCTTGTACCACCAACAAAAATTTTCCTCCTACCACTTCATATTAAGCTGGGCTTGATGAAAAACTTCATCAAATCAATGAATAAGGAGGGTTCAGCATTCCGATATCTCGAGAGTAAATTTCCTCATATATCTGATGCTAAACTAAGTGCTGGGGTTTTTGATGGTCCTCAAATTCAAACTTTGATCAAGGATACTCAGTTCGAAAACGCAATGACTCCAACTGAGAAGAATGCCTGGCAGCATTCAAATCAGTTGTCACTGATTTTCTTGGCAAGCGTAGAAGTCCAGAATACGAGTCCGTTGTCGAAAACTTGATGGAAGCTTTCAAAGCTCATTGGTCACGCATGTCCATAAAAATGCACTTTTTGTGGTCCCACTTGGACTATTTTCCTAAAAATTGCGGGGATTATAGTGAGGAACAGGGTGAACGATTTCACCGAGATATCAAAATAATGGAAGAGAGGTACCAGGGAAACTGGGATATCAATATGCTGGCGGACTATTGCTGGTGTTTGAAGCGAGACGTGCCCGAAGAAAAACACAGACGGAAAGCCAAAAAAACTTCATTCCTTCCTCAATAAACTTTTTTCCATATTCATTGTATGAATAAAAGTATTTATTCACACAATGTTTTCATTTTTCACGAGTGTTCTTATAATATTACTCGTATCTACAGTATTTAAGCTAAAAAAATCAATAAATTTGGGGATAAAATTGGACTTATAATAAATGGCCAATAGAGAAAAAACCTGACCTGATTGAGGAAAACCAATGTCATTTTCGAATTCAGCATGGTCGAATTATATAATATGAGTTGAAAAAACCCTCACAGCAGACAAAAAAATTTCATATGCATACCAGTGTTATTGATTAAATTCGAAACAATGATTAACTGATTAATGAGAACCATGTCCTACTGTATATGAAACGCAAATTTTGAAAAAAAAAATTGATTTTCTTTCTATTTTATTTTTGCTAAATAATAGATGAATTATTATTTTTTCAAATGACTTAATTTTTTAGATTTAGTTTAATCATGTAATCGTGTTAAATTTTTCAATATTCATTTTCTTTATACATACTCTCTTAATTGTAAAAGATGAAGTCACGTCTTGTTTAACACTTAATTTTAAAATTTTAGCATTTAATTTTGGCTCCTATGCATGTTTAATTTTAATTCATAATACAATGCATATTTCTGTTTCCATTTTTAGTTAACTCGCCAAACTTGATAACATTAGATCTGTCAGTATGCTGTTTAAAAGAAAAATATGATTTCATCTTGAAATATCTTGCTTATCTGTCTAGACGCTCTTACAGCCAAAATATTTACTGTTATCTTCCAATATTTTTCACAAAAATTCAGCCTATTGAGAATAAAAAAAAAAGGTCAGCATTAAATAATAATGATGTCACCATAATTTTTGTATATAAACTTGTGTAATCTTTCAAATTATTTATTCTGATTATTCTGATCTGACCTAGACCTGTAACATTTTAGAAGCAGTAAACTACAGTAAGAGAATATCGTTGTCTTCTCCTTTGAGCCCTGCTTTCTTCAGAGAACTTAGTTTTAAAATAGAATAAATAATTTCCCTATACACTACAAGAAGAATCGGGGAACCGTCAGATAATTTAGTAAGTTTTACAGAAACCTCAGAGCCACTACAAGAAGAAATCGCAGTGTATTATAAGAGAAACGACTACGATTGCCTTCACGGTAACATGTACCCCATAGTGTGAAATACGTTGCTGCCACCTAACCAGAATCCCCGTCAACCTCGAACCACCCAAGGCCATAGACGGAGGGATTAACATATACTGTAGACACGAACATAACATGCAAACATACATACACACATACACATGTACACATAGAGTTTATATATATATATATATATACACACACACATATAGTTTACCTTTGTGGACCTGAGCTGTTATGTTAGGTTACCCTCTCCCCTCTTCCTGCATACACCCCCCTCCCTGTTTGCAGTGTTGCAAGGTTCTAGCACTCTTGCTAGAGTTGGTATTGATCATATTATTTCAATTACATTGCACTCTTAATTTTTGCCACCATACTTCTAAGTTCACTAAAGAATACGAATCGAACAACACCCTACCCATTAGAGATATAACAATAAGAAAAAAAAATCGGCACATCCATACATCAGAATCCAACACACAAAGGCCTTGATAACAATTACCTGAGCAACATCCCTTGACGATATAAAATTAACTTCATAAAAATTTTAACCCACCACCATCAAAATCTTAATCCATATAAATACTGTACATTATTATTATTATATGATTATATCAATATATGTTCGCCAAATTTATTTATTTTTTTACATTTGTTTAAATTTTTTTTGCACCGATGATGCAAATTGAACTTTCCCGAAACATTTCTCAATAAACATGTACCACCTCCTCGTCCTCTTATTTCGCAATCTATATACATGTATAAGCACATTTTTATATTTAAAGACGCCGAGTATATAACTACATTTTCAGGAAATGACTAAATGAAAACTAAATACAAGCTTGCAAGAATATTAAAATTAACTTTTTCATTGCTCGTTCTGACTTAAAAGTAAGTTTCTTTGATTTTTGTTTCACTTTCTATTTTGTATTTATGTATTTTGTCAGTTATTCATTCATTCGATTTCTTCGTTTCTGTGAAGTTACACTTCAAAAAAACGAAACCTGCAAATTGAAATAAGTATCTATAAGAAATTTTTGAAAAAGTTACCTTTTTTTCAATATCATCTTTACAGTTTGTCAGTGTAATAGCACTCCTTATTTTCTTCTTAGCCGTAAGAAGATTCTTGACAGCGTTTGTAAACTTTCTGAATTACTTTGTTTTGAGTTTCAAATTGATAAACAAGTGACGACAAAGAGATGTAAGGGACACAGAAAACAAGGAACTTTCAGTTTTTTTACTCTCCCTCCGGTTCTTACATACACGATCATCTGAGTTGTATGTCTAAATTTCGAACCACTTTTCTTTTAATCGTCTTGACAAACTGTTGGAAAGGATACTTTATTCTTTATCATTGGAAAAGCAATTTAATTTTCAATAAAAAGGTCGCATGTTACAATGATCTGTGGTATTAATTTGTTTATTTTATCAGTTCTGTGCCAGTGACATAGCAAGGTTCTATATGGCCATATGGCGATTCAAGATTTGTTGTAATCATCCTTCCCACTTAAGAAACTTGTTTTTTATTTACCTTCAAAATAAGTATATATATATATATATATATATATATATATATATTAAAATTATTTCACGAAAGTAACACGTGAAAAATATTCATGATGAAAAGAACCACGAAGGAAAGGAAACACAGAATGGTGCTCAACCGCTTTCGTCTAATGACATCCTCAGGACGAGTGTTCCTGAGGATGTCATTAGACGAAAACGCTTGAGCACCATTCTGTTTCCTTTCCTTCGTGGTTCTTTTCATGATATATATATATATATATAATATATATATATATGTTTTTCATATGACATTTTGGGGCCACTCTCAATATTACTTTGTACTGAATACTATGTAAAATTAGGTAATAGGTTATGCCATTTTGAGTTATAGGCCAAGTGGAGATACACAGCTTCTAAGAGGTCAGGTGTGCTATACTGTCTCCGCAGTTTCTTACCCCCTACTCAGTGGCTGTCTCTCTACAGGGGTCTTGTCCATCCCTGTATGGAGTACTCTTCTCATGTGTGGGGTGGCTCAACCCACATAGCTCTTCTTGACCGGGTGGAATCAAAAGCTTTTCGTCTTTGCAATTCCCCGCTTCTTAATGATTGTCTTCAATCCTTCTCTCTTCGCCGCAATATTGCCTCACTCTCTCTTTCCTGTTGCTATTATAAATAACATTGCTCTTCTGAGCTCTCTAACTGCATGTCTCCTCCTTTAAGGATAGCATGCAGCCCCAGACTTTCGACAAATTCTCATTCCTTTTCTTTCTAACTCTCTAACGCAAGGGGTAATCAGTATTTTCTATCTTTCATCTACTCAACTGGTCAACTCTGGAACAATCTTCCTCAATCCATCTTTCCCTCTATCTAAGACATCCACTCTTTCAAACGCAGAGTGTCTAGGCATCTCGAAAACCTTAAACCTTGATTTTGGCTTTCTTTTGTGGGCATTCGCTTTTGCCCCTTCCTTCCTGCATAAAAAAGCATTAAAATCTTAAATGTACTAGGATTTAAAAAGTTAAATGAGAGCAAAATTAATAAATATTTATTCTGTGAGGTATGCACTACTCTTTAACCCATGCGGTGGTCGAGTGGTTTCGTTTCGAGAAGTTGAATTAGTGTTCAGTGAACATAAAGTGAAAATTTTATTTTTGACCATAGTCTCCTCATGATTCTATGCAGATTTTTGCACTTTGCAATATGAATTTTTTATTTATTTATTATGTACACGTCATCACTTCTTTGTTGCATCCTTTCTCCGTAGCCTGTCAAAGACACCGGACCGAAGACTTAGCATATATCGCATCCGATTACCCAGATAATATGATGCATTTCTATACAACATCTATCTAGTCTATTAAGAAGGTAGGCGAGTGTGTGAGCGTGTTCTCTGTAATTGGATGTCTGTTATGTGTGTCTCTGCCAATTCTTTGAATGTCACGATCATAAGACTTGGGTCCCCCCCTGTGAAAGGTGTTCATGCGGCAAGTAATACATTAAGCTGTTCACACTTCGTGGTGTTGTGCCACCCCAGTAGTATGACCGCAAAAGGTTAGAGTGCAATGCAATTGCAAATGTTGCAATGAGTGCCAGTGCCAACCCCCTCCCCCTTGTTGCAAGACCACCCAGTGCCAACCCCAGGGTGCCAAAACAAAAGGGGGAAACTCCCCCAGCAAGCTAGGGTGTCCACCTGACCTCTTTGGGGGATGAGTTGGCACGGCTCACCCCCCAAAAGGGTATACCTAACTTAAGAGAGAGAGGAGGAAGAGAGAGAGAGAGAAAGAGACCATTCAGCTTCCACGAGAGGCAGAAGCTCAATGACTGATCATGGTAACAACATGACTTAAAACTCGAAATCTGCCAGTTGGCGTAGAAGCTAGTGCCTCCAGGCATTATCAGCCAGTTGGCACAGTGTATACATCGCCTGAACCCCCAAGAAGCGCAGACAAACGCACGTAGATTCCCTATTATCACACACACACAGATATATATACTAATTATTATTTATTTATAGATGAGTTTCCAGAGAGAGAGAGATGGAGAGAGAGAGAGGCGTCTATTTACTTTTGTCATTCATCTCTTATACAAAATGTCTTCAAAAACAGCATTTCTTTTTATTCCAAGAAAGACAAAAAATACCCGAATTGTTCATTCTGACGAAGGTCAAACTTTTCACCCCACCCTAGACCTACAGTTTAACGCGGACCACACACCGATGTTAGATATTTTTTCGCTTCATGGCCGTTCTCAAACAACCGCAACACGTTCTGGACGATTCGGATATGACCACAACGCGTTGTGGGCGATTTGAAACGACCACACACCGATGTCTTTCATGAAACTCTATTTAAACACGACGTATATTGAAATGATATAAACACGACGTATATTTATCGACGTAGTCACCGATTAAAAGGCAGAGTTAAGCAGATATGCTACAAAAAAGATGAAGTCCTTTAAAAAATTATTATCAATAATTTTCCCATAGTTTCGATCAAATTTAAGCAACTTTAGAATGAGACGTAAATGTAAAAATTAAACAACTGGTTAGGTTAATTGAATGCCCGGTTAGGTCAACTGAGTGCCCGGTTAGGTCAACTGAGTGCCGGGTTAGGTCAACTGAGTACCCGGTTAGGTTAACTGAATGCCCGGTTAGGTTAATTGTACGCCCTTGACGATTAGTTAGGTTAAGCCGTGATATTCAATTAACCTGGCATTCAATTAACCTAACCGGGCATTCACTAATTTTCAAATCGTCCACAACGAATTGTGGTCATATCCGAATCGTCCACAACGCTTTGTGATCATATCCGAATCGTCCACAACGCGTTGTGGTCACATCCGAATCGTCCACAACGCGTTGTGGTTGTTTGAGAAAGGCCATGAAGCGAAAAAATATCTAACATCGGTGTGTGGTGACTTAGGTGCATCTACACGCGTTGTGGCTGTGTTTTTCGCTCACTCAGCAATTTCGATGTTTGGGCGTAGCATATATATAATATTATATATATATTAGGGTGTGTTTATGGTATATGGTGAAAAATGCGAAATGAAAATGCAAGGGAGCGGAACCCTTTATTTTGTGAGGATACATGAGAAAACAGAACAGGCAAAATTTCTTTGTAATCCAACAACATTTAGAGGTTGCCCACAGTTGATAGGTATTTTCAATTTATAGGGCAATGGAAATTTTAATTCTCAGTTTAAATGATAAATTGCATCTCCAATATACATCTCCAATAAGTATTCAGAACAAATATATCGTGTGAGTATATTCACTAAATTCATAATTAATGATTAAAGTACATGACACCTCGAGTGTTGGCGTTCATTTTTTCATCAAAGTGGCTTTGGAGGCTGTCGGCAAGACTTTACGATGTTCTTCGACGATTTGAATCATGAACTGCATCTGCTCTTCGTTCCGAGTCCTTCCAGCCTTCGTGAATTCTTGAATCAATGCTATGCCTCGCTCTGCTGCATCATTCACTACATTTAAAGAATCCACCCTGATCTTTGCTGAACCAAAGCTGGTGTTGTTTTCCCAGTTTGATGGATCCTCTTGCAGGAAATCGACAGGAAGATCTAGAAGGGTGAACAGATTGTACGTATTGGAAGAGCAAAAGTCTGCCAGGGTCTTTCCTCTTGGATCTGGAATCCAGACTCGTCGGGGGGGAGCTTCTAACCCTTCAACGGAATTCATATTCTCTACCATTTTCCGCTTCTCATCATCATCGACTGCAGGATCGAATAGTGCAAGGCCCACGTTTACCTCATTGAGGTACCAGAGATGCCGATTAAAACTCTTGTACCCAACGGCGTTGGTGTTTTGCAACTTTTGAAGGAGGGCTAAGTCGCTTCGTGGAGCGCTTGCTGCTTCTCTTGCTGAAAACCACGGAAGGACGTAATCTTGAGCAACGAAGAGACAGAAGTCCCGCAACCCAGAAATCAGGCGGTCACTGCTACTTGCTCCACGAGATGTTGAAGGACATTGGTTCATGTGCATCGTGAACTGGTATCTGAACATCCAAATCTTGAAAGAGTAAATTCGACACGCCATCCACCGTGCTCGGTGCAAAGCCCCTGGAGCCATGAACAAAGGACTCCGACGTCCGTGAGGTACTCCTCCCAAGAAAATGACTACAAGTTCAAGAAGCTCTTTGTAGTCATCTCAGGGATGCTTCACTTTCAGAAGGTCATTTGCTTCATGAATCATCTTCTCGGCCCAGGGACTGATCACTGCAGCCGTGTCCTCTTCGTCCGCGGCAGTGGAGTATTCATTCAATTTCAGTTGCGGCCAAGCATTACGGAAGCTCTGGAAAATCGTAATCTCAGGTCCTTTGGAAAGGTCTCCAACAAGGAAAGAAAATACTGCTTCAAGCAGCAGATCCAGCACGTGATGTCGACACGCAAAGTAAATCATTTCACGCCCGAGAGCCTGCTCTACTTGCACACACACTCCTCCATGGATGCCGGTGTTGGTGGCTGTCGTGTCAAAGCAAAGAGCTTTGATCTTCTGGCCAAGATCCCAGTTTTCGATGGTTTCGATGATGATGATTGCTGTCCTTTCTGCCTTGGAGTCTGGGAGTTTGGGGATGGCTAGAATCTTGCTCATCCCATCCCCGGTAACTAAGATGGCTAAACGGTCGATTTTGTCTCTTCCCATTAAGTCTGCCATAAGTTTTCCATCCCAGTGAAGAACAAGAGGGCATTCAGGCTTGTAGGAAGCTCTCACCTCTGCTTCGTGGGCTGATCTCTACCTGGATCTGCTGGCCCGAATAGCACTTGGACTGAGGCACATCTCACTTATGTCCTGACCCATTTGCATGCCAAAGGGGATGAGAACACGAGCAGCTGCCCTGTCGCTCATCCGCGTGCGGTCCAATGCCGCAGCGACCTCCGAACTGATTGCCGTCGTCCCACGGCGATGTTTTGGAGCCGACGATGTAACTGGCTTTCTTTCGGGACTTGTTTCCTCACTTGATGACGCTGACGATGAGGTTTCCATAACAACGGTAGCAGAGATTTCTTCCATTTCCTGCACATGCCTGTCTTTCCGCTTCAATTCCTGTGTATCAATGGGTTAATAAACACTAGAAGTGACTTAAAAAGGGCGCATAAATAAATGAGCATATGGGTAAAATTTGGGGTCTTTGGGCAACCTCTAAATATTTGATGATTTTCCAAAAAAATCATGTGCTTTATTTGCTCCCGGAACCTCATCATTTGCGGGTTTCCGTGACCCGAAATTCACACTTTCAGTTTTTAAAAGCACCCTAATATATATATATATATATATATATATATATATATATATATATATATATATATATATATATATATATATATATATGAAGGATATATTAACACCGGTAATAAAATGGATACTTATCATAGGACAATATCTCGATACCATAAACTTTAAACCGATGAGACCTGCTTCGATTTCCAAATTTATTTTCCAATGCCGCGATCTGCCCCGATTTCCAAATTTATTTTTAAAAATTATTTTCAGTTTAGGTGGTTGTAAAATCCTTCATATAAAGTTTTATTTTCCAAACAAAGCGTCTCTCTCTCTCTCTCTCTCTCTACGAATCTGTTTCATTTCTGGAAGAAATCCATGGAAGGGATAAGTTATATCTGACATGCCCAAGAATTCACGGCTCACCACTTACAGCCCAGTGAGCGGATTCTGAGAACGGCCCAGGACCTCTGGCTGGCGGGTAGTAGCGCTTACACGTTATGCCCTACCGAAATTTCACCGACGGTGAATAGGAAACTCGTCAGTCCGCTATTGAGGGTGTTTACAATTAGGATCGCGTATATAAAAGGGACATTTTCATCTGGATTCCACAACAGTTGTATTTATCAAAGAATTACCAAAGAGATATATCGTCATGAGCCAATCACAACAGCTTTACAGCTACCCGCAGTTGTTTGAAGATGGAGACACTGCAGTTTTGTCTACACTTCATCTTTTCGCAGCGGCAGACCGGAAAGTCCTACTTTCAACGCAATCCATTGCAGAAATTTGTGACGGCGACAAAGAATCGACAGTTGAAGACGGCATTGAAATGTAAGTAATTAATTTAATTTGTGATTCGGGCTATATACATCGTTTTATTCAGTGCCTTTGTTAGTTAATTTATAAGCCATAATAGTAAATGCGTTTTGAAAAACTAGTTTGTGATTTAAGCGGAAGGCCGGGCTATGTATATGTAACGTTTCATTCAGTGCCCGTGTTAGTTAATTTATAAAAAGCCATAATAAATGCATTTTGAAAAACAAGTTTGTGATTTAAGCTGAAGGCCGGGCTATGTATATTTATCGTTTCATTCAGTGCAAGTATTGTAATTTATAAAAATTCGTAATAAAACAAGGTGAAAGGATATCTGCCCAGCGATCGAGACCCGGTGCCGGCAGACGATGTGTAGCACACCCAGATAATCTTCCTTCCTGATAGTCATTTAGACAGTGGATATATTATACGATGAAGGTGTCCCTTGAAAGTGAAATTTTATTACACTCTTGTTTCTCATAACTTAAAAATTTATAGAAAGTTCCACAACTAGGGTTTTAGAATTGCCAAAACTTTAAAGAATTGCCCGCGGTCCCACGGTGCTGGTAGATGATGCGTAGTACATCCAGCTAATCTTACTTTTGAGCCCTGTTAGAATATCAGCTTCGTGATTATTATTTGCCACAGGCGCCCTAATCGGCGTTTTCTCTTATTAAAACTCTATCTTCCCATATACATATATATATATATATATATATATATATATATATATTAAAACCGGGTTCGTTACCCGGTGCTGGCAGATGATGCGTAGCACATCCCGCTAATCTTACTTTTGAGCCCTGTTAGGATATCTACTTTGATTATAATTTGTCCCGGGTGCCCTAATCAGCATTTTTTCTTACTGTAACTCTCTCTTCCCATATATACGAGGGTAATTCAATAAGTATCCGCACTTTTTGTTTTCACAATTTTATTTTCACATCTGATAGATTATAAACACATCACTTCTTAACATAGTCTCCCTGTTTCTCAATAAACATAGTCCAGCGATCTACAAGCTTCCTAATGCCATTACAAAAGAATGTTTTTGGCTGTGTGCGTAGCCAGTCATGCACCGCCTCCTTCATGTCATCATCGCCTTGGAATCGCTGGCCTCTCAAAGCGTCTTTTAGTGGTCCAAACAGGTAAAAATCCGAAGGTGTCAGGTCTGGACTGTAGGCTGGATGGTCAAGAACTTCACATTTAAGTTCTTGAAGGCATTTTCTAGTTTGTTCAGCGGTATGAGGGCGCGCATTGTCGTGTAACAGAATAACACCTGCCGACAATCTCCTTCTCCGTTTTGTGCGAATTGCTTGCTTTAACTCATTCCGAAGCATGTCAGAATACGATGCACTTGTTACTGTAGTTCCACGCTCTAGATAATGTTATCCTTGATCATTACCTAGAGCGTGGAACTACAGTAACAAGTGCATCGTATTCTGACATGCTTCGGAATGAGTTAAAGCAAGCAATTCGCACAAAACGGAGAGGGAGATTGTCGGAAGGTGTTATTCTGTTACACGAGAATGCGCGCCCTCATACCGCTGCACAGACTAGAAAATGCCTTCAAGAACTTAAATTTGAAGTTCCCGACCATCCAGCCTACATTCCAGACCGGCACCTTCGGATTTTTACCTGTTTGGACCACTAAAAGACGCTTTGAGAGGTCAGCGATTCCAAGGCGATGATGACATGAAGGAGGCGGTGCATGACTGGCTACGCACACAGCCAAAAACATTCTTTTGTGATGACATTAGGAAGCTTGTAGATCACTGGACTAAGTGTATTGAGAAACAGGGAGACTATGTTGAGAAGTGATGTGTTTATAATCTATCAGATGTGAAAATAAAAAGTGCGGATACTTATTGAATTACCTTCGTGTATATATATATATATATGTGCAGGAGAACTAAAAGACAGTGCATGCCACCAGTATTACTAAAATACAACCACAGGGTCACTCCAGGGCTGAGTGCCGAGCGAATAAGAATAGTACATTCTTTCCCTGTTTTTAAAATACAGGGTGGGCGGAAAGTAGCTCCCTATTTTGGATTGGTAAAAAAATACGTATATTATCCATTTATTTCAGAAGAAATAATATGAAAAGGTAGGCATACATGGTAGGTTTTCTCTAAAATTCAATGTGGGCTCCAACTCTTTCCACCAGCTTCTGGAGCCGCCCAGGAATGGCGTCCACTGACTTTAGCAGGAACTCCGGCGGGATGGAGGACATGACTTCCCGAATTCGATCCTCCAGTTCTTCCAATGTCCTCGGTTTGGTGCGGTAGACTTCTTCCTTTACCCACCCCCAAAGAAAGAAGTCGCACGGTTACCGCTGAAAAACGGCAGAATCGGTTCAGTGTAACGGTGTGGTGTGGTATGACCTCAGATCAGGTTGTGGGCCCGTTCCTTCTGCGCAACACCATGAATGCTGAGCGGTACCTTGCTATGTTGCGAAACGAGGTCTGGCCGGTTGTCAGCACATGGGAGAACATCGACGATCTGATATTTATGCAAGATGGCGCCCCTCCGCACTTCGCTCTTGTTGTTCGTGAGTGGCTGGATGCCCACTTCCCTGGGCGTTGGATGGGTCGTCGTGGTCCACATCAATGGCCAGCCAGGAGCCCCGACTTGACACCGTGCGACTTCTTTCTTTGGGGGTGGGTAAAGGAAGAAGTCTACCGCACCAAACCGAGGACATTGGAAAAACTGGAGGACCGAATTCGGGAAGTCATGTCCTCCATCCCGCCGGAGTTCCTGCTAAAGTCAGTGGACGCCATTCCTGGGCGGCTCCAGAAGCTGGTGGAAAGAGTTGGAGCCCACATTGAATTTTAGAGAAAACCTACCATGTATGCCTACCTTTTCATATTATTTCTTCTGAAATAAATGGAAAATATACGTATTTTTTTACCAATCCAAAATAGGGAGCTACTTTCCGCCCACCCTGTAGATTGCAAACCAATTAATCCTCTCACCTCCAACAATGTCCGTATTGACGATAAGACTACAACAATCTCTCGTAGAGGGCAATTTCAATGTTTCATTCTTCGCAAACACACCGATAAATTTGGAGCGTGTGAGTCTCACTTTTCATTACTTTCTGTACTGTATTCGCGTCCATTTTAAAAGTCTGTGACAACGTTTCCGAAGCGCTGGAGTTCTATTAGAGCTTGTGATTCGAGGTATACTAGTACACTAATAGGCGCGTCTATAGGGTTGGCGAATTCCAATCTGATGTTCCCACTTTGTTGTGGACTTAAGTGTGTATTTACACTAGCAGATAAGTCGGGGGTAATATTAAATAGGGAAAGGTAAATTGATCGACAAATTCTTTCTGCATTACGCCAATCCCAAGCTCGTCACAGCCACCGGCATTATGGGCCAGATCACTATAAGCTCTCGCGCAGAGCGGGAACACAGCGTCTGATGAGTAGTCCGTAACCATAGTCCCGCCCAGTGCAACGCCATTTCCCTATAGAGTTATATATCAAGGCCGAAATTCTCGAATTTAAGGGCGTTCTTTTTATATTTTCCATTCGTCGAAGCGTGATCCTGCATTCCAATTAATAACCTTTTAGGTAGAACTCCCAGGGCCACGTTTTCTAGTTGCTTCGAGGCCAAACCGGCAGGCACCGTGTATAGTTTGACTGTACTCTGTTAATTGGGTATTTTACTGTTGCGTGTATTAAATTTTTTTCAATTTCTACATATTTCGGCGAACTTAATTTCACTCGCCGTACGCGCAGATACGTTTCCATGATGTGAATCACAACAGGTATTGCGCCCTCTTCTTGATCAGGTCCCAGATTTATGCAGATCTCAGGATTCGTGCGGGTGAGCTTTAACTTCACATCCACCCCATTCATAAACAGTTTCTCCTGGAACGTGAAGTCTGTATGCAGACGTCCAAAACACTCGTATATTTTATTTTTAGTTTTAAATTTAACCCCTATACTACTTCTGTCTTTAGTCTGATAATAGCCCTGGGCAGTTAAAAAGGTATCCTTCGCTTCTTTTGAAAAGTTGAGGACATTTTCCAGATAGGCTCGTAGGTGATCATAAACCGTTCCTTCCGAGATGTTAAACTGATTTAAATTCACCTCACACTGGCTGAATATGGAGTGTAGAAAGTTAGTTTCAGGGTATGCAAAATAACTATCATCGCAGTCCTTTCAATCTGAATGGGCTATACGCAGTTTAGCGTACATGTGCATGCAGCTTGGAACAAAAAAGTGTGGGCCTCAGCTGGGTATCACGAATTCTATAGGGGCAATCGGTGAACTAATTGTGTTTAATGGGTTAATTGTAATAAAGCCGCTATGCTCAATAGAAACCTGTGTAGGGGGCATATCAAAAAGGGACAGTTCCGATTTACAACATTGTGAACTACACGGATGGATGAAGGGCGCCATGACGAGTCACAAATAGTGCCATCTCTCTCGACAAGTAGTAATCAGCCTATGATTCGTGAGAGTTTAGCGTACATGTGCATGCAGCTTGGATCAAAAAAGTATGGGCCTGAGCTGGATATCACGAATTCTATAGGGGCACTCGGTGAACTAATTGTCTTTAATGGGTTAATTGTAATAAAGCCGCTATGCTCAATAGAAACCTGTGTAGGGGCATATCAAAGAGGGACAGTTCCGATTTACAACATTGTGAGCTACACGGATGGATGAAGCGCGCCAAGACGAGTCAGAAATAGTCCCACCTCTCTCGACAAGTAGTAATCAGCTTATGATTCGTGAGAGCAATGTCCTCAGCTTATATCAGTTAAAAAATTATCAGCCATAGCTGTCATTCGCTGAGAACACTTCTTTTTTGATGTCCTTTTACGTTCAGCGCCATGTGTTGGTAACCCATTCTTCCGAACAGCCCTCTTCTTCTTTCCGACACCACGCATTTTTCTCTTTGCATCTTTGATGATTTCGTCCCGTGTACGTTTTAAATGTTTAGAGTTTCTTTAGGTTTAGTTCCACCCATTATATCTTTTCCCGCTTTAAAACCTGATTGTAACGCCTTCCTCCCAAGGTATCTAGCCCCCATCTTCAACAATGGGACAGCCGTGCGTAGGATGGTTGAAAAAATAGATCCAAGCCCACTCCCACGCTGATATCTCAACCCTCGATAGACTGTGAAAGGCCTTCGGGTCATTATAACTGAATGCGACGAAAGTGTAGCTTCACTGTTAAGCTCCCATCACCGAATGGGAAATTTTTTCCCTCAATCGTTCTTATATATATTGAGATATTGGTTAATAGATTAGTCGCAACATTCACATAATGGGGCTTATCATATGTAATGCTCAAACTCTTCACTCTATGGTTGGGAATGTGTACAATGCGCAGCAGGCGCACCTGGCTGTCCCAAACAAATTGATGCTCCACGATATTGCTGCAAATGTAGCACATGTCTGGGGATGGATAGCTTTCACCCAATTTCGCCAATTTCAACTGATACATTAAGCTGGATAAGTCATGTTGGGCCTCGTGAAAGGTGTCTCTTTAGAGGGCTGCACTATATCGACCCTCGACACAATTGTGAACAGCTCTTTGTCTTTAATATTACTACTAATCTTTGATTTTAACTTGAACGTGGGTGCAAGCGTGTCTATGTTTACGACTTCAAAAAGTAAGTCGTTTGTCAGGTACGATTTTTCAAGACTCTTGTTTAAACCCGTCACAATGTCCGTGGCTGTGTCATAATTCCGATTCCTAGTGTTACATTTGTACTATAGTACAGTACTTCACCGAACAGGACTGATCGCATAGTGTTGTCTAAGGTTATGCCTAATTTTTCACACTCATCGACTGTTCTACGGATCAGAAATATGATCTGTTCAATTTCAAGAGTTAAAAATTTGGTGGCTCGCTGGAATTCACAAACACTAACTTCGTATGAATCACGTTCCAACTCAATGGGCCCATGGAATTCTGTTACAAAGGTGCCAGGGTGTTGTTAGGATGTACAGACAGAGAAGACGAGGATGGGAGTGTGACATAGAAGTGGTTAGGGGTCATGTTGCTTACTATTTAAGCTTCATTATTGCAGAAGCTTTTATATAGGTGTTGAAGCTTTGTGGGTACCCTAGCCATTTCACAAGGTACATTTTTCTCCTTCCTGAACCTTTGCTGCATAATTTTTTTCAATTTTAAACAAATTTTTTCCTAAATTAAATGCCACGTTCTGCAATTCCTCGCGGTAAAAGCCTCCTCCGATTTCCTCCCCATTCAAATCTTCAACGTAATACATCGTTATCTCGCCTTTAGGTCTCATAGCACTAACTTTAAAAATTTCACGTGTCCATCCTTGCTCAAATCCATTCGTGAATTTATTTCCCGAACGCGATAGCCTTACATCATCATTAATTTTGAAACGTGTCGAGTAGTAATGCACCGGAGCTCCGGCTCCGGCTGAGCAGGAGTTCCGGCTATTTTAGAAAATCTCCTGCTCCGGCCGGAGGTCTCACTAAACTCCGGCCTCTGGCCGGAGGTGCCAAGTACACCGAACTCAATTCTGACAACTTTTAGTTTTAATTCTATAAAACTATAAAACCTCATTTCTGCACCTAACCGAATATTTCATTTCTCAGATGACTGTAATAATAATTTATTTTATGAGTGATCAGTGATTGTATTAATATTTCAGTTCTCAGTGACTGTAATAATAATTTATTTTATGAGTGATCAGTGATTGTATTAATAATTAATTTGATATAGGCTACTTTACTCAGCATTCAGCAAGACATCATAAGTTTCATAACCTGAGGATATTCTGTTCAATGGGAATTTTTAGAGAAATTAGCACACACAAAGCATAGAAAGTCGACTTTTATAAAGTTTAAGTTATTAAAGACTTAATAATTTAAAATAGCAGGACTATAATATATAAACCCTAAATAGATGAGACGATGGACCACACACACACACACACACACACACACACACACACACACACACACACATATATAAATACTGAAATAAATCAATTGGCCGGAACCTCCGGCCGGAGGAAAAAACACAAAGCTGGAGGTTCCGGCCCTCCGGCCTCCGGCCAAAATCTGCCTCCGGTGCATCACTAGTGTAGAGTGTGGTGGCGGTGCTCCATCTCTTCGCACATCAGACTTTGGGTGCGTACCTCTTTCTAAAACTTCGTTAGGTGTTGTGCCAATCGTACGGTGGTGTGAACGGTTGTATGACGAGTCCAACGATCTCAGAATGTTCATAGATCTGTATGTGTTTTTATGGGTAAAATAGCGATGCATGCGTTCCTTTATGGTATATTGAACTCTTTCAGCTAAATAGGCCTTATGTATAGAATTGTTATTGTAGTAACTGATATTAAACTCTGTCAACATGTTCTGAAAAGCGCGGCCTATAAATTCTTTCCCCATATTCATACAAATATAGCTGGAACCCTGTTTTCTTTCAACATCAGCGTTTTGGTAGCTTTAGCAACTGTTTCAGGCGATTTATTTTTCAGAGGAATTAGCCACAGATATCTAGAGAATACATCTATTATGAATAGGATATAGCGGTAGCCATCATTATACAGTGATTATCTTTTCATGTCTGTTAAATCCGCTTGTTAAATAGAGTCAACCGAAGCCGCTGTTGTCCTGGCCATTTTAAGCCTTTTTTCACAGGCTTATGAAGTGTATAAGCATCTTGCTCCGGCAAAAACCTCTCATCTTTTTTTCCTACTCCATCATTGTAAACATCTCTGTACACTCTATTAACACCGCTATAGGAGGCGGGGTTAGAAATGTCATATGAACGTTTTCTTAATATGTTAGCCATTTGCATATTTTAGAGACACGTGGATAAGGTTGGCCGTTTGGTCTCATCTTTCTCCTCTTCAGAGATGCTACCGTTGGGGGTGATGGCTTGCTCAGTTGTGACACATACGAAACTTGCTCCAATTCTTTTAACCTATTCAGATTTCCTATCAATGTTTTGGGGAAATTTATTTGTTGTAGTCTTCTTTAATATGCTTCCATCCTGTTGGTGAGGGCCTGTCCCACTTTCTCACCAGATCATGGATAATGTCGACGATAATGGATCGCTGTACACTTGTTCCTTCAACAATGACCTCGCCTGTATCGGTTCACTCTATAATGGGGTCCTCACTCAATAGATTATAAAGACTTAAGCCTTTATTCCGCAATGTATGTGGAAGACTGCTTTTTAATACATGCTCGATGTATTGCGTTCCGTTATTCTTTGACTGGTCATCTCTAACGTCGGGCCCTGGTCCTATGTCGCCATGCTCATCGTTGCTCGAGCTGTGCCTAATAACCACCGGGTGCTCTGTCGGATTCTTATAATCTTCGTACTCATGAAGAAATTTCTGCAGAGCCTCTTGGTACAAGATCCTTTTCTCCTCAGGTGACTTTTCACTGCTTAATAGGGCTAACAAATAGCTTTCCAATCTTTTAAGCCTACTTTTACAGGGTTCTAGAACTGTGTCTGGATTCTTTGAACTTTGCAGTGAAGCATACACCTCGTGCGGAATCACTACCACTTTCTCCATTATATTAATCTAGTCAGTAAAGCTCCCAAAACTGAAAATAAGATGAGGAGGAGTGATCCTCCTCTTGGTACAATAATTCACTTTTTTCCCCCACAGTTTGACTTTTACGAGCGAGCGCACGTATTATGTTCTTGTAACGACAAAAGCTAGCCTTCTGAGGGGTTTCATTGGCACATTACATTTTATAAGTAAGATGCATTTTAAAAATTCGGAGTCGATATTTTTAACAAATATCTGCTGCAATGCCCGGGGCAATCTTTGATAGATTTTTATTAATTCACGATATTTCTTCAGCCTATTTGTGACTCTGGAATGTCTACCGTTTCAGGCTCGTTTGGGAATATATTCGTTCTTAGAAGCACCCTAAACGTGTTTCGCGGGTGAAGGTCACAAAGCAAATACCCGTAACGCTAACGCTGATTCGGGAACATTTGATTGGCTAATACCCCAATTTGTGACACATCTCTACGTTGCGCGAATAAGACTAGATATTGTGTATTTAACGACACATCGTGCATATATCTATTTTTGAAAAATAGATTCTGATTGATGAAGAATACGCTTATGCTAAGATGGTGGGAGAACACTGTAAATATTTTAGCCATTTCCAACAGGAGATCGTCAATTACAATGACTGTATGTTTATTTCCCTTTAACGAATTAACATCATATACACCTTTATGGAAAAAAATATCATCTTGATACTCGTTGAACACTGATTGATACGTCAAATAGCACCATATTACTTTAAGCACAAATTTTGAGAACATCTCCCCCTTATCTTTAATGATTTTAAGCATAAACACAGTTTTACCACATCCTGTTGGGCCAAATATAATACACGTGGAGATGCTTGTGAACCTGAAATTTTCTACAAACGCCACACCCCTAAGTGGGTCATTTACAAAATATAACAAAATTTAAGTGCTGCACCTTATATTCTTGTTTTTCTTCTTCCACAGAACCGTGAATGACGACGATGTACAGCCCCCCCATCATCCATATTACAGATGACCCCGATGACCGTGTAGCTACAGACTCCATCCCAGCTGACGAGCCCTCACCAGTGATACCCGTAGCATGCGACAATTCAAAGAGGAAGCATGATGAAGAACCCTCGACGTCAGGAATAAAGCGTGCCAGGAGTGCGCCGATTGTTAGACGTCCAGAAATAGAGCCCCCAACCCTGTACGTCTTACGACACAACCCCCACAATAGTACCTTCCTCAAATATATCCCATTATTCCTGTTCAATTCCGGGTACTTCCTCCACACCAGCAGCAGTAGCTTCTCGTGCTGTGGAGGAAGGTATAACATTCGAGTTGATGCGCACCGCTACCCCCACACCAGCCCTGACTAGAAATCGGTACGTGGTCAGGGTTGACTCTAGATCCCTGTATAGCAACGGTGTTGGACTGCGACGCGTAGTTTAACGTACTGTGGAGTTTGCCCTTCAGAACCGCGACGAACGTGAAGTCCGGACGAGATTGTCCTTCAGGTTCGGTTCAAATGACGGGGATGTAGATGATTTTTGGGTAATAATACCGTTCAGACGCTTGGCAGCTGTAGACATAGAATATATCTTGGGCCGTATAATGCAGGCCTCTCAAAGTAGTACAGCCTTCAATATGGACAACTTCACAGTAGATATTGACAAAGTATTCCGGGTTGCGGGTCATAGTCCCACACCTTATACTCTTAATTTCAATTCTCAGTCTATTTACAGAAAGCATTTACACGTCGATCGTGGTTGCGGCTTTATAGCAATAGTCTTAGTTCAAATGTTCACTGTGCTAAATACAATCGCGTATAATATCTGGCTACCTATGGTTGTGCAGCGTGCCCGTAAACTGGCTTCAGATTGCAAGCTTGAGTTTGAATGTAATGTGGGTCCTGAAGAGTTGATAAGGGTCGAGCAGGAAATGAATGTTCGTATAGTTGTATTTGGAATAGATGATCGTCGTAGGACTGTGTATGTTTTTAAAAGCTGTGTGAGAGATTGTACAAGACCTCGACTTATTTTAGGAATGTCAGGAACATCGTATCTCCCCATCCGTAATATAAGGACTCTCTACGCTAGTTATGATAAAAGTCGAAAATATGGAAGGCATCATGATTTGTGTAAGGAATGTCTCGAGTTTGCGGATGATATAGTGAAACATTGTAAGGAGTGCTACATGGTATGTGAGCAGTGTAAAAGCCTCAAATGTGCAAGTCATGTAGTTGAAACCGAGAAGAGGGAATGTAATGTGTGTAGACGTAAATTTTTCAATAATAAATGCTTTGAACTCCATAAATTATTTGGCACTTGCAGGAAAATGAGAATCTGTGAATGTGGCATGTTTCATATGATGGATAATTAGGGTTTGTGCATAAATGCGATGAAATTCACTGTTATACATGTTATGAAAAATATAAGGAGGATGGATTGAAGCATGTATGTTATATGAAAGATGCTAAGCCTAAAAATAGCCCTTGTATAACCGTGTACTATGAGATAGACACATACACGAACGCAGAAACCAAAGAGGTTATTCCACATTTACCCCTAAGCCAGAGTACCTGTGATGAGTGCATGGATGTCGAGTGTGATGAGTGTCACAAATGTGGTAAACGGACAAACATTTTTAAAAAGATTGCACACGAGAGCCCTGTGAAACTCTTTGTATCCTATATTGTCAAGATAGCGGACAAGTTAAAAAAATGACTGTATATACTTGCCCATAACGGGGCAAAATTTGACACAGTTCCTTTATAAGGCGTTGCTTGAACACGAGTCATCGGAGATATTTACAGGCGACCCCTTGAAAAGAGGCAACAAACTTATACAAATGCAGGTAAGAGGGAATGTTGTTTAAAGACACCCAGCTGTTCACACCTTGTAAATTAGCCAAGCTACGCAAGGTCATGGGCGTAGCCGCTGAAGTTTCAAAAGGATATTTCCCTTACACTTTCCTAACTGACGAAATTTTAAATTACGTAGGACTGCCTCCCCCTAAACATCTCTTCAACTACACCAACATTAGTGATAGTGAGAGTGAAGATTTTGATTTTGACCGCTACTACAACACTTTTAATGAAACTAGTTCATACAATATAGCTGATGAATGTGACCGTTTTAGCGTGAATGATGTGCGCGTGCTTAGAGTATGTTTCCAGGCCTCCAGAAGTATGTACATAGCCCGTTTCAAATGCGATCCGCTGCAAGTCGCAACCACGATCGATCGCCTCATTATGTTTTACGGTGTTCAAGAATAACTTCATGCCTAAAGATACCTACCCGTCATTCACAGAAACAACCCCCGCAGTTATGGGCACAAGGCTATTTACTGGCTCATACACCTACAGCAACAGACCGAGGTGTATATATAAAACACGCCTGCAACACGGAGGAAGTACCCATTAAGGTCAATGGTCGTGGTTTTTGGGTTGATTGTCTAAGTGAAGATCCAACCACTGGTGAGAAGTCTGTGTACTCCTTTAACGGCTGCTGGTGGCATGGATGCCCACGCCCTGAGTGTGCCGTCACAGGGGACATCCATGGAAGATCCCCCGCCGACAGCTTCGCATGGACCCGTAACCGCGATCAACTATAGGCTCCCAGTTCACTTGCAAGATCGTGTGGGAGCATGAGTATGATGCATGGATGGAAACAGATAGCCAGTACCGTGAAGAAATAAGGTCCATCAAACGTTCAATGGTGTTGTAACCCCTCAAATGCGGCGATAGCTTGTTTCGAGGCTCGTATGAACCCATTCAAGCTATACTTTCCGCCTACGGAGCGCGTGAAGTTCCATTACTACGACTTCTGTTCTTTATATCCCGAAGTGATGAAAAACAATCCGTACCCAGTAGGTGCGCCTGAAAAACTAGTTGGCTCAGCCGACTTGCGTGAGTGCTACTTTGGACTCTCTTTCGTAGACGTGCTCCCCCTCGCGATTTATGGATGCCGATCTTACCCGTCGTTATAGAACAGAAGCTCATGTTTCCCATAATTGTAATCATATAACCAACCAGCGTAAGATCAGATGTATATATACAAGCTCTGAGCTGGACTTAGCCGTTCGCCATGGATACAGAACATTGAAGATACATGAAGTGTGGAGGTTTCAGAAGCTACCCAACCTTTTCACGCCATATATAAACACTTTTATGATGGATAAGGTAGAAGCATCGGGGTATCCGGGAGGAGTTGATACCGAAGATGAAAAAACGGCTTATATTCAGCGTTACCGTTCCGTGAAGGTATACGGCTTGACCATTCCCAAATTGTTAAGAATCCTGGGAAGCGCTTTAGTGCAAAGTTGTGACTAAACTATCCTTGGGGAAAATTTGCACAGAATACTGGTAATGGGAACGTTCATTTGGCACAAAGTTATAGTGAAGTCTGGGATTATGCCAGCACTCCCGATAAAGAAGTTATCGAGATCGTGAATGTAGATAATACTTACATAATAAAGTACAACATCACCGAACTGGCCACAGATATCTCACGGGTTACAAACATACCTGTAGCCAGCTTCACAACGGCCTACACCCGCATCAAGGTTTGGGGACTACTGCACTCTCTTGGGTGGAGGGTGCTCTACGCTGACACAGATAGCGTAATATTCACAGAGAGGGAGGGTGAATACATGCCGTCTATTGGGGAATTCCTCGGAGAGTTAACTGACGAGATCAAGGATGAATATGGTGATGGTGCATACACTGACTCATTTGTATCAACAGGGTCAAAAACGTATGGGATACGGGTGAGGGTGGGGGAGGATATGAAATATATCGTGAAGGCTAAGGGTATCTCGCTTAACCATGCGAACCGACGAGTCGTTAACTTTGACTCGTTGAAGGCTCTAGTGTGCTTGGAAGATGAGGGCGACCAGCCACCACAACTGACTGAGGGGACCCACAATTTTCGGGCGCAGAAACTGGGAGGTGTGAAGGAACTTAGGGGTACGAATGTATTCCATAATACCTATAATAAACGTTACCAGGTGCCTGTTACCTATGATACCGTACCCTTTGGATACCTTAATCCTTGATTGTTTTTTTATATATATATGGGTATTGTTAACGATATGTTTATTTATTACGTATATTTATTTCAATTAGGGTTTCATTTTCTCCTTTGTGTGCGTGTGTGTACAATTCTAAGCTCTGCCCACTGTGAGCTCGGTCATGTGACTCCTGCTACTACCTGTGCATATCTCTACCCCTGCGTGCTCAGTTGACCTCTGCAAACCCTGGAGCTCAGACGTGTATTTTCTCACGTTGACGAAAAAAATAGTGATGGCTACTTTTGATATTGCGTGTTCGACGTTTATGGAGTGGTATTCGGTAAACTCGGAAGATGTGGTGAATACTGAAAGACGACCTACCCCTGCCTCCTTTAAGACTTTTAAGGCTACATTGAATCGCGCGAAGGAACAAGATGTTTAAATACCCTACGGATATTCTGGCGAGAGTATTGACGGATTTCGCGGCACAAACGACGTAATGGACTACTTTGTAGGGCTAAACTGCATAAAAGCGTACCTATACCGTGAGTATAAAGAAACAACACGTGCAGAAGAGAAGCAACGGATATAGATAATGAGTCTTGTTGATGAGTGGTGTGACAGGTGGTATTATATCATGCTGCATCATACCGAGTACGCGTACATTGCTGCTGAGAACGTAAAACTTGTCATCATGGACATGCTAAAGTACTTTTACCACTACATTTATATATATCATGACGAGGTTCGCAGTGAGGCTGTGGCTAAAGGCCTGTGTGAGTTTTTGATAGAGTTTAGAGACGAGTATCGATTGTTAAACAAAAAAGATAAATACGAACACATGTTTCTCTCAAATAGTGCACCGGATTGTTAATGTGTGGAGAACGTCTTGTGCGCATAAAACATTAAAGCTGAAATTATCTCATGTGTCAGAAAATTACCCGGTATAATGGGTACAAGTACTCGTGTGATTCATGCTAGAACAAATCCGTACACGATTCAACAGCTTATGGTGTGACTTGCTTCCCCGTCGAGCCGATCCGCCAACCCGTGGCTCATAGTTATTTCACTGCTTGAACCGACTGGACGTGAACACGATGGAACGTCCTTTGAGAAGCATTCTCAATGCCGCGTACGATGTGTCCGTGACGAAGTCATTGCGCGTGTTCAGGGGTGAAACCGGTACCATTAACTATGCACTTGAAACGACTTGTAGACAAGCAAACTCTGGTAAACGTAATGTTATTTATTTAAGTGTTGAGGAGATGAATAGAGTTTTCGTGATAGTTGAGAAGTGGGGTGAGGACCGTTATAAAATACCTGCAGGTGTAGGTAGAAGAAGAGAACAGCTTAGTGATGCCCCCTCATATGCCATTGTTTGTACTTGTGTATAAATAACGATCAGCCATGCATTGATATACGACTGATGTGGAAGAATGCACCTGATAATTACGTTCTTGTCCGTGTTCTTGCGCGTGTTCAGGCGTGAAACCGTCACCATTAACTATGTACTTGAAACGACTTGTAGACAAACAAACTCTGGTAAACGTAATATTATTTATTTGAGTGTTGAGAGATGAATAGAGTCTTCGTGATAGTTAGAATTGGGGAGAGGACCGTTATAAAATACCTGCAGTGTAGGTACAAGAAGAGAACAGATTAGTAATGCCCCCTTATATGCCATTGTTGTTGTTTATAAATAACGATCAGCCATGCATTGATATACAACTGATGTGGAAGAATGCATCTGATAATTACGTTTTCGTCCCCACGCGAAAGCGATTCATCCTCGACAGAATGTATGAAATAGTCGGATTCCGCAAGCTGAAGCCTTTATTAGACGCGCGTGTTTCGGATATGATTTATTTTGACACGGTTCTTGAATACGCATGCACCGCTCTGCTCGACGGGTTTATCGAATGTAGGAATGAAGAAGGCGAGAATGGTCTAGAGCTGGATGCTTATTTAAAAGGTTTAGACTCTTCGAAATATAATGAACTTTGGTACAAAGGACTTCAGCGATAGAGGGCAGAGCTCGCCTACACTGTTCACCCTGAAGAATTGTACCTCTATATAATGAGCAGCTGTCGTTACGACTTGGAAGATTATTTTAAATGCCGCTATGCGTTGTGAAGTAGAGTTCACGATTGAAAAGCTCGGGTCGGTAAAAAAACTCTCGATTGGAAAGGAGTGTTTATAAACTTGTATTTAATAATGCTGTGGTGGCTAATGATGCCCTCTTTTTGCGTGCTTTTGAATGTATTCTAGCCGTGTTTAAAGATAACTTGCCAACCGAATGTAAAGTGGCCACAAAAATAGTATTGAACGATATGAAGGCCATTTACATCGAGTATATTTACAGAAGTCAGACTAATAAGCCTGTAGTTTCCCCCAAAATCAAAAATAAAATGGTGAAAATAGTTACATCCTTATTTTTTGTATCATACAAGGAATTCTTTGCAGAAATAATGACCCGTTAAATATATGACGTTTACCATACTCGATATAGAGAGCCTTAAGATCATTTCGGATTATTTTGTTCCTACATTACAACTAGCTGTGACATTTTCATGATTCTTAATCTTAACTCATACAGTCTTAACATATAAATTCAAATGCATGCTCGAGTCACAATCGTTTATTACACTAATTTCATTAAAATTTAAAGTATACTCAATGCATCCTAAGCGAGCGTTTATTCTCTTTTGACATGTGTTTTCAATTGAATATTGATCACAGATCATAGCGTTACATATGGAAATCCTCTAAATCATGACGACAATTGGAGCGCAAGTAGATACAACACCGCCAGATGAACGGTGAAGGCGAAGGAGAGCGTGAAATGCTCTAGTACGCTATCCCAAAGCTAATGGAACTTCTCGGGAAATGCGTCTTGAAAATATTCTCTAATCTGCAAACCATTCTCACCTTGTTCTTCTTTACACTTCAGAAAATCGTCAATTAACACAGTGTAGGCGTGTTCGAGAACTGTGTCCAAATAACACATATTTTCTACGCGCACATTTAATAAAAGTTTCAAGTTGAAAATAGCGGCTATTTTAAATAGTCTATGGAAAACTGATGAGTGGGTAGTTGGGAGGTAACGAAAATGGTTCACTGAGTAGGTAGGTAGTTAATCTAACAATTATTAAATTCCTTTTATGTCAATAAATGGGTGGATGAAACCAATTGGTTGCTCACCAGAGTTATTCTCCACACTAGTATTTATATACTGTGTGACAAGAGCGTGCTCGGTAATAGATATACATTACCGATCAACCAACCGAAGAAAAAACTAAGAGGACGCTGGTGGAAAAAGCCCCGCGAAAAGGAGAACAAGGGAGAACGAAAACGAGGAACGGGGCGAGAAGACGGAACGAGAGAAGGGAGAAGAACAGACAACGGAAAAAGATCCCCACCAGCAAGTACGCTCTCAACAATTAAACAAATAAGGAGAAAAGGGACTCTAATAACTAGCAGTAAGTGACTAATTGTGTTTTTAACCCAGTTAGAAGTAAACGCATTAAATTAAGCTCGGTCAGACAAATTAGGCCTACATTGTGGCCTAAGACCTAGCATCAACTCATAGCTTAACAAAGGTGAAGGTAGATTGCCCTAACCTAATTTGGTGAGGAATCCTACTGTTGACCTCAATTTATCTGCCCGCTCTGGACCATTTCCGGAATCTCTAGGCTGACCCCTACAAGGCTAGACTTAATCTACTCTATAGTTAGACGAGATATAAGGGGTGGGTTAATTGTGAACCAATTCACACAGAGCATTTTTCACATTGGTGGTCCGTGTGTGGGGAATTTACAAACCTTAACCTTACTTAATAAAAATTGCAGAATTAGGCTAAATGGTCTAGCCTAAGCCTAACCTAATCAAGCCTAATTAGGTCTACAACCTAGGGCCTAACTAGGAAACATTTACATTTAAGGAGTCTCATTCTCTTATAAGCTTAGATCTGAGTGACACATAAGTACTTGTGGGGGATTAAACCAAATTTAAAACTTGACTGTTTTGTCTGTGATCTCTCTTCTCTGGTAATTTCTTCTTGTCCTCTATTTCATTACGATCCCCAGTTAAACAATTTTGACTTAAACATGGACAGTGAGGAATTGAAAAGTTAAAAAGAAAAGGGGGGAAAGTTGGGTGCTGTTACAAAGGCCGTGAACACTTTTAACAATATTACACAACCAGGTAAGAAGATTTAGAGTGCGTAATTCTTAAATTGGAAAAGAAAAAGAAGGAAATAATAGCCATTGATGAGAGTATTTCAGAGTTAGTTGAATCCGAAATGGCTGAAGAACAACTGATAGACCTTTACGCTGATAATGATGTTCAGGTAATCTCAATTGAACAGCAAATAAGGAGACTACAGTCTCGTTTGACTGACTTAACACCAAATAAACCTACTTCTGATTTTAATCAAAGTAGAAATAACTTTCAACCAAATTTAAGTGGCATGCCAAATCCTGAGTCACAAGAATTTAGGGCTACTTTACCCACTTTGCTAGTACCAACATTTGAAGGGGACACGGTACAATTCCCATCTTTCATTGAAAAATTTGAGAGTTTAATAGGTAATAAACCTTATATTTCAACTGTTGATAAGTTTAGCTACTTAACTAGTTTCCTTAAAGGCCCAGCCTATAACCTGATAGCCTATTTACCAGCCGTAGGGAATTCATATGAAGTAGCTATTGATCTCTTAAAACGTAATTACATTAATAAAGATGAGATTGTATTTGAATTATCTCAACAAATTATTGATTTTGCACCCATAAAAGATAACCATAGTGATATGGAAAAATTTTATTCAAAATTAGAAGCTATTATAGGACAACTGGTTAGCAATGAGATAGATGTTAAAGCTTCATCTTGGATTATACAAGGCATAATTCTTAGGTGCCTTCCTTTGAGGGTTAAAGATGTTTTAGTTCTAAAGACGGGAGAAAATTATCCTACTCTTGAAAATATCAGAAAACACTTTCCAACTCTCCTAACTAATTACAAACTGAGAAATATTGCAACACAAAATAAGACCCAGACTATGGATAAACCAAAGACTGTCCCCAGAGACCAACTAGCTACAGCCAAACAGACAAAACTTGATACTGTAGAATCAAATGTGACCAACTGTAATACACGAACACCTACATTACAGAACTTTAATGTAACTGCTGCCTCAACTTACACACTACATTGCAAATTTTGTGCAAGTGATGAACACAGTAGTACTGGGTGTGACAAATATTCAGACTTTAACTCAAGAGCTAAAAGATGTGAACAGTTGAACCTATGTAAAAAGTGTACTGGCCAGGGACATTATAAGAAAGACTGTAAATCTAGGTTAAGATTCAAGTGTAAGTTTTGTAAAAGTTTACGACATGTCTCATCAATGTGTGATTCACCAAAGTGTCCAAACAATAGTACTCAAACTCAAAAGATACCTCCACCAAACAAAGGTAATCAAGAAAATGCCACTTTCATGGGACATTCTGTTTGTTCAAACAACGTAACAAGAAACACTGAGATTCTTTTACCAACTATTACTTTGGACTTAGTGAATAGTGAGGGTAGCACCACTCCAGTGAGATGTCTTATAGACTGTTGTTCTCAACAAACATTTGTTTCGCAAAATGTAGTTAATAAATTGGGTTTGACACCAAACCCGAATGAACAAAAACTCAATATTGCATCCTTTGTTAAGGATAACTCGGACAAAAATAGCTATAAGACAATTCACCTGGAACTACATTTAGAAAATAAATTAGAGAAAATTGAAGCAGTTATTATTTCTAAAGTAGGACAAAACAAACTGGTTATACCCAAACTAGAACAAACCATAAATCATTTGGGAAAACACTACAAAATAGCTGATAGACATATCACAAACAACACAGTAGTTAACATTGAAATGTTAATAGGGGCAGATTATATTAATCTTATTCATAAGGGCATAGTAAAGATAGGTAATGGTATAGCTTATCAGAATATATCAGGGATAGCCCCTTTGGGTGACCTATCCAAATACAACCTAGACCTAAACCAAAATAGTTCATGACTAACAAATACTATGTGCCTCAACTCAGTCCTACATAACACCTGTAAGAATAGCAACACTTTGAATAATATTATATCAACTGAGAACATTAATTCATCACTATCAAATGAAACTCTGGATGAGGCAATTCAAACTTTATGGTTGCTAGAATCTGTGGGTATACATGACACAAATCAAACTTCAGAAGATCAGTTAATGGTAGAAAGATTTGAAGACACCATTCAGTGCAAAGACAATAGTTATTTTGTTGAGTTACCTTGGAAAATAAATTGTCCAACTTTAAGAGATAATCTCAAAGTAGCTAAAGGACATTTATATAAAGTAATGAAAAACTCAAACAAGATAATAATATTCAAATGTACAGTGATGTGTTCAAAGAACAGCTACAGAAAGGCTTCATTGAAGAAGTAACAAATAACCCTTTTAAAAAAGATGGTTGTCATTATTTAACCCACAGGGGGGTTTATCGACAAGATGCCCCAACAACAAAACTCAGAGTAGTATATAACTGTAGCCTCAAAGACAGTGATAAACACAGTTTGAATGATTGCCTGATTGAGGGTCCTAATCTCATTTCTGACCTTGTGAAGATCTTACTGAGGTTCAGGTTAGATAAATATGCCGTACAAAGTGACATTTCAAAGGCATTTTTGAGAATAAATCTTAAAAATGAATATAAAAACCAACTTAGGTTCTTATGGTTCAAGGATCCATTTGATTTGAATAAAGGGTTCATAACCTATAGATTTAATGTTGTGTTGTTTGGAGCCAATTGCTCACCTAGCCTATTAGCATTGACAATTAGACATCATTTGAACCAGTTTAATAACTCTTTAACATTGAACTTCCTCAAGGAACATTTTTACGTAGACAATCTAATAGGCTCAACAACAACAAAATCTGAATTATCTGAAGTCTATGAACACTCTCAGAACATTATGCAACAAGGTAACTTTGAACTTAGAGAGTGGATTTCAAATGATGAGGATTTAAACAAAAGGATTTTAAAGGATAATAATGGTCTTACTGAGCCATCAGAGAGAGTTAAAACTTTAGGTATGAACTGGTATTTGGATGCAACTTCTAACAGTCATGATTCAATCTGTACTAAAGGTTTTAAACTTGATGAGGAAGCAAATACTAAAAGACAAATATTATCAGAGGCTTCCAAAATTTTTGATCCCATGGGTCTATTCCTGCCTTCAACAATAAAATCAAAGATTCTCCTCCAAGAAGTTTGGAGGACAAATGTTGGGTGGGATGATCCAATAACAAATGAAGATCAAAAATCTTGGAAGAAGTTAGCTGCTGATTTAACAAAAGTGCAGAACATTAAAATTCAAAGGTGCTGTGGGTTTAGGGATAAGCCCCAGAGACTTCATGTGTTTGCTGATGCAAGCACACAAGCTTATGGGTGCTGTGCGTATCTTGTAAGTCCTACAGAAAGTCATCTAATTTATGCAAAAGCGAAAGTTGCACCTCTCAAACCTACCTGAACCATACCTCAATTGGAACTATTGGCTGCTGCATTAGCCATTAAAACCATTTCATTGCTTAAGGATGCTTACCATGATGTGAACATAACTGATATCCACATCTGGCTTGACAGTCAGATTTGTCTTGCCTGGATACGGAATGATAGCATTAATAGTAAGAATATCTTTGTAAGAAATAGGCTAAAAGAAATAGCTGAAGCTAATGAAAGCCTACAAGTAAACTTTCACTATGTTCCAACTAAACAAAATCCAGCAGACTTTCTGACCAGAGGTTTATCCTACAAGTTGTTGAAGACAAACAAAACTTGGTTCATGGGACCTAAGTGGCTCTGTAATACAGACCAATGGCCTGTGGAACAAGTTAACTTGACATTAAATTTAATCTTTTCAAATGAAAAGGTTGAACCAATCACTAATTATGAACGTTACTCTGATTTCAGTAAACTTGTCAGGGTCACAGCCTACTGTTTGAGGTTTGCTCACAACTGTTTAACTACAATAAACCAACAGCTAAATAAAAACAAAATAATTATACAGAAGTTGCAACCAAGTACTGGATAGGGCATGCACAACAAAAGGAGTACAATAAAGAGTTAGAATTCTTGACTAATGGGAAACAAACAAAAGAACCTGTACCATCAGTAGTTGTGGATCTAAATTTGTTCAGAGATGACGAAGGCCTTCTAAGGTGTAAAGGGAGATTAGAGAAATCAAAACTGTCATACAAAAGCAAACATCCAATCCTTTTACCTAGATTTAGCTATTTGACCACATTAATCATCAGACAAACACACAATGATGTACATCATATGGGGGTACCACAGACACTAACTACATTAAGAAAAACTTATTGGATACCCAAGGGAAGGATCACTGTTAAAACAGTCCTGAGTGAGTGTGTCACATGTAGGCGTATTCATGCTAGGCCCTATAGGAAACCAAATCCTCCGCTTTGCCAGAGGAGAGAGTTACTCTCAACAGACCCTTTGAGACTGTAGGCATTGACTATACAGGAGCATTGACTGTAGGGGTGGTTGACACTGAACAAAAAATGTACATTGTACTGTTTACATGTGCTGGCTCACGAGCTGTTTATCTGGATGTTGTGGAGGACCTTACAGCAGAATCTTTTGTTGCTGTCTTTAAGAGATTCTGTGCACGACATTCAGTACCCAAGATAGTTTGGACTGACAATGCTACATATTTCAAGGCTGGTGAACAAGTCATCAACGACTTGTTAAGCAACGAACTCACACAATTATATATACAAAATTCAAACATAAAGTGGAAGTATATTCCAGTTGCCTCTCCTTGGTATGGTTCTATCTGGGAGAGGAATATACAAACAGTAAGAATTGCTTGAAGAAAGCAATTGGTAAAAAACAGATACACTTATTTGAGTTGCTCACTCTCCTGGCTGAGATTGAGAACATCATCAACAATAGACCACTCACTTATGTGAGTGACAACATTAATGACCCGGAACCATTAACTCCAAATCATTTGATTCGGGGAGAACAAGTTAGTCTCCTGCCGGACTACAATATAGACTCTTCAGAAGACCCAAACTGGACTCAACGACACGATGAACTCCAGACTAAGTTACAACACTTAACTAGAGTTAAAGCTCATTTTATTAAACAGTGGAAAACTGAGTACTTGATGGGTCTAAGGGAGAGACATAAACAAATGACTAAGAAGGATTGGTCTGACACAATTAAGGTAGGGGACCTTGTTCTCATACATGACAGTACTCCAAGACAATACTGGCCTCTGGCTAGAGTTTTAGAACTCAGACCAGGGGCAGACGGGGTAACAAGAGTGGTCAAATTAAGGACTTCAACGGGTGACACAACAAGAGACATTTCTCTTTTGTACCCTTTAGAGTCTGGACCCAAAACAATGGACTTTGGAGAACCTTCTCCACTGACAGTAACAACTGGAGACACTGAACTTCCAGTAACTATTCCTTTGACAGTAGGAGTGGTAACGCATCCTACTACAACATTGACAGACACAAGACCTCAGCGACAAACAGCATTGAAGGCGCGACTAGTTTTACAACAAAAAATAGATGCTGGGGAATTGTAATTTTATCTTCTAACTTTCACTTTTTCTTTTCTTATGGTAAAGACCATAGACAGTTTCATCCTATGGATGTATATTTCTCTTCTAATTAAATGCTACACCTTCTCCATGAGAAGGTGAGGATAGTCACTGTTAATCAGATTAACAGGCATTTACAGTCAAATAGTTAGCTAGTCTACACTCAGACATAAAAATTGGTGACAATGACACCAAAATTTTTATCTCCCGGGGCCCCCAGTATATGGAAAACTGATGAGTGGGTAGTTGGGAGGTAACGAAAATGGTTCACTGAGTAGGTAGGTAGTTAATCTAACAATTATTAAATTCCTTTTATGTCAATAACTGGGTGGATGAAACCAATTGGTTGCTCACCAGAGTTATTCTCCACACTAGTATTTATATACTGTGTGACAAGAGCGTGCTCGGTAATAGATATACATTACCGATCAACCAACCGAAGAAAAAACTAAGAGGACGCTGGTGGAAAAAGCCCCGCGAAAAGGAGAACAAGGGAGAACGAAAACGAGGAACGGGGCGAGAAGACGGAACGAGAGAAGGGAGAAGAACAGACAACGGAAAAAGATCCCCACCAGCAAGTACGCTCTCAACAATTAAACAAATAAGGAGAAAAGGGACTCTAATAACTAGCAGTAAGTGACTAATTGTGTTTTTAACCCAGTTAGAAGTAAACGCATTAAATTAAGCTCGGTCAGACAAATTAGGCCTACATTGTGGCCTAAGACCTAGCATCAACTCATAGCTTAACAAAGGTGAAGGTAGATTGCCCTAACCTAATTTGGTGAGGAATCCTACTGTGGACCTCAATTTATCTGCCCGCTCTGGACCATTTCCGGAATCTCTAGGCTGACCCCTACAAGGCTAGACTTAATCTACTCTATAGTTAGACGAGATATAAGGGGTGGGTTAATTGTGGACCAATTCACACAGAGCATTTTTCACAAGTTCATCGAGGATAAAACGGTACCGAGTAAGTACTTATCCCTCATTAACCTTGTTTGTACTAAAGTTTTTAGATTATATTTCCACATCAATCGTATATCGACGCAGGGTTGATCCGTATCGCGACTCAGTTAACATGCAAGTAACACAATATGACGGGGATGTCACTAATCGTCATTCTTGTTGCACGCACGGTAGCTGGTATTTTAAAATTCTCCTTTGCCCACTTCTGAACCAACATAAAAATTTTCGCCATTTCATCAACACTCAAATAAATAACATTACGTTTAACAGAGTCTGTACGTCTATAATTTGTATCGAGCACATAATTACTCGCGCCACTGCTGCGTCTAAATACTCCAACTGATTTAACGAAAGTCACGTCATATTAAGACGTAAGGATACTGCTTAGCGGGGCTCCATCTTTGTTACTGTAGGCGCAGTTGTTTTTTTACAGTACTGCTGCTGCGAAGAGGTTTCTGGTTAAAACGTTACCACGCTCTAAGTTCAGATGGTGAGTCGTTCGCCTTAGCATCGAGGCGCCGCCTGTTGCTGGGTGGATGACTCAGGCGCACTGATCAAAACATGAAATGATTTACATCATCATGAAAACAGTTTTTTCAGGTGGTAAAAAAGCATGTACAGAAAATTACCTACCACATTAAATGAATCGAGAGTAATTCACTTAACAGTGAAGAGCTCTATTCGAGAAATATGTGTGTGTATACTGTTCCACTTTTGGGACAAAAGATATTCGTCACCAAGTTCAATTAAAAAGGCACATATTCTTTACCTGTCTTCACTAGTCACCTATCATGTATTAGTAAAAACACCTTTAAATTATCCATAATCACTAAGTTGACGTTTTTTATTGAGGATGAGTAATCAGTGGTATGTAACATGACGTAACAATATTTCTCGTACCATTGGTCAACGAGTTTCATAACCCAGTCTTTTTTTTTCTTCGCTGAGCGTCGACTCCTTCACTTCATACTTATTGTATTCTTTAACACAGATTAAATTGGATACACACTCCAAAACGTCTTTAGCATTACGAATCCCTTTGATACTTTCGTCATAATAATCGTAAAGCAATTGTGGATCCTGATTTGTCATCCTTGCGTGAATTAAGACCGATTTAAAAACTTCGAAAGAAGTGTGAAAGTACAGTCGTCGCGTATTCACCACATCTTCAGATTTCACAGATTTCTCTATAGAAAGGTACAGCAAACAATATTATAAAAGAGTTAAATCCGGGGAGGTGTATAAGCAAAAGTAGGTAATTATGGTAAAACTTCAACAGTTGAGTACGTATTCACGAATCCGATTACTGTGAGCGACTAACGCGAATAAACAAAAAGATTGATGATCACTGGATTTGTGGGAGCTTATACAGAATGACAGGACAGGGAAACCAAGTCAATCACAGCTATTGGTGCGAGCACCATAGAGTGGGCGGAGTCTATACAACATGACCAGACGGGAGTGTTACACACGCACACGCGCACACACGCACACGCGCACACACGCACACGCGCGCACACACACACACACACACACACACACAACACTTTATCCAAAATTTAAAAGAAAATGATACGCACAATCTAAAAAACGTACAATTTAAAGAACACGAGTAAAATAGTAGGAGGAGATTGTAAACACCAATAACCAGGGAAGGATTCCGATGAGGGGGGGACATTAAACAGAAGAGAGGTAGTGCTGGAACTCCCGTTTCTCCTGTCACTGTCTTCCTTAGCTGATATTTTTTCGTGTCTCATCTAACCTGTGAGTAGTCCACCATGCACTCAAACACAAACTTCTCTCCCTATTCCTCACTACATATACATGCATCTTACACTTTACATAGTCTTTTCAAAATTAAGAAAAAATTGCATCAACCTTAAGAGCCTCGGAGTCACCTGTGGAGGGGACCATAAATGGCCCCACTTGTAGCTCCCCCGCTACAAGATATTCTGGGCCTCTGTCTGATTCACTTTTCTTAAACTTCTGCAACATTCGTGGCCTTTTCTCAAATTTTCAATCTGGTGAACCACTTCTCCTCTAAATAGGCTGACCATACGTACCGTTTTGAACGGGACAGTACCGTTTTGTATGGGTTTTTGTATGGGTTCTGTCACTGAAGAATAATTGTAAGCTCAATATGTTTATGTACTTACTTTTTCATGAATACAGAATATTACATAACCCCCGTCCCTTTTTTGCCATCCCAATGTCCCGTTTTTGTCTCAAGGAAATATGGTCAGCCTACCTCTAAACCTCATCTTCTTTTCCTCACTGAAACTCAGTTCTCTGGAACGACTGACAGCAACTCCTTTTCTGTACCTTCTTACTTTCTCTATAATCAATTTCACTCCCAAGGTGTATGTTGCGTATATACCCTCTGGCTACGGCTTACATGTCAAGATCAAACTAAATACATCTGCGCTGTTTACCTTTTCTCTAATTCTACTGACTATACAAAATTCTTTGACTACCTTGCTTCCAAAGTGGAATACATTCTATCCCCTATCCCGCTCTCCCTTTGTTAAAATCTCAATTTTAGGAGATTTCAATGTTCACCACCACCTTTGGCTTTCCTCCCATTTCACTAACATCGCTGGGAAACTACCTTACAACTTTTCTATCCTAAATGACCTAGAACAGATTGTACAGCACCCTACTCGTATCCCTGATTGCTTTGGAGATAGGCCCAACATTCTGAATTTATTTCTTCCCTCCCATCCTTCTTCTTACTCTGTCAAACATTTTTCTCTGTTCGGCTCATCTTACCACAATATTATATCTGTTTACTCTCGTATCGATCCAATTCGGCCATTGAATCCTCTCAAGAGGAGGCGGGTTGGCACTTCAGCACCGCTGAATGGGAGACCCTTAGGCAGTGCTTCTGTGATTTCCTATGGAATGATTACTGCTTCCGTGGCTCCTGCCCGTCCACGTGTGCTTAGCGCATCACGAAGGTAATTTCTCGGGCATGGAGGCCTACATTCCATTTTCTATTCTTATCACTTGCACCAAAAAATTTGGTTTAACTTTACTTGTTCTAATTCTATCCGCAACAGAGAGGAGGCTTTCAGAAGGTACCGTCGCTATCCAACTTCTGACTCCCTCACTCAGTTTATATTTCTGCACAGAATCATGCAAAATCCGTTTTTCACCTCGCCAAAAATTCCTTCATCCGACAAAACTATAAAACTCTATCCAATTCTAATTATTCTCGATCTTTTTGGCATGAAAATAAGAACCTTCTAAACAACTTTACTTCCTCTTCTTTCCCTCCTCTTTAACATTAAGACGGTTTAGTTGCAGTCTCTTCTGCTGACAAACCTGACCTCTTCGCTCAAACCTTTGCTCACAATTCAACCCTTGACGATTCCGTTCCTGTTCCTCCATCTCCTTCTCCCTCTGACTTTATTATGACTGAAATTAGAATCTCTTCTAAAGATGTTTTTTCTGCCCTAGCTGGACTGAACTCTAGGAAGGTGTACTGTCCTGATGGTGTTCCTCCTGTTGTTCTTAAGGACTGTGCTTCTGTTCGATACCCTACGAAGGCAAACTGTTTCGTCTTTGTTTTTCATCTGGTACTTTTCCTTCCTGCTTGAAGTTCGCTTTCATTAAGTCTGTCCCAAAGAAGGGTGGCCGCTCACAACCCTCCAACTATCATCCAATTGCTTTGATTTCTTGCCTTTTCAAAGTTTTTTAATCTATCCTTAATAGGAAGATTTTCAAACACCTTTCTTCTTACACTCTTCTTTCAGATCGTGAGTAAGGTTCCACAAGGAACGCTCTACTGACGATCTTCTTGCATATATCTCTAACTCTTGGTTATCCTCCTTTCTGGATTTCGGTGTTACTTTGGTACTGCGCTTGGCATATCTAAAGCTTTTGATAGAGTCTGGCACAAATCTTTAATTTCCAAACTGCCCTCCTTCGGTTTCTATTCTTCTATCTGTTCCTTCCTCTCTAATTTCCTTTCTGTGCGATCTGTAGCTGCGGTTATGGATGACCACTGTTCTTCTCCTAAAGTTATTAACAGTGGTGTTCATCAGGGTTCTGTTCTGTCACCCACTCTTTTCCTTTTGTTTATTAATGATCTTTTAATTCGCACTTCCTGTCCAATTCACACCTATGCTGATGATTCCACTCTTCACTTCTCCACCTGCTTCTCAAAGCGTCCCTCACAGCAGTCACTCCATGATTCGTGTAGGACGGATATAGGACACCTAACCTCTGATCTTTCTGCTATATCTGAGTGGGGCAGAGAAAACCTTGTGGCTTTCAATGCCTTAAAAACTCAGTTCCTCCATCTGTCTGCTCGTCGCAATTTTCCACACGAGTATCCCCTTACCTTCAACAGCACACAACTCAATCCTTCTTCTTCTCTTAACAGTCTTGGCGTTTTCATTTGTCGTGATCTTTCCTTGAAAGATCACATATACTCTCTTTCTAAAACAGGTTCTAAGAGGTTAGGTGTGCTGTATCTTCGCAGTTTTTCACCCACGTAGTTGCTCTCTTTTTACAGGGGCCTTGTTCGCTCCTGTATGGAGTATGCTTCTCAGCTGTGGGGTGGCTCAACCCACACAGTCGTACTTGACCGCGTGGAATCCCAGTGGAAAACCGCGGATTTTGATTTTGGCTCTTTTCTCCTTCTATTGGGGGAGGGGCGCTTTCGCGAGCATTTACACTTTACCCCTCTTTCCTGCATAAAAAAATAATGGAATCTAAAATAAACACTTTTAAGTAAATGAACACTGAATAGTAATAACAACAAGTAACAAACGAATTAAAACTTAAAAATAAATATTAAAAACATTAAAAAGTGTATCAACAAATTAAGTAAAAATATGTACCTCGATTAATTACTTCCCCCAGAAACCAAAGCGAAGAGTGTCATAAGTTCCAGGTATTTGGTAGCGCTTCCTCTAGGTGTTCCTCCACACCTTCGTCCCTCTAAGTTCCTTCACGCCGTCTAGTTTCTGACTACGAAAGCGTTGCGTTCCGACAACCAGATATGGAGGCATGGCACTGCCAACATCATGAATGAATCGAGAGTAGGATCATCTAATGGATCCTCCAGACACACCAGGTCTTTGAGTGATGCACAATTCAGTCTGACGGATTGACGGGTTTAAAATAATCCCCTTCGCTTTCACAATGTAATTGATCTCGTCACCAATCTTGACACGTTCACAGTAAGTTTTTGGACCGATTGAAACAAACGAATCGCATAAGCATTGCCTCCATATTCGTCCTTAATCTCATCAGTAATCTCACAGAGGAACTCACCTATAGGGAGCATATGTATATTCACCTTCCCTTGCTGTAAACTCCGCACTATCGGTATCGGCGTACGAAACCCGGCGTCCTAGAGAATACATAATACATTAGCCCTCAAAGTTTGATGCGACCGTAAACTGTTGTGAAACTAGCAGGTATGTTTGTGACGCGGGATGTATCTCTAGCCAATTTGGTTATGTATACGTATTTCTGTATACGTATTTCGCACGTGCATAATTTCAAGGCCCCCTTTCATCCCATAATCCCATACTTCATCAAAACTACGAGCTAAATGCACATTCTCTTTGTCAGTATTATGCGCAAATTTCTCCCAAGCCTATTTAGACAAAGCTCTGTACTAAAACCCTTGCTAGGGCTTTCAACAATATTCTCCCGCTCAAGATTGTATCTTCTCACGGTCAAGGTAACGCTGGATATATGCCGTCTTTTCGTCCTCGGTTTCAACAACCCGAGGATACCCTGCCGCTTCAACTTTATCTTTCAGGAAGATGTTGATATAAGGAATGAAGAGGAGGTCGAGCACGTGGAACTTCCACCCCCTCATAAAGTTTTAATATTTTGTACACATGACGAACGCCTATTTCCAATAACTGGCTTATAAAAACGCCTCGAATCTTCCTCTGATTGTGTGATTATACTCCCCATTGTTCTTCTCTGCACGCTTCACCCACAGGGAAGCATAAGCTTATAATCTATAACAACGGGTAAGATTGCCATTCAAAAATCACGAGGGTAAGTACGTCATCGAAGGATAGACACAAAGAGTTCTCGTTTAAATTGGCTGAGAACTCCTTGATGGTTGGCAGGGTAGGACCTACGAACTTTCCAGGGGCACCAGGGGTATGACGTAGGGGTATAAAGAGCAGGAATCGAAGTAGTGAATCTTTACACCTTCTGTTTGTGGAAAGTTTTTGAACGGGTTTGGACGCCCTCCAAACAGTCACCACACTTGAAAGGTTCCACTACTAGTGAACGGTATTGTTCGTTGTTTTCCATTCATTTATCATACTCGTGCTCCAATAATATCTTGCGAGTGAAATGAGAACTTGATCACGAGTACGGGTCCATGCCAAACCATTAGCGGGAGATCTGCCGTGTAAGTTATCTGTGATGCCACACTCAGGACGTGAGCATCCGTGCCATCGACAGCTGTGGAGGGAGTACACCGTCTTCTCTCCGGTGAAGGGGTCCTCACTCAATCCGTCGTCCCAAAATGTACGGCCGTTGATCTTTATGGCCACGTCTCCCGTGTTGCGTGCCTGTCTGCTGATGCAAGTGTGTGAGCCAGTAAATGGCCTTATAAAATTTTTAAAAAGTTTACACTAGAATGAAAGCTTAATATAAATACAACAAACCAAATGCTGCTCCTCGAAACGAGATCCAATCCGAATGTTCGGATGCCAGGTATTGGCGGTTGGGTCGTCGCCAAACAATATAAATTATATGACATTAATAAAGATAAATTAAGTGAACCAAGGTTTCTTAGCGGATCTGGTCTGTATCTCCGGACGTTTCTGGATGTGGCTACAATTCATTCATCACAAAAGGTAAACTCCAGAACGTGATGTGTCTCTGCAATCTAATTTACTCAGTCCCCTTAATCCGCTTCATGTAGGATTCATCCAAGTGAAAGAAACAAGCGTAAGCGACGTACTTATGCTACTCATTATATTAAATATAATAATTCGCCAGAAATCGCCTCCAAAGTTCAGCAATATTCTGACAATAGTATCTCTGTTATTAATTGAGCTAGAACGCTAGAATAGAATAGAATAATCCACGCAATATTCAGCAATATGAGCACGAACGGAGGACGCCTGGTAACATCAACGCGAGTCTTAAGGTACTGGCGGGATGTTTTTGTCGTGTCCTTCTCGGCGCGTGGAGCGGGTGGCCAATCAGAAAGCAGAGCGGCGTGGCTGCCATGTTTTCATGGGCTTGCGCTCCTCCTGCTGTTCCCGCCACCCAGAGACCGAGCGTCCCACCCACACCCCCATCACCTCCCACCAGTTGAACCTGATATTGGGGCCTTAAGACGCGCATCACATCTTGGCAGCAGAGCCCAGCTGGCGATAGAGGTGAAAAAATTAGTTCGCTTCATAAGGTTTTCAACCATACTTCTAGTGTCTTAAGGTCATTATAACCCAAACCACGCGATAGAGGAAGGGTGAAAATAGTGATATCCATCAAAAACATGTTTTCGCCTATGGTGGCGCTTAGGTACCTTAAGACGCGCGACCCCTCATACAAAAGGCCCATACAAAAAATATATAACAAACCTATCCCTAATTAAGTAAGGTTACTACTCAGCCCTCGGAGAGGAAATGACAAATATGCCTAAGCTTCATCCAAACCCTTCATTGTGTGAGGTAAACTTTCTGTCATAAGTGTGTTGTCCCCAGGATCCGAAGCCTGCAATTATCATGAACAACAATTTAAAACCTATCCTTAGAATTTAGTAGTAAAAGGGTGTCAGGAAATGATTGCCCCCCGCTGTACAGAAGAAACTGAAAGGAATAGAAAAAAACAGACAAAACCACGCGAAAGAGCGTTTAATTTTGAATAAAAAACACTTGTTTTAATATCGGGTGTTGCCCCCATTTGCAGCTCTGACGGCCATTAATCGACGGGGGTATGATCCCAGAAGTGTCTCAAAGAGATCGGTATCATGACTCATTTCCTCAAGGACTTCGTTGATCTTTGCAGTCATAATTTCTGTTGAATACCGATTCTGAATGGGTTGTTCCAGCATTAAGGACTCCACCCGATCCTTCATGATGGATCCGACATGTTCACAGACATTAAGATCGGGAGAATTGCCAGGCCATTCATTATTTCCGAAAAAATCAATTTATTGTCCTTAAGCAGTTGTTGAGTCGCAAGTGCTTTCATACAGGGGGCTTTGTCGTGAAGAAAGGTTGCCTGTTCAACATCCAAAACACACTCGGGGTTTTTCAAAAACGGAATTACATGTTGGGCTAAAATTACATTTCGAAAATAAGGCCCATCCCAACTGATTCCTCTTGGTTTGATAACCCAGATGAGCTTCCGAATAGAGAACATAATGAAAACACTCACACATGCTGGATTTTTTACTATTTCTCGATACTTCTGGTCGTCTGGGACTTCATCAGGAGTTGTTGCCCAAACCCGATCATTCTGAAAATTTGGTTTTCTGGAGACATAAACGAAGAATTCATCGCTGACAACCAAGTGAAGGAAATCGTCTTCCGTCCATTCCTCAAGATGATCACAAAATCATAGCTGATCTTCAATATTAAGATCACTCTTCCGTGGCTTAGCTATTTCATGCCAAGCACTCAAGCCTTGGCGAACTCGAAATTGATGCACAAGTTGCCGATTGACTATCTTACCACGACGGATAAGTATCTCTTTCGCTACCTCAGAGCAGCTCTTCTTTCAGCGCCGTGATGCAGCAAGCACAATGTCTTTCGATTCTTGAGATAATTTCTCCGGTCTTCCTCCTCGAAATTCTGTTTCACAATCTTCAGGATTCTTATTCCAATTCCTTTTGACAAAGTCTTCTGATCTTTTTAATCTCTCAGCCACCCAGTGTCGAGTTATGAAAGTTGCACCAGCTTCCTTTGCTTCACGAAATGTGACAGCTCGAATGCGGTCAAGAACTCGCTTTTTCTCTGAATCGTTCAAAATAGATGATGCCATGGTTTCTGTGGGGAAAAAAATGGTAAGAATTAAAATCACAGGAATAGAATATAATGGTTTTCATTCAGATTTTAACGCTTTCAAGTGGTCTCGCCGGTTTTTATCTATCTCTTCTAGTTTTTGCTCTACAGGGGGGGCAATCATTTCCTGACACCCGTATAATGACATTTCGGACGAGGAATTTGGATCAATTTGATAATTTCCCCCCTCACCATCCTTCATGCGAAGTCCTTCAGGGGGCCCCTCCAGGGTCAGGATTACAGAACACCCCAACTTCCTCTCCCAAAATGCCATTGTATCATACTACTGAGCGAGTAGTATAGCCGCGTTTAGAGAGAGAGTGAAGGACTTCAGCTTATGATTCGTGAGATGCTCTCTCCAGTCTATGATGCACTCTCCCATTTTTCCGGTCGGACTACTACAATGACTAAGCCGCATTGTGGCTGTAGTAGTATGAGTGTCTGAGAAGCTGTGTTGTGTTTTATGAGCCACAAACCCACCTGATGCAAATTGTTCATAAATCTGTGGGTGAATGTTGTTCAAGACATGCCACGAATGTGGACTGTCAGCCAGCGTGAGGAATTAACATGATCCAGTGCAAATCACCAAGTCATTAATTGCACCAACGATTTGAGATAGATGTCAAATATAGATGCCCTTATAGCATAAACAGTCTGTAGCATGGTCAGGTGAAGCTGCAGAACCAGGGACCAATACATGAACTAAGGGTGCTTGTATTCATTCTGCGTACACCATATGTCAAAATCTGGAGCATTTTCTCTATCTGAGAGCGTGGCCACACTGCATACAGTGGTGGGCTACTGTTGTTACCTGATGTGAGTGTCGTGTCCTTTTAAGGTGAGCTGCCTTGATCAACGAGTCTACAACTCCATCTGTTGCGTCACTGATGGCAGTGGTCCAGCCACTGCTGTCAAGCTATTCCTCAAGCATCCGTAATGCTGCTATATCTATATGGAGCTCACCAAGCATAGGTACAAAATTCTTCTCACTGTATGTTTCAGGCCCACTTTACTGTATTTGTTTTGCAATTGCAAAGAGGGGTTGGTCCATTACAAAAACTGGTCCTGTTATTGTGAAGTTCCTAAAACAGCTACAAATTCCCCAAACTGTAGTAAACAATTCAACTTTTTTTCGTTATTTACTTCACTTTATTACTTTCCTTTTATCATTGCTCTTTCTTCTCTTTACACTCACTCCGCTGTACTTTACAAACGCGGGTAGACCACTTAAGCCGGTGGGCTTCATTAAAATTTCGAACAAAGCAAAGGAACCGGGATAATTACACACTTTTATTTACTATCTACTGACTTTTTATTTACCCCGAAACAATTGAACAAACGGGGAAACACGAGTGCGGACCCATCGTTAGCCTTTTATCGCGGAGAGAGACAAAATTAAATATTTTAAATTCACAATAACATACTGATAACAAACACCTAACGAGGAAGCCCGCCCGAAGACTGCCGTTAGGGCATCCTCCCTTCTCTCGGCCCATTTCAAGTGTTGCCAACTAGTATTTTATATTCTTAATTTCAAACAAAACATTATTAATTTCTTATTTACGTACAAACCATTTTAAAATTTCTTATTAAACATTATTATCCTCTTTATTAAATTCTTATTAGACATTATTATCTTTATTAAAAAACCAATACACGACACTCGCACACTATATTAAATCACCGAACATTTCGTACGGAAAAAGGAAAAGAAAAATAAATAAATGAACAATTCGTACGGAAAAATAAATCCCTAATCACCCCCGTAGTCTAAGATGGGGTGTGAAACAACTCGTACGAAAAAAGAAAAATAAATGAACATTTCGTACGGAAAATAAATCCCTATCGTAGGTCTAAGGTGAGGATAAAACAACTCGTACAGGGAAAAAGAAAGAAAAAATAAACCCCTAATGACCCCGTACGTCCAAGGCGGGGATAAACCAAGCCATACGAAACAATAAAAAATAAACGAACAATTCGTACGGAAAATGTTCACCTAAAAATCATGTAAACACTTACCCGTTTTCAAGTAGGACTAAGGCGTGTCTAACACACAACAACTCGAAAAGTTCTTGCCAGAGAACAATTCGTACAGGACACACACTCACACACACACATATATATATAATATATAAGTAATTGTAATTTCGCAAAAAGAAAGTCGAAAAACCATGTGACTATCGGACCTTTAAAAAATGAGAACATTGCTTTATCTGATGATCTAACAGAAGTATCTGAAATATTAAGAGCTCAGTACGAATCATCTTTCAGTTTCCCAAAATCTGACAAATTGATATGCAATAGAAGCGCGTTCTTTGAAGAAGAACCACAAGGGGACAGTATAGCGGATTTCGACTTTACGACGGATGATATTACACAAGCCATAGGAAAATTAAAAACACATTCAGCGGTACGACCGGATAAATGGAATGCAAGGAATCTTTATGAAATTCGAAAATTTTTACAGGATATATATATATATATATATATATATATACAACTTAAATGAGGATAAAACATCTCGTACGAAATAAACGAACAACTAGTACAGAAAATAAATCCTCAATAATAAACGCAGGTCTAAGGTGAGGATAAAACAATTCGTGCGAAATAAAAAATAAATGATCAATTCGTACGGAAAATAAAGCCCTAACGTAGGTCTAAGGTGGGGGTATTCGTACGGAGAAAAAATAAAAAAATAAATGAACAATTCGAGAAAATTAAATATAAAACGGCAATTTCAGTTTTCATAACGAATTTAAGAATAATTGTTTTAATTCTATCCTGCATTATTTTTGCAAGAAATCGCGAAACTTTATCCAACACCACAATAAAAGGTTAGTTATTTAAAATGGTTTCTTTGGCCAATGGTATACCGCTACTTTTGCAGTCAACTAAGTAAATATGAATTCTTGCTGATATTTTTAAAAATAATAATTTTTCATATTCATCTAAAATTCGAGTAAACACACCCTACGGGGGAAAAGAAAAAAATAAATAAATCCCTAATGACTCCCCGTCACACACACACACACACACACAGAAAGAAAGTTTCGTCACAATCCCTGGCCAGACGACCCGCCCCATTGTACTAACTCATGGATTATTATTATTATTATTATTATTATTATTATTTTACCAATACCATCGGGAATCGTACCTCAGACCTCAAAGCCGTGGTTGTTGGTACATCACCGGTATGGTACGCAAGGCCTTTTGAGTTAGTTCTTATCCTTGTATCTCTCTCTCAGGATATGATGAAGTCCCTCCCTGACCCGAGTTCAGTGCTTCCTAGAGCTGGGCGGCGGTCTTCCTTGTATTTTTCAGTCCCGAGTGTCAACGATACATATGTCTATCTGCCTAGCTATCTCTCTCTCTCTCTCTCTCTCTCTCTCTCTCTCTATATATATATTTATATATATATATATATATATATTATATATATATAATATATTGGAATAAATAAAACCGCCAACATAGCACTCTTTAGCTTCATGATAAGAATTTCTGACAGGGCGCCAAATTTTAATATTCCTAATCTGATCGTAAACACTGATTTCATGGGTCAACCGCGTTTAATTATAATTTTAGAAACAGGCAGATGTTTCTCAAATCTTAAACCAATATTTGCTATTGGGACGGCCTCACCCCGCAAAGGGGCATACCTAACCTAAGAGAGAGAAAGGGGCTTTAAGATTATCATAGAAAAATAAAGTAGTGTCAACATATTGGTCCCACGCATCGGAAGAGACCTACTAAGTTATTTATTTTAGGGTAAATACAAAAATTAAATCGTTGAAGTGAATGGGCATTTTTTTTTAATTTCAGAGCCCGTAAGACTTTTTAACATTTTAATAATTTTTCCTAATGATAAAAAACTACAAATATAAGAATGTAGCTCTCTTGCCACAACAACAAGAAATAAAATACGCACTTTATATATAGATAATTCAATCTCATATACAGGACATACATTGTCTATAAGATACATATAAAAGGAGAATGTGTTGTAAGACAAAAATAAACTATGCCTATCTCTCCCTCCCTCTCTCTCTCTCCTCTCTCTCTCTCTCTCTATATATATATATATATATATATATATATATATATATATATATATATGGTACACACAGACCGTGCATGGAACAAGGAACTCTTCTGGGATAATTAAGTCTACTATAGTCCGAACAAGTAATGGTAAATGACAAATACCATACTTTTTCTTTTTCACGATGCTAGCCAGACGTGGGCAGCGGGTCACTCGCAAAGAAGTCCCATAAACATAGCTTCCCTCACTAGCTATCTGCAAAGCAGACAGGATCCAGCTTTTGGACATGGATCTAGGGTTTAAACCGCCGTCACTTTAAAGCAGCCTAGCCCTGCTACATTTAGAACCTCAATATAAGCAAAAGACTCGCTGCCTTCACGTTAGATTGAATACATTAAAGAAAAAGGGGTAACTATTATATTTTTAGCCATATGATAAGCCTCATTATGATAGTCTTGCACCTAACCTACTAACCAGTATCTCAATATATATATAAGAACGATTGATGGGAAAACGTTTCCATTCGGCTAAGGGAGCTTAACCGTGATGCTCCCCTTCCGGAGTGTTGCGACAGAATGACACAGAGGCCATTTACTGTCTACCGAAGGGTGAGGTACCAGCGTGGAAGTGGCATCGGCTCAATTTTTTCGACGATACTGCGCACAGCTGTCCCTTTACTGAAAAGTGGGGCCAAATATCTTGGAAAGAAGGCCCTACAATGAGGACTTAACACATTGGAAGATATAATGTCAGGTACCGAACCTAAAGAAGCTTTCAGAAAACATTTACGACGTATACGGGACGAAATCGTCGAAGATGCGAGGAGAAAAATGCGCGGTGGGGGTTTTAAAAGAAAGAGAAAACAAAAGGTTGCTTCAAGAGGAAGAAAGCTTATTGTACAACGTGAAAAAAAAGGAAAGCTAAGCAGACAAATCATGGCGTAAAGTGGAAAATGGACTTCAAAAAAATAAATGCTCTAAGCGTATGAAGCTGGTCGTGGACTTATTTTTTAAAAACTAATATAAAGTAAATCTGATACAGATGCCTCTCATATGTAATTATACAACTGAAATGGAAAGCTGCATTAACGCTTGCTATGACTCATTTTATTCATCCCCACAGTTCGGAATGCTGCAAATCTGAGCTAAATCTCTTTGATGTGCATCCAACGCAGACAAGTATTGTGGAGACCGAATTCCTCACAATTCATCCTCTCGACGCTATTAGGTCAATGACTGCGCCTATAGAGTTCGTGATTTCTTCTTCAGGGAGTCATTTCTTTTACCCTTCCAACGTGTTTCTTTACACTAAACTAAGAATTGCACATTCGGATGGCACAGATTGTGAAGTGGGTTACGCAGTATACCCTGAAAACAACTTCCCACACACACACCGATAAGTCAATGTGATCTGTACCTAAATCAAACTAACTTTCCACCTAGCGCTAGCCATCACCATTATAGGGCTTATTTAGAAACTATTTTAAACTTTACAAGAAATGCAAAAGAGGCACATTTGGCGTCTCAGGGGTATTATACCCACTAATTGATGGACAGTGTAAAAAAATAAATTTAAAAATTCTAAAAAGAAATTATACGATTCATACGCACGCTTCATTCTGATTTTTCTTCGCAAACTAAGCTGCTTTTGAACGGTGTTGAAATGGGGATTAAAATTACACGTACAGCTCCCGAGATATGCTTAAATCTGGATGAGGGTAGCGAGCAATCTATCAAACCTACTGTTGTACACAGTGGCGGTTTATCACTGAGGCTATTGAGACTGAAGCCTTAGGTTCCTATGCTTAAGGGGGGGCCCTCCAATCAACTGAGTTTCGATGGTATAATAAGAAATTTCGCAAACTTCTTTGATTAAATATGACAGCGTACACAAACTGACAAGTTACCTGTTTTATTTTACGTTTTATAGGTTCTAAAGTAAAGTTTGTTTCATACTGTTTGGTTTTGGTAAACGGCAAAATACAGTGTTAAGGTACTTTTAAGTTTGTTCCTCAATTAGCCTGAGCACCGTACATATAATTCATGTAAATGTAATATATATTGTACATGTAAGTACATTGTTAATAAAAAGCTATAGAAAAGGGCCCCAATATTCTTCATTGCCCCGGGGCCCCGAGTTGTCTTAATCCGCCTCTGGACTTGTACACATTTTAGGTACGTATCTTACACTTCGGCGCGTGAAGCTGTTTGCCACCTAGCAGATGGAAATGGAGAAGTGCTTGTTGAAAGATATAGTTAAATATCCAATGAGACTCGTGATTTTGAAAACGCATACCGTCACGGCAGGTGTAACTACCAAGCAGATAGAAAATGTGACCTTGGTTATTCTCCCACAGCGCGTTCTTACCGGAGTGCTTGATCATAAGGCTAATGTCGATAAGTATAAGAAATCGGCCTTCAAATTCCAAAATTTCGGCATGAAAAGCATAAATTTACATATTAATTTCGCATCTGTTAATGGGGCTTTAGAAGTGAATTACTCTACAGGCCCCGAGTTTTCTTTCATGTTCACGCGCATACCACAATCTGTCCCGCGATATTAATGGGTGTGATGCATTTGGCTCTGGTGTCACTATAGACGAATTTATAAATGGAAGTACCGTCTTCGCATTTGATCTATCGGCTGATTAGTGTGGCAGCGTGCACACACATCTAACCGCAAGTCACACGGCAGTCTGGTGTAAGGTTTGAATTTGGTGAAATATTAGCCAACCCGGTGTACTGTTTTACTTGGAAAGCCAGAGCGTCATCGAGATTGACTACTTCAGAAGTGTATCTAGCGATTTAAAACAAAATGGATGAAATAACGATGCGCGAGGCTATGATGCAAGATTGTTTCACGCGAAATATATCCGCCGGTAGTTATGCAAAAATGAAAAATTGAAACAACCGATTACGAAAATAAATGCCGCATTTATAATAAACACCGGTTTGATTGTTAGCCCGAGTACCCTCTGGTTCGAGATATTTGTTAGAAATAGAGAATGTGTCTATTGTGATGATTCTTTAGCACTACAATTGTGGCTCGACCCCGTAATTATGGATTTTATAAAAAAGTTACGTGTACGAGTTGTGTGGAACCCACAACGTTATCACAGTTTTTTCTAAAATGTGTGCGAACATCATTGCCTCTGTTTTATTTCATTTCTGGCTGGCGGGAACAGCTATTCAGATTAATTTTTACGATTATTTCCTCAACTTTGAGTTATTTTTTAAGGACCTTTTTAAACATTCATTCTTTGACCCACATAGTAAAGGTTTTAACTTTTTATCTAATAATTTACGTAATTTAGCTTTTACTTCATTTTATGCTTTTAACCCTTATGGCAATAGATCTAATATGGAGGTGGAAGAGTTTCAAAGTCTAAGAAATCTGTCTTTGGACAAGTCATTGGTGGTTACAAGACCAGACAAAGGCAATGGCGTTGTTCTTTTGGATAGGAATGTTTATGTCGATAAAATGTTAGATATTTTAAATGATGCAACTAGATTTACTAAAGTAACTGGTGACATTTTTGCTTTAATTTTAAAACAGGAAGATAAAATTAATAGGTATCTTAGAAAACTTAAATCTAATAATATAATCTTAGACACGGTCTTTTCTAAATTATTTGTTTCTGGATCCAGCCCAGGCATTATGTATGGACTCCCTAAAATACACAAACCTAATTGTCCGCTTAGGCCAATTTTATCGGCTCTAGGAACTTTTAGTTATAACCTTTCAAAATTCTTGGTTCCCATACTATCACCTATAACTTATAATTTGTATACAGCACGGGATTCTTTTTCTTTCGTTAGAGAAATTACCTCATTAAATAATAATTCTTACACAATGGCTAGCTTCGATGTAAAATCTTTATTTACCAATGTGCCTGTTGCAGAAACTATTGATATATGTATTGACAATCTTTTTAATAATACTGATACTGTGCAGGGTTTTAATAGAGGCCAAATGAAAGAACTACTAAAATTTTCCGTGGAAGACCTTATATTTATATTCAACGGTGAATATTTTAAACCAACTGAAAGTGTTCAAATGGGTCTGCCTCTTGGTCCCACCTTAGCTAACGCGTTTCTGTGTCATCATGAAGTCAAATGGTTGAATGAGTGTCCTTCCAACTTTAAACCGGTTTTTTATAGAAGATACATTGATGACACTTTTCTCCTGTTTAAATCACCAGACCATATCCCTTTGTTTCGTAATTACCTTAATTCTAAGCCGCCTAACATTCAATTTACTTCAGAAGTTGAATCTAATAGCTCTCTGTCCTTTTTGGACATTAAGATAATAAAAACTAATTCCTCTTTTGAAACTTCCGTTTACCGAAAGCCGACATTCACCAATCTTACAACGAACTTTTCTTCCTTTATCCCTTTAGGTTTCAAACGAAATTTTATTTCGACTCTGACCAATAGAGCTTTCAATATCTGTTCAGATTACTTTAAACTGCACGATGAACTAGATTTCATCCGAAAACTCCTTGCCAAGAATAATTTCCCTTCTAGACTGGTGGAGACTACAATAGGCAGAACCTTAAATAGACTAATAAGCCCTACAACTAGAGACTTAATTACAGTCCCCAAAGATATCCTGTATTTCACTTTGCCCTATATGGGAACCTCAAGTTTTAACATTAGAAACAAACTTTTAAAATTGCTCAAGGAATTCTACCCACAACTATGTATAAAAATTATATTCACCCCGTCTAAATCGATTTACCATTTATTTAAATACAAGGATGTTATTCCTACACTTCTTAAGTCATCCATAGTTTATCAATACAAGTGTGACCACTGTATGGGGTCATATATAGATAAAACTAAAAGACATTTAAAATCTCGTATTTACGAACATCTCGGTAAATCGGTCCGTACAAATTTACCCCTTGGCAAACCACCTAATTCTCTCATACGTGATCACTCGCACAACAATAACCACCCAATTTCACAGTCTAATTTCACCGTACTTTCTGCCGGAAGCTCTGACCTTAAGCTTAAAATTATGGAGTCTTTGTTTATTTATAAACTAAAACCAGACCTAAATTCTGACGAATCATCGATAGATCTGCTATGTTTTGGTTAAGGTACTAGTTTATTATATTTACATTTCAGTTTTAATGCTTTTACTTTTTATAATTTTAACTTTTTAACTTCACATTTATTTACCTTTTAGTTTAATGTTTTACATTTTCTTAGCTACTTTTTATAATTTTTTAAGTTATTTTAAATTGTTATTAAGCAATTTGTATTTTGTATGTGATTTGGAATTTTATTGTTTTAGCCCTGAAGATGGAATTAGTGCATTCCGAAACGTTGGTACTATTAAACCTTGAAGGATGTTTGTATTTTCTCTGGTGTTCCTGTTTATTATTAAACTGCGTTTTCCGCGCCACCAATCAATAGCCGATATATATATATATATATATATATATATATATATATATATATTATGTTACAGTAAATGTTCGTAATCAGGAAATACATGTATTTCCTAACACATACAGTAAAGACATGTATTTCCTGATTCACCCAGGAAATTCATGTATTTACTAAAAATGCTAGGGTATACGTGTATTTCCTAAAGTTAAGGACCAAGTATTTCATGAATTTACTGATGTGAAAACTCATTATTTATTCTCAACTCAATATGTATTCTCAATTAAATGATTAAAACATGGTAAAACTATGATTACTAAAACATAGTAAAAATGATTAAAACATGGATAAACATATAAAACTCGATAAAAATGATTGAAACATGGATATGGACATTCACTGACTAATTGTTAATTTGTTGGTACAGTTTATGCTGCCATGACATCTAGAATTGCACAAAAGTTTGGCTTTAAAACACTTGCAGCGATTTGTCTTACATTTCTTTGAGCACTGCAGTTATATTTAGTGAATCCTTGTCCACCACATGTAGACTGAGCAATAACTGCCACCGCAATGATACTTGCTTGTCTTGACAAACATCATTAAGTGTCAATAAGCGACGAGGGCATAAATCAAATTGATTTCTAGAATATAAACCTTTCAAAATCCCCGCTTTAACTGCTATTCTATACTGATCTGTTTCTAGATCTCTGTAGATGAAAACACCAAGTATATTTCTTGGGCCTCCTCTACCACGGTCTACAGCTGAAATAGGAATAGCAACATTATCTTCAGGCTCCGCAGTTTTGCAGTCTAAGCGACTTCGCTTCACCATTCTCTCAGCTTGCCCTAATTGACCAGCAGATGCAGTAGCACGCCGCTTCTTGATCCGCTTCTTGTGGTTTTCTTCATCTTGCGGTGTAACAGATGGCATAGCATAATTTCGGTCAGCAGGGTTGTCCTCATCAGAGAGTAGTTTGCTGGGTTGATCGGGTTGGTTGTCATCAGGGAGTGACTGGCTGGGTTGATCTGGTAAGGTGTTTTCAGGGAGTGGCTGGCTGGGTCGGTCGGGTTGGTTGTCATCAGGGAGTGGCTGGCTGGGTTGATCTGGTAATGTGTTTTCAGGGAGTGGCTGGCTGGGTCGGTCAGGTTGGTTGTCATCAGGAAGTGGATGGCTGGGTTGATCTGATTGACAATCAATGAGTGGCTGGATCGGGTGATCAGGCAGAGTCACAAGAGCATGGAGATCATCTTCATCTTCTAATCGTTCAATGACTTCTCTTGGTAGTGATGAAGAAGTCAGGCCCATTCGAGCATCACACCCAAACATAGCAGAGTATGGCGAACACTTTATTCCGGCATGATAAGCAGTGTTTTTCTGGAAATGCACGAATTTGATGCCAACAGACCAATCTTGTGAGTTGTTGTCGGCCATCCAAGCTAAGAACATGTCTTTGATATCTCCATTGGCCCTTTCAACAGATCCTTGGCTCTGGGGATGTCGAGGTTTGCCATGGACCAATAATAGATCTGGCCACATCTGTTTCAATTCACTGATGACATGTGATGTGAATTCGGATCCATTATCACTCTGGAGAATAGCTGGGGCACCAAGGAGAAGAAAGATATCTATTATGTGAAATGCCACTTCAGCTGCTCGTTTAGTCAGTAGTGCTCTCAAAACAAAATTTTGTCAGATGGTCTTGATAAACCATAATCCACTTGTGATTAGAAGTTGACATAGGTTGCATGTCAATTAAATCTACCTGACCTCTGGATGAGAACTCCTTACTTAGGATCGGCCAGACAACTACTCCTTTCGTCATAGGTCTCTTCCTTTTCTTCTGGCATTCTTCACAAAGGGATTTGTACAGTTCTAAGGCTTTTATAGTAATGTTGGCATATTTTTTCTGCAACTCTTTCGTCATCTTATCACGTCCCCCATGACCAGTAGATATGTGGGCTCGCTTAATAATATCAAATGTATCTTCAATGATGGCATAGTAGATAGGTGGATCTGTGAGGTTCTTAAGTTTTCTAATAAGTTTCTCAACATCACCGCACAGGAGAACATCATACCTGAAAATAACATTAAATATTTAATATAATGATATTAATATAATGATAAACAATAGTTTAAATATATCGAATAGTTTAAATATTTCGAAATAACTTTTTTAAACAAACTTTCTTAATTTAATAATACTTTAAATTAATAAAAATACATCGAAATAACTTACTTTGCTAGCAGATAATAGTCATTCCTGCTCTTAGCAGTGAACTTTGCAGCTGCTGATTTCACATTATCCAGGAGAGTGTAGTATTCAGCTTTCGAGATCAACACTGTTTTACATTCCTTGTGTTTTTTAAATAATTCCTGTTTGAAAAACTTTCCAATGCTTTCGGTAGACATATTGACGCAATGTCTGTAAACACAATTCACTGCAAACACAGTTCACTGATAGCATTGGCTTGGTCACGTGACCGCAGTATCACGGTAACACTTGGTTGGTTCTTCACGTGATTTTAGTATGACATCACCGCACATCACTGCACACCCCTCTGTTTTAGGAAATACACGTATACCTTAGCATTTTTTACTTGGGGGGGGTTTAAAATGCACATATAAAATGTGAATTTATAAATGTCCATATCCATGTTTTAATAATTTTAATCGAGTTTTATATCTAGTTTAATCGAGTTTTCGCATCAGTAAATTCATGAAATACTTGGTCCTTAACTTTAGGAAATACATGTATACCCTAGCATTTTTAGTCAATACATGAATTTCTTGGGTGAATCAGGAAATACACGTATTTACTGTATGTGTTAGGAAATACGTGTATTTCCTACGATTAAACATTTACTGTAACATATATTATTATATATATATATATATATATATATATATATATATATGATACACACAGACCGTGCATGGAACCAGGAACTCTTCTTGGAAAATTAAATCCACTATAGTCCGAATAACTAATGCTAAATTCAAAACACTATATTCTGTGTGTGTGTGTGTGTGTGTGTGTGATAGGAAAGAGGCTCAGGGGACCATTCTGAGTTCAATCCCATATATATATATATATGTATATATATTAGTAATGCACCGGTACCTCAATTTTGCCGATACCGATTAATCGGCCGATACCAATTTGCCGATACCGATTAATCGGCATCAATTTAGAAAAATTATAAGTATAACCCAATGTAATGTATATTAATTAATATTATATTATTTATTATTTACTTTTATTTACTATAATAAAAACTCATTACTTAATTAGCGATGTGAGCTTGTTTTTGTTTTTAAATAAAAGTTTTTTATTGATACTCCAAAATATTATTCACTGAGAATATTCGAGAATTTTTTTTTTTCTTAGTTTTAAGAGAGTTTTAGATTGTTTTACAGCTTTTTATAAAATTCTAGAATATTTCAGAACCTTATGGAACTTTCTAGAATGTCTTAGAATATTCTAGACGATTCCAGAACATTCTGGAATACTCCGGATTTGGGAGAAAATAGTACCTATATAAAGGATGGCAAATTATTTCCTTGGTTAGTTGTGGTTGTGTATAGCAAAAGCAAGTATCTACATGTGATTGTGATATTGTCTGTTGAGCCTTTTATGGTAGGCCAGGTAGTTCTTTTTGAAGTATTTTTTTTTGCCATTTTGGATAATAATTTGAATAACAAATTGAAAGTGTTATTAAACTGGTTTTCTTAAGCTTAGCATTATTTATAACTGCTTGATCAGCTTGAATCATTCAAAATTATTTCAAATTTGTTTTTAAATTTATACATTTAAGATTGAATATTAGTATTGTTTTTTTAATATTATTTGGTTATTTACAACAAAAATATAGTTGGTTATTTACAACAAATATAGTACCCTATTTTATAACATTATAGCAAATAGAGCAAGCATCTACACATGATTTTCTTGTTCCTTAAGGGAACAGGGAAACCTTGATAAGGTAGGGGAAATTTACGTTAGGTATAATAAAAAGTCCATACATAGCCTACATACATACAAATCCATACATACATACTGGTATAGATACTAAAATACATACTATTGCAGTTACTTAAATAATTACTAATATAGTTACTAAAATACATACTGATATAGTTACTAAAATATATTTTGATATACCGTAGTTACTAAAATACCTACATACTGATATAGCTGTGTGAGTTAGTGATATGTGTTATGTGGAATTGGCAATCTAGTTCTTATAATGGCAGTTGTGATTGTGGTATGATATAATTGGGTGTTTTCCGGTTTGTCTTTTATATTTCAATATACATATCGCTACGGTTTTACCTGTAACTGTATAACGGGAACCATAACAATAGCTAATAAATACGTTCTGATATATAGTTACTAAAATACAGTACTAATATAAATTAGTTAGTTTATTTATTTCTTCACTCATCCTATCATTCATTTCTGACTTAGAATTTCTCCATTTTGACAGGAACTGAAGTTAAGTTGTATCAGAATAGTTGAAAAACCCCTCAAATATTCTATAAAAGAAAATTAGCAAAAATTCTCTGTTCAGAGAATATTCTCCTAAAGATTATTCCCGAGAATTTTACAACACTAATATGAGCTATGTCTAAATCTTCCAAAACCAGCCCAATTTGGGATTTTTTGGGCATCTGTTCAGAAGATAATGGCAAAGCAAAGTGTAAAGTATGTGGTGCGCTTATATCCAGAGGAGGAAAGGAAACACATAAAATGACTACATCAAACCTCAGAAGCCATCTTAAGTCTCAGCACAAAGCTCTTTTTAACAAACTTGAAGCTCTCAACAAGCAACAGCATCCAGTAAAAAAAACATCACTAACAAGTCAAAGCATACTCATGTCCACTTTTCTGTCAAAGAAAGTTACTGACTCTCCAAGTGACGAATCATCAAATAAAGATAGAAAAACTGAGATAGTTTCGTTGGAAAAACCAGGCCCCTCCAATAGGAAATCATTAGAAGAAACTATATCAGAATTTGAACATGTATAACCAGAAGTACATGAACTACAATCATCAGACAGCAAGTTAACAAGTCAAGATAAAACTCTGTTACAACCATCATTGGAGAATCTACTGGAAAAGAAAAAGAAATGGGCAATCGGTGATAATAGAGCTAGAATTATTACTTTGAAGATTGGAGAAATGATCTGCTACGATCTGCAATCCTACTCAGTTGTAGAAGACATTGGCTTTAAAAATTTGATAAGCCATCTTGAGCCTAGATACACTATACCATCGAGAAAGCATTTTGCAGAAACTGTCATCCCCTTCATTTACCCATTTTGAAGGCTCACATACTGGAGTTAAAATAACAGTTTTTAACAGACTCCCTCAAAAAATGGAACATCAATAAGGAAAAGATACAGATGATCGTAACCGATAATGCGGCAAATATGAAAGTTGCTATTAGAGAGAGTGGCCTAGAAGACTCCTCATTTTGTTGTGTTATACCTACACTTCAATTATGCATACAAGATAAAGTTATTAAAGAACAAAGAAGCGTAAAGGACATGCTTGCGGTTGTACGAAATTTGGCAACTCATTTCCATCACTCTAGTTCAGCACGAGATGCTTTAAAGGAAATACAAAATGAAATTAAATTACCGCAGCATGCTATCATCCAAGACGTATCAACTAGGTGGAATAGCGCCTATTATATGCTAGCACGCATTGTTGAGCAAAAGAAAGCAATAATCCTATATTGTATAGGGAAAAAACATACTTGCTTAACAGATGACCAATGGGAGCTTGCCGAAACTCTTGTCATGGTTCTCAAACAGTTTGAAGTAGCGACCAAAGAGATGAGCTTTGCAGATGCATTAATTTCTCAAGTCATTCCTTTTATTGTATCAATGGAAAAATATCTGGATTTTGCTGTGACAAATGTCAAAGGTATTCAAACCATTCTTGAGGAAGTCAGAGGTAGTTTTAAAGAAAGATTTAACAAGTATAAAGAAGAATCTAAACTAATCCTAGCAACAGTACTCGGTCCACGGTTCAAAATGAAATATTTTGTTACATCAGAAGACAAGGAGAGAGCCCTAACAGAAATATATAATGCTTCAGACAAATTTGCAAAACCAAAAACTGATGGTAAGTCAAATAATATTTATATTTTATTCTTATTTTCCCTGATTACAATTTTATTTTCATAATTTTTTTTTTAAAATTGATTCTAGGGTTTAGGATATTAACTTTTTAACTCAGTCAGTAGTTATTTTCATTAGCCAAAATACCTATTCATTGTTATTTAAAATAAATAGATCTAATGTTCCTTCAAAATTAGTTCATCTATTTCCTTATTTTTTAAATTACAAAGTAAATTGGTGCACGAAAGTGATTTATTCTTATTGGCAAAGTTGATTTTTTTAAGATTTAAACTAAAATCTCAAAAAAAAAAAAATCATTAGGTTTTATGACATACAGTTACCAGTGTTGTATGAACTTTAATAGCTATACTTAAATTACAGAATACAGCACAAGTTTAACTGACTCAGTTTTCAGACTCTGGTTCGACTGCTTCTGGATCAGATGCTGAGTCGACAACCTCAGGTTCACCCTTAAAAAAGCTAAGAATGCAAGATGATATATATAAATTTTTTGAAGAACGGGAAAGCAACTTGAAACAGTCAAAAAGGGTTACAAAAAAGTCGAAATCAATCCACAAACAACTTATTAAAGATAAAATGGTAAGCAACATTTTTTTTAGGTGACTTTATATTTACATTATTTATGTAATGTAACGTAACACTGCATGATTGTATGTATTTTCTATTTATTTCAGGAAAGAAGAAGTTGATTTCTACCTATCACTTCCTGCAATAGCAAAGAAAGAATGTCCATTTCATTGGTGGAACAATTATGATATGGGCAAACATGGAAAGAAATCAACAGAAAATGAACAACAGCTAACTACACTCTGCAAAATGGTCAAAAAATATCTGTGCGCTCCTCCCTCTTCAGTTTAAAGTGAAAGATTGTTCAGCACAGGAGGAAATATCTACGAATCCAAGAGAAACAAATTAACGCCCGAACATGGGGAACAATTGGCATTAATTCATTGTAATATGAAATAATAAAAAAAAAAAATTTTTCCAACACTTCAAGCAGTTGTAAGGAACATATTGAATAAATAAACCATTTTTAAAAAGTTAATTTTTAGTTATTTTAAGGAAAATATTTTTATATAAAGATAGCTACCATAGCTAGCTACTTTAAAGAATTTGATTGTTTTTCACCAGGATGTGTGTTTTCAATAAAGCTTAATTTCGGTGTTGTTTTAATCATTTATGTTTGGTTAATGAAGTTTTTTTCGGTTGAAATAAGGTAGTTTTTTGCTAAAAATTTTGTCTTCTATACATGCGACTCAGTGTAAAATGATTTTGGTGTTCCTAACTGCTGGATTTAAAAAAAGAGATACAAAAGGTTAAAGTTTTGTGATTTAGTCGTAAAAACTAGAAACAATTTTAATTATAGTTTTAAGAATGTCGCATCAGCAAAAAAATCATTTCCCATTTGGTGACCCAATTCGCCCCAGTCGACGCTATCTATGCCAAGCTTGCCGATACCGATTAATCGGCCGATATTAGGAAAATAATCGGCATGCCAGGTGCCGATACTGATTAATCGGTGCACCCCTTATATATATATATACACACCATGTACCTTCGCAATAAAAGAGATCTGTGTGTTAAAATTGCCTAGATATAATACAGAAAAATTATTGTCGCTCCTATTTGTACGATAAAGCATTGAAGCTTAAAAAGAGTTGTATAGAGAAAACGGAATTGTGTTAGTTTATAAATATATTTAAAATTTCACACTTGGTTTTATTATTTAATAAAATGTTGAAAATATTTGGTTTAATCTTACCCCGACCCGTACACACGGACAAGAAAAAAGAATAAAAAACTTGCATCATTTCTCCAACAATCTCGCATTCTCGTGAAATATTTTCGCGTAACGCCACCTGGTCGTCCCTAAAAAGGAAAAAAATTGCTGTAAGCGTCTTTCTTCGTATAATACAATCGGGGCGGGCGTCACTAAGAATAAAAATATATACGTCTAATTAGAAATATTATTATTAGAGTTTTAAAGATTTTATTATTATTAACTCGCAGATAGAGAGAGAGATATTTTAAAAATAAAAGCTGCTTCTTACCGGTAAGGTCGATGGTTGGAGCTTCCAGACACAACGTGGCCTCGTACTCTAATACGCTCCGAATTAGTGTGGCGTCAGGTCTAAAATGTTGAAAATAAAAACTAATGCACTATTCATTTCAAATTGGTTTAATGTAAGAGAAAAGTTGCACGAGTTATTGAGGCCCACCTTAAAACAATTGACTGTTTTGAATTACATAGTACTTACACGAGGTAATCGTCACTGCACGAGATGGCGCTACTCTCGTATAGCGAATCTTGCAAAACTACTTGCCCTAAGTCTTGGATTGAAAATACGCAGCCGTTGTCCACGAATCCCATCAAGTGGATGCACGCGTTAGCGCTGTAAAATAACGATGTATACGTAGAGAAATGTGTATTGTTTATATATATATATATATATATTTATAATATATATATACACCCACACGAGGGCTACTCAATATATTTTGCCCCACCTTTTTTTTTCTTTCCAAGTTTCCTTGTAAGTTTCAGAAATTTTGTACACAAGTAGTTACATACCTTTCTTACAAGTTTTTATTTTTCCACATAGTTTCCGTCCTTTTCTACGGCTTTCCTCCACCCCGAAACAAGGGTTTTTATTAATTGCTGGTAAAAGTCCACTGGGTTCCGCTGGTGCCACCTCTAAACCTCTTCAACAACCTCATCGTTACTCTGAAACTTTCTTCCACGAATAGCATCCTTCATTGCCCCAAACAAATAAAAGTCTGAAGGTGCCAGATCCGGGTTGTATGGAAGGTGGGGTAACACAGTCAAGAGCATTTTTGTGATGGCCTCTCTTGTTTGCAAACTGTTGTGTGGTCTTGCGTTATCGTGCAAAAGAAGGACGTCTTCCAGTTTTCTCTCCAGTCGAACTCGCTTTATATGAACCTGGAGTCTCTGTAGAGTAGCAATATATGCTTCTCAGTTGATTGTTTGTCCTTTCTTCATAATGTCCACCAGAATCACCCCCTTCATGTCCCAGAAGATGGTGGCCATAACCTTTCCTGCAGAGGGAGCCATTTTGAACATTTTCTTGCGTGGGGAGTCTACGTGATACCACTCCATGGATTGGCGTTTTGTTTCAGGTTCAAAGTGGTGTATCCAAGTCACATCCCCAGTCACAATTCGTGAAAGGAAGTCATCCATTTCGGTCTCGTATCGAACCAACGTCTCGGAAGCAACTTCTTTTCTTTGGGCTTTGTGATCTTCAGTCAGTTCGCGAGAAACAAACCGTGAACAAACTTTGAGTATCTCAGTTCCTCAATTATCGTATTCACACTTCCTTCACTAATTCCTAACTCCAGTAATAGTTACTTGAATGTGACACACCGATTTGATCGAATGATGCTGTTAGCACGTTGCACAGTGTGAGATGTCAGCCGATGCCGGTCGAAAGCTACGTGGCTTATCATCGAGGCTGGCTCTCCCTCTCTCCGATGATCTCACACGTTTAGAGGAGCGTGCAACTGTGCTTCGATCAACAACAGCATCTCCGTAAACGTTTTGTAGACGTTTGTGAATATTTCCAACTGTTTCCTTCTCTGAGGTTAAGAACTCGATAACAGCTCTCTGTTTACGACGCACATCACTGTCAGACGCCATTTTCGAAACTACGTTAACCATTGGTTTTATACAAGTGTGTTTAAAAGTGGTTTTATACAAAGAGGAGAGGTTCAAACTGGAAAAATCCGGTTATTTGGAGCGCAGAAAGCTCAAACTTATGGACCAAAAGACATTTCAGCCCCATGGCCTATTATTTAGCTATGAAATAAGGGTGGGGCAAAACACATTGAGTGCCCCTAGTATATATATATATATATATATATATACATATATATATATATATACATACATATATATATATGTAAAACATATATACACTATATACACACACACACATGTATATATTTCTATATATACACTATATATATATATATATTTATATATATACTATATATATATTTATATGTACACTATATATATTATACATACACACTATATGTATATATATATATATTATATATATACACACATATATATATATATATATATATACACACCGCCAATATATAGATAAAAATAGCTACTCACAGTGTATCACCAAATAGATACAACTCGGGTGTTGTATATTCGCTTAGCCATTCGTGTATAGAAGAGTCGGACCTTTCATATATAAATAATAATAGATCAAAATTGTGCACGAAAATTTCACAAAAAAAACACACTTCTACATAAATGATAACACAGGAGAAATAGATTCTATATTTTTCACTCAGAGCAATACCGGATAAGTCTATTTGCGGAGCGAGCACAATGTATCCACGTAGAATAAATTACATAAAATATTCCGGAATTCATCCGATGACATTTCTTGCTTATAAATTTGTTCGCACCAACTGAAAGGCCTCACTAAACTGGGAATGAATTGTATATGCCGATGTCACGCCTTTTATAGGAGAGGGGTGAAATCGCCCCTATAATGAGGTATGATGAACAAAAGACTTTCCCCCTCCCCACACTTTCAGAAAGCAGAACACTCATTGGCTGAACGTGGTTTGATGGGCGGATTTTAAACGTTTCGTGAGAGGTCCTTAAGTTTTTGCCAGCACTTGTGAGAGAGAGATAGAAGGGTTATAATTTTGTAGACGTACTGCACAGCTAAGCATATATATATATATATATGGATCATGTTAAGAATAGCGAACCCATTTACCTCATGTTAAGAATGGCGAACCCAAAATTAAACATGTTAAGAATATCGAACCCAAAATTCAACAAGTTAAGAATAGCGAACCCAAAATTCAACAAGTTAAGAATGGCAAACCTAATGTTTCAACAGGGAAAAATACTTCGAAAAAAAATATGCTCCACTATTTCCATATAGCCAACTGATGGGGTTGTACTTGTATCAACTAAACCGAACACCCATATTTGATATGCGGGATATTTTTGCTACCCACAGACGAAGGGTAGCAAAAATAACTGAATGCCCGGTTAGGTTAATTGAATGCCCTGTTACGTCAACTGAATACCAGGTTAGATTCATTGAGTGCCCGGTTAGGTCAACTGTACGCCCTTGACGATTGGTTAGGTTTAGTCGTGATATTTTCGTTAAAACTAACGAATCTATCACGACTAAACCTAACCAGTCGTCAAGGGCGTAGAGTTGACCTAACTAGGCATTCAAATTTTATCCTATGTAAATAATGGTTTTTACAAAATTCTCCATGTTAAGAATAGCAAACCCAAAAGTTTCCATGTCAAGAATAGGGAACCCAAAATTATCCATGTCAAGAATAGCGAACCCAACACCCTATGGGTTCGCTATTCTTAACGTGATTCATATATATATATATATATATATATATATATATATATATATATATATATATATATACAGTATATATATAAAACCTTTCCCTAACAGAATTTTAAATCTGATCATATATATGCTAATATGCAGGCATGGGAACGAGGCCTGGCTCAGGCTTCGAGGCCGAGGCCGTGGCAGGGGAAATACATTTTTCAAAGGCCTCGAGACCGACGCAGTCCTTTTTAGGGGAGGTCTCACGAGGCCTTAAGATTGTTAGGTTGAGGGTATTTGCACCCAGAGGTGTGATATTCGGATGCAAATAACGAATGCAGTATTTGCACCGCTGGGTGCAGATACTCACTTCGAAATCTTTTACGAATAAGCTCTTACATGCCTTGGGAAGACTCAACAATCTAGCCTAACCTAGGCCTAAAGCTCTTCCAAAGGTAACCTACTGTGGCATCACACTAGCCTGTATCCCTTCTTGTTTTTAAATCCATAAGGAAAAGCAACATTCCCCTCAAAATTAATAAACAAAGACAATGCTCACCTCACTTACCTAATAAAAGGGAATTATTAAGCATTAAGCACGTTCATCTATCACACACGGCCACACCACAACACCGACACGCTGTGTGTTTGCACTTGCTGGGTCACACAGTCAGAACAGTTGCCAGAACAAGATTTCCTGGGCACCATACATCAGACCAATAACTTTTTATTTCTCATTTCATGCAGTTCTTATTTTTCATTTTAATATACCCGTTATATCTGAAGTATTTATGATAATATATAATTTGAAGATGATCAACAAAATATTTCAAGATTGTACTAAATCACTGAGTGTTGATCGTATAATTTCTGAATGGCAACAATTATTAGCGAGTCTAACGAGCATTGCAAAGAGAACTACTTTTGAAAATACATTTCTTTTAAGTTTTGCATTTTTATGTATCTTGACAATAAGAAATTGTAGTCTTATAGTCTACCAAAGATTATTAATGTAATTGTAGGTTGTACTGTATGTGAAAGATGTTTCTGATGTACGGTAAGCCTATAGGTATGAAGTTTATATCATGCCATTACTATATAATTATATATACACCATGCTAATATTAAGAATATATTTGCACCTGATATTTGAACATGTTATACATATATGTAATTTGATTCAAGAGTATATTTGCACCTGATATTATCCATTATCAGACATCTTTAAAGTTATATGTGTAATGCTTTATATTATTAAAGTACATGAAAAAAGAAAAAAAAAAATTTGCAAAGAATATAACAATTTACATCTTAGTTATAATGGCGATATTAGTGAAATTATTATTTGCATCCGATATTATAAAGGGAGGCGCAAAAATTCAGGAACCACAGGCACATTTTATGAAATTATTATAAATGTTCGATTTGGTCGCCTTCCACTTGGAGACACTTTCTGACGCGCTGAATGCATGATATTTGAACATTCCTTAACACATTGGTACTGATTTTGGCAAACTCACATGTGATTTTATCCTTTAGAGAAAGTATGGTTCTGGGTCGATCAGCATAGACTACCAACTTGAGATGGCCCCACAAGAAAAAGTCAAGAGGCGTGAGGTTTGGAGACCTAGGTGGCCGGCCACTCGACGGGCTCTCGCTGTCCGATCCACTTGCTTGGGAATGTTTCATCTAAAGATCTCGGTGGTGCAAAATGTGGTGGTGCACTATCCTGCTGAATCCACATCTCTGCCCGTTCTGTCAATGGAATGTCGTCTAGTATGGGCATTAGAAATGTTTGCAGCATATGAAGATATGTTTCACCTGTTACATTGCCGTCGAAAAAGTACGGACCAATTAACCGAGGGCGCAGCCCACACCATAATTCGTGGCTCGAATTGCACATGTCCTTCCTTCATTCAGTGGGGATTCTCATTGGCCGAATAGCGTGCATTATGCCTGAACGAGTTGGACTTTGTAGTGGTGGAAACGATTTGTTGTAAGAATTCATTGAATGGATCTTCTGGAGACACCCGTTTGCTCGGATAACGTTCTTAAGGACTTACGTGGGCTATTTTCGAGGTGAGTGATTACCATTAGTGATGTTGCTGCATCGGTTGAACTTTTTGGCCGGCCACTACGCGGCCGATCATGAACAGTTCCCGTTTCTTTGAAGCGAGTAAACAGTTTTCCAACTGATGCCTAAACAACTGGCGGCCTCTCAGGGTGTTTGTCATTAAAAGCAGTAGCAACTGATCGGTGTGTGTTACCACGCCTTGAACACATTAAAACTATCTCTACCCGTTCATGTATTGTCAATTTCTGCCAAACGTTCAACAACAAATCTGAAAAGAACAAAACACATATTAAAAAACAAATTATTAAAATGGGCCTATGGTTCCTGACTTTTGCGCAACCCTGTATATTCATTTCAAATCATATTATTCAGAAATTTATATGTTACAATTTACGATGGCCGAAAAACAAAATTATCGAGGCTAGTAGCTAGTTATCAGAATACCAGGTGATATTCTTCTCTAGTTTGGCCAATTTTTTGTTATAGAAATAGATACAATGCAATAGTTTATATACATAAATAACACAAACACAACAAATGAGCTCAGTTCAACTGATGACCAACTGATAGAGTGCTTTCCCCAACTAGTTTTGCTACATTAAGTCAATTGGTCTACTGCTGACTGACTGAATAATAGTTATATACCGGGACATATATAATATTTATGTACGTAACGTCACAGTGACATGTCATTAATCTGCTGGTCACCTAACTGAATAGTATTTATCAAAGACTGCCGCCTGACTAGTCACCCGTCTGAATAATATATATCAAAGTCTGCCGCCACATACGGTCACCTGTCAGGTCATGGTCCTCACCTGAAGAATATCCACCTCGAGCGCGCCCACCTGAAGAATCTCCACCTCGAGCGCGCCCACCTGAAGAATCTCCACCTCGAGCGCGCCTACCTGAAGAATCTCCACCTCGAGCGCGCCCACCTGAAGAATCTCCAACGCTACCGGGGATTGAAAATTACAGAAAAAAACAAATGAGGATTCCCTAAGCCCTCACGTAATTCACGAGGCAGTTCCAATTTTCAGCTGGCCTCGAGACTAAGGTCTGTAAAATATGCCCAAGGCCGGCCTCGAGGCCGAGGCCAGGGCTCAGCCCCGTGTCTGCTAATATCTATCATATAGACTACGGTGTGTCAATAAGCTTTTCATATTTTAGTGTCAGAGATAGTATCCAGAACGGTAAAGAGAGAGAGAGAGGAAAAGTGAGAGAGCGATTTGTAGAGTCTACTATCTTAAATGTCACGGAGAGAGAGAGAGAGAGAGAGAGAGAGAGAAAGAGAGAGAGAGACAGAGAGAGAGAGAGAGAGGAGAGAGAGAGAGAGAGAGACAGAGAGAGAGAGAGAGAGAGAGAGAGAGGTTTATAATTTAATATATGTGCGTAGAAAATGTATTTTCACTATCAAGCGTTCAATAGTGGTGGACCCTCTCAAATGCGGGATAGTTTGTTTGGTGGACGCACAAACCCCTTCAAACTATACTTTCCACCTACGAGGGCGTGAAACTCCATTACTACGACTTCTGTTCTTTATACCCCTACGTGATGAAGAACAATTCATACCCCGTGGACGCACCTGAAAAACTGGTGGGCCCTTCCTGCCTACCATCGAAGAGTTTTCAGCTAATTTGAATGAGAACTATTCTGGACTTTCTTTCGTAGATGTGCTCCCCCCTCGCGACTTATGGATGCCAATCTTGCCCGCCGTTATAGACCACAAACTCATGTTCCCTCTGTGTGTGAAGTGCGCAGAGGAGAACAATGGGGACTACAATCATACAATCTACCAGAGGAAGATCAGAGGGGTATATACAAGTCCTGAGATGTCCCTAGCCATTCTTAAGGGGTACAGAATATTGAAGATATATAAGTGTGGAGGTTTCAGAAGCTCCCTAACCTTTTTACACCATATATAAATACTTTTTTGAAGGATAAGGTAGAAGTATCAGGATACTCGCGAGGATTTGAGACCGAAAATGAAAAATCGGCATATATTCAACGTTACCGTTTTCGTGAAGGGATACAACTTGAACGGGGCCAAATTGCGAAGAACCGTGGGAAATGCTTTAGTGCAAAGTTGTGCCTAAATAGTCTTTGGGGGAAATCTGCTCAGAATACAGACAAGTGGAACGTCCATCTAGCCCAAAGTTATAACGAGTTGTGGGATTACGCCAACGCTCTCGATAAAGAGGTCATGGAGATTGGGAATGTGGGTATTACGTACATAATAAAGTAAAACAGAACCGAATTGGCTACAGATACATCGCGTGTCACAAACATACCTGTAGCCAGTTTCACAACAGCATAACGCCCGCATCAAACTTTGGAGTCTACTGCATTCTCTTGGACGGAGGGTTCTGTACGCAGATACAGCTAGTGTGATATTCATATTCCTACTATTGGGGAATTCCTCGCAGAGTTGACTGACGAGATGAAGGATGAGTATGGAGATACGGGTGAGGGTGGGGAACGAAATGAAATATATCGTGAAGGCTAAAGTAAAGGCATCACTTTTAACCAGGCGAACAGGCGGATCGTCAACTTTGATTCGCTGAAGGAGCTAGTGAGTTTAGAAGATGAGGGTGACCAATCACCCGAACTGACTGTAGGAACTCATAACTTTCGGGCGCAGAAGTTGGAGTGCACATACAGGAAACGATACCAGGTGCCTGCACCTACGACATTGTCCCCTTTGGATACCGTGAGGTGTGAATATTTGTTATATAGCTGTTATATTAGTCTATTTACTTGACGAAATTTTACAGTTTATTTATTTTTCTATTTATTACATGTTTTTAATTATGTTTCAGCTGGCGTTTTATTTTCTCCTTTTTGTGTGTTTATGTGTGTGTGTACAAAAAATCTAAGCGCCACCCACTGTACGTTGCTGACCAATAAAAAGAGTCACGTGACTCCTGCTACTGATCTGGACATGTCTCCTCCCTGCGTGCTCAGTTGACCCCCGCAAGCCCTGGTTCTCAGACGTGTCTTTTTAACTGTTAAAGAGTTCACGCGTGGACTTAAAATAACGATGGCGTCCAATGATATTGTATGCTTACATTTCTGAAGTGGTACTCGCTAAAGTTTACAGATGTGGTGAACACCCAAACAATTTCTAGTCATCCATCCTTTGAATCCTTTAAAGCCGCATTAAATCGTGCGAAACATGAGGAGCACGACGTCCAAATACTCGATGGATATTCTATTGAGAGCATTGCAGGGTTTCGCTGTTCAAACGATGTAATGGAATATGCTTAGGATTAAACTGTACTAAAGCACACATATCTCGTGAAGTGAAAGAATCCACACTTGCAGAAGAGAAACAAAGGATCTGGGTTGTGAGCCTTGTTGATGATTTATGTGACAGGAGATATTATACTATGTTGCAGTACATCACACCGAACACGTGTACACTAGGGCGGTGAATGTAAATCTTGTGATTATTGACAGTTTAAAATATTTCTACTACTACATCCATGTATATTATAACGAGGTGCACAGCGAAATTGTAGCTAAAGTTTTATGCGGATTTTTAGTAGAGTTTAGGGACTAGTATCTTTTGTCCCATGTTTCACATTGGACACATGTTTCTCTCAAATAGATCGCCAGAGTGTTAATAAGTGTGCATAGTTCGAGAAGGTACAATGGTGAATACAGTTACCCCTGAACGTTGTAGAAGATGTATGGCACGCATTCCAGGAAGTGTGCGTGATAAAACAATAAAACTGATATTATTTCATGTATCGCAGATGGAAAAATTGTCTAAACGCGTACCCGGTATAATGACCTACAAATATTCGCCTGATTCATCAGTGCGCCTAGAGTCTTTCATGTTGGAACAATTTCTTACACGAATCACTAACGCTTGGAGGCGCTCATGACGCAACCCGTGTAACTCATACCCACCCTACACCTCCCACCTCCCAACCGCCCGGCACGGTCCCTCCAAGTCAAACAGCACACCGGCGGTTCAATAGTCGCCTCAGAGCTTGACCCGTCTGGATGTTCTCACCTCGTAGGATCAATAGAAAATTATTAAAAGATAGAACTTCCGTTGAGCAGCATTTTCAATGGAGTATACGACGTTTCCGTGTTGAAGTCTGTGCGTGTATTCAGGCGTAATACCGGTGCTATTAATTATATTCTTGAAACGAAATGTAGATAATCAAACTCTGGTAGCCGCAATGTTATTTATTTAAGTGTTGAAGATATGAACAGAATCTTCGTGGTGGTTGAGAAGTGGGTTGAGGACAGTTATAAAATACCTATGGATGTAAGCACGAAAAGAGAGCAGATCAGTGGTGCATCCTCATACGCTATTATTTGTACGCTATGCGTAAATCGTGATACAAACCAACCATGCGTTGATATACGGTTGATGTGGAAGAATGCTGCTGACAGTAACGCCTTTATCCCCACACAAAGCCGTTTCATTCTCGACGGAATGTTTGAAGTCGTTAGTTTCCGTTAACTGAAACCTATATTAGACGTACGTGTTGCCAATATCCGTTATTTTGACACGGTGCTTAAATACACGTATACCGTCCTGCTTGATGATTTTACGAAGTGTAGGGAGGAACACGGTGAGAATGGTTTGGAACTAGATGCGTATTTAAAAGTGCAGACACCTCGAAATATCATGAACTTTGACACAAAGGACTAGAACGGTACAGGGCTGAGCTCACCTTCACTGTTCGCCCTGAAGAATTATTTCTTTATATAAGACACAGTTGTTGGAAGATTTAGGAACACACTTGAATTGTCGATATGAGTTGTGAAGAAAATTTTACAGTTGAAAAGGTTAGCGGGTAAAGAATAAATGCACGTTTGGAAAGGAGTGTTTATAAACTTGAATTTAATGGTGATGTTGTATCAAACAATGTCATCTTTGTGCGTGCTTTTGACTGTATTCTATCCTTGTTTAAAGAGCGTGATAGTTTGACTTCCACTTGTAAAGTGGGTACAAAAATAGTGTTAAGCGAGTTGAAAGCCCATTATATTGAATATAGATATCCACATACTTTGAGCGGCGAATTAATGTTAAATCGCCTTTATTGTGTAGTACAGAGCAATGAGGATGTAAATGTGGACTCGATTACGTGCGAGTTTACTATTTTATTTAAGCGTGGTAGAAACCGTCCTTCATCCATGTATTTCCATTATTGACGCATATATATATATATATATATATATATATATATATATATATAACATGTGTTGTGTATTTTATTTTATGCAGAATATTTCTGTATTAGCTGTATTATTTTTTGTTTTGATACGTATATATACATATGTTAAATAACCAGTTATTCCTGTATTTCCGTCTAACGCATGTCTTCTCTACTGGTTGTGTTATGTTTGATGTAAATATGTGTTAAAGAACTCCAATTATTGCTGTTTTTCACCTAATGTATATAAGTATTTTGTATTTCGCTATATATTAAATAGACAGAACGATGTAGTGTTTTATTCCTCCTTTACACCATATAAAAAATATTAATGGAAATGAAAGGTGTGTGTGTATATAAACGATACAGTGTGTGTGTGTGTGTGTGTGTGTGTGTCTAAGGCGACTGGCTGTATTCTCTAGCTGTTTCGACTGGCATGGGTTCGTGAACCGACAAGCTTGCCACATTTTACTTTAAGAATTTGGTGTGAGTGGTGGTGCCGCTCCAGTTAACCAATATATGTCTATATAGGTCACTAAACCAAGACTATTACGCCATACGCCTTCTAAGCCAACTGTCTGTGATGCTAAAGCCGCCCAGGAAGACTAGTGAGGAATTCAAAATGCTTCGTGACGCCGCAGTGAAAGGATCTCATCTCTCTCCTCCTTGTGTTTTATTTTAGGTTACCCTCATTTGGAGGGTCTACCCCCGTCCCTACGTCTTAATAAAGGTTTTACTATACATATATATACACATGCATACACACCAACATACATATATATATATATAGTTTGGGGGGCCAACTTAGGTTACCCTCTACCCCTTGGAGATCACACACACAGATATACTTATATATATATTTTTTTTGTGGTGGTGGTGGGTAAAAACAGTCTCGCATCATGTTGCATGCAATGTTGGAAGATGCATTGTTGCATGCAATTGCATTGCACTAGCATGTACACTACTGGACTGTGTGCGATTAGGGGACTTTTAGTTATGAGTAGAATCATATATGATAATTTTGTCAAGTTCAGTGAAAGCTTATTTCCGCACATCCATTTATAGACATGTTCTAACTGTCTGCTCATTTCATTTATTAGGGAGTTGATATCGTGGTGTGTAAAAGTCACTGTTATATTGTCTGCATACTGAATACAGTTTGATGTTGTTGATCGATAAAAATCATTTACATGCATTAAAAAAATAATGGTCCAAGGATAGATTCTTGTGGATCATTTTCCAAATCTATGAAATATTTTTACTTTTTCACATTGGTGACGATTAGAGAGATATGACTTAAACCACTTTAACATATTTCCCCTTATGCCATATATATTTAATTTATCTAGTAACATATCATGTGAGAGCATATCAAAGGCTTTCGACGGGTGAAGAAAAACCAAGATTGTGTGGTTTTTATAGATTAAATTTTTTATAGATATTTTCTTACATGTTGATAGCATCTCTGTGGTGTGGCCTTCTCTAAAGCCAAATTGCGTTTTTTCTATTCAGCTTAGAATTTGAGTAGTCTATTTTATACGATTTTTTTAAATACTTTACTTAAAGTTGGTAATATGGAGATTGGCCGGTAATTGGGTGGCGAATCTATCAGAGTGAAGAGTACCAGATGCACTTGCCAAATAAACAAATTTCAAGAGACTTAATATGGTGGCTGTTAAAGACAGAACAAACACAGTCTGAAATGCTACCCCCTACACAAGAGACGTTGAATGAAACTCTTTTGCGAGCACATTCCCGTATGATAATTTAGAACAATGACAGGATAGCCAGTCCTAAACTTTAACCATCACAGTACTACTGCAAGCCACTCATTCCGCTGCCGGCCACTTCACGTGTGCTATCTCCACTTGAAAAAAATTTCTGAACTGTTTATTGAGATCGTGCATTTCTATATAGGAAACAATCTTTCCATCTGTTGATGTTTAATATTATTAAGTGGTGAAATACCGTGGAATTAATATTTACTTCTTAGCTGATAATAAAAATACCTTTCACAAAATACACGTGCACAGTGTTCTTGTTTCAGTATACTAGAGATATTTATGTCGATGTTTCTGAAGCCGACGATAGTATTTGTAAATTTGGTAACTTAACGTCATATATTGATGAAAAATTTCAAGAGTTAAAGGGTGGAATTTTTAAGAATTTTACGAAAGAATTCAATTTAAAATTTGAAGGTAATTTATTAAAAAAAATTAATAGTGATGTGCAAAAAAGTCTTATTGTACTTAAAAAAGTTTCAAATATTGAAGATAATTTAAAGGGAGTTGAACTAAATAATTCTTCGAAATCAGTGGGAAAAAATGGGCGATCTTATTAAATGGGTTCAGGATAATATTCAGAAAATTGACGCGAAGGTTGATAAAATTCTTAATGATATTCAGTCGAATAGAAGTAGCTCAAGTGTTGATAATTTTACACTGATCAGAAACGGTGCAAACCCAAAGTGGTCGCCAAGTTTTCCGTTGAATTGTCAAAATCCATTTAGTTTACTAGAATCTAGAGAAAATGAAAATGGAACGACGTTATCAGGTTCATCCACTGTTAGACATATGGATAAAGAATTTTGAAGAAATAGAGCAAAATGAAAGAGAATTCGTGTACCAGGGGCTAAAATAGCTAAAATTGACCAGGAAATGAAAAAATTAAAGTTAGAAACGGCAAATTCGATTTTAATTTCACACGTTGGAGGAAACGATTTCTATAATTTCATTAGTAGGTCAGAAGATGTCAGTTAAATATCGAAGTTTGATTAAATCTTTGAGAGGTACAGTAAGATGAATAATTAGTCTGGGGGAAGAATGAATTTCTTTTAGGGAACCTTGTTCTTCGTGAAGGCAAAAGTGTTTTTGCTGATATTTGCTCTCCAAGTGGTACTAGTTGATAATCCAGAGAGTGCCGCTTTGTAACCTTTGAGAAACCTTTTTATTTCATGTTTACGTGACGTCACGGCGTTTGTGTGGCGGATTGATCCAATTCTGGCGCATTATTAACATATTGTGTTGTTGTTTTGGCGCGATTGCACCTGTTGGTTATGTCCCAGGTTGTGTCGTAAAATACATGCAGTTATATTGTTAATTAATAAGGATTACTATTACTCACTCCTCCCCCATAGTACATATAATCATTACAAAAGGTCAGAGAGTATTGTATTGAAAATCATTCTCAGACGGACACATTTATGAACCATATCTTATAAAAAATTTGGTGGTATACTGTATAGTATATGCCAAATAGTTTCAAATTTAGTATATGTAAATAAATATTTTCACCTAAGATAGTCATAAGTGATGGATGTGCAATTCTGTTGATCATTAATTATCTTGCTAATGGACTGGTCGAAGACTTTGTTGCCAGTTTCATATGGTACATTGTTAATGAACTTGAGAGCCCTGATATTTATTTGGTATTTGATAGATATTTTGACATCAATATAAAGTCAGCAACAAGGTCAGATCAAAGTAAAACCACCAAACTTCTCCATAAATCGAACAGGCAGACGTTACTTCCACCAAGAAATGTTATTTTGGCCAATATGGCAAAACAAAAAACAAATGATTGATATCATATCCGAAGACATACTTAGAACTGCAACAGACAGACACTTGAATAATATACTTGTGACCAGATCAGCTGGTATGCCTCTTCAGGTCGAAGATAAATGCACCACTGAGAGACCAGATTTATAAAACTTCATTGAAGAAGACATTATTATGACACACCAAGTCATACATCTGATGACAAGAGACCATTGTTCCAGTGTACGTGTTCTGTCTGATGACACAGGTGTCAGGTTTTATTGGTTTACCATTACCTACACACTGTAGGGTGGAGTGACAAAAACTTTTTTCAGAATTCAGTTTTGTAGGTGCACCCAAAAGTTAATCTGTGGTACCAATAAGAAAGCTGTAAAATGTTAGCTAACTGCGACATCAACTTCAACGGCCCCAAGGAGATCAAAGATTTTGCCTTTCAGTTCCTCCCAAAAATTAAGGAAAAATTCAAAGATTTAAGCGGATCTTCCGCTATGTTTATGCGAGGAAGATCATTTTTATTTCATTTGATTTGTCTATTTATGCTCTTTAACTTTACTCTTATACACCTTTTCCCATTCCTCACAGAAATTTGGAAAAATTACTATTTTATGAAAAATACTAACAAAAAATAGGAGTTTTTATTGCTTTCGTTGATTGGTTGATGATAAGCATCATTCAGTGATTCTGTTTTCTTTTAGAAGCTCATAAAATAGCTGCATGGCTTTAAATATATTGATTTATTGGAGCAGCTTTCCGCTAATTTAAGCTAGATCCGAGCCGTGCATATCTCGGCTTAAATTACCCAGAACTCACTGTTTGGAGGTGGCTATTGCCTGATACCCTCATCCGTTAGAAATTTCCAGCAGATTCCAGTGGAGAGTTAACAAAAAAATCCCTACGTTTTTTCGTTAGAGAGTTATGTATATGTAGGTCTTCAAAGGACCTCTTTATATTTATTTGCCTTCGGTATTTGCGCTGCCTAATGGTAATGAAAGGAATTGCCTTACCTTATTATTTCGTTGGACCTCGCTTCTGTTTCGATGTAGGGCGCGACGATCTTTTACGATGTAGGGCCGTGGTACGATGGAGTTACACAACAAGTTGATTTGATGTAACTAATATAGGCAGTCACTATTTAAATACCTGAAGGAATAGGCCTATCCTTTTTATAGTTATTAGGTTTTATATTATGAGGATTTCACTCAGAACTTATAGGAAGATAAAGTACATCTTCCTTGCTTAAAGCATCGCTGTAACATAAGCAGCTCAGAGTGCCGCCAGTATAATATAATATATCGTTATGAATCTGCTGATTCTTCAAAGTTTGTTGATGCCTACATATGGGTTCTATATATGTATGGCAATTATTTTCATTCCCAATAGGCTATGTCGCCAATCCCGAGGCAATTTTGTATAGATATCACTGGTATGCATCAATTTTGCTGTCAAGGGTTTTGTAAGTGATTCTTATAGAGTTTTTCCTGCTGATTTCGAATCTGCAATCCGTTTTTCTCAATCAGCACAGGTTATCCGGCTATGGCCTCATAAGTAAAATAGAATTTTTCCGTGATTTTGTCAAAGCGGAATTGGAACAGTAACATCTATCATCACTTGTTTCACTTGTATAATATCTTTTTTTACTTTTCAGGCATATAGATAAAATATTTCATAATGAATAGAGCGTGTAAAAATGATCCCAATAGATTCTGCTACATATGTTGGACGGTTACCATGCCAAATAACCAGTCCCAAATCACTAAATTTGTGAAGACAATGTATAGAGCATACTTTGGAATTAAGCTAGGGGACCAGGACAAAAATTTCGCCCCTCATATGTGCTGCAAGACGTGCATTGAAAATTTGAGAAGATGGAGCAAAGGCAGAGCGAAATCTTTGCCTTTTGGAATTCCCATGATTTGGAGAGAAGGAAAGGATCACGTGACAGATTGCTATTGCTGCATGACAAACCTCCAAGGTGGGCTTATAAATTTATTTTTCTTAAATATTTTGAAATCCTCGTATGAAACTTGACATAATATTCACCATAATGTAATATTCACCATATATAGCATAATATTCACCATAATGGTAATCATACATTTACATATACATATTGTTATAGAAAATACATTTACACATACATATTGTTATACAAGTTACATTTACATATACAATGATTGTATATTTTCTTTCTTTTTCATTCATATTGTCCCCGAAGGGACAATATGAATGAAAAAGAAAGAAAATATACAGACTCCATCGACCTATTTCATATCTTACAGACCGCAGCCTTCCCTCACGAGCCGCCACTGTCTGAATGCTTTTTCTATTTCATATGCAAGTTTTATATCCATGTTTCTGTGTTTCTATTTTCAGGAGTTAACAAGAAGAATAAACACATTGTTGTATACCCTGACATTCCTTCTGCTATGAGACCTGTACCCCATGGTCCTGGAATTCCAATACCCGACCCATCCAATACCCGACCCACCTCAAACCCTGGACTTCGATGATTCTGATGATGAATCAATGACCAATGCCAATGACCAGTCCCAGTCGTATATACCTCAAAATACCGCTTCAAATGAGCCGAGGCCTCTCAACCAGGCCAAACTTAATGATCTTACCAGGGATTTAGGACTTTCCAAATTAGCTGCCGAGATCTTGGGCTCACGACTTCGAGAGGACAACTTGCTGGCTCCGGGAACAACATTCTCCTGGTATAGGAAACGAGAGGAAGAATTCCGCAAGTTTTTTGCAGTGCACGAAAATACCTCTTCCTTAGTGTACTGCTGCAATGTTGAGGGTCTAATCGAATCCTTGGGCCTGCCATATAACGCATCAGAATGGAGGCTATTTATAGACTCGTCTAAACAAGTTTGAAAGCAGTACTTCTCAACATTGGGAATAGGGTTGCATCAGTCCCTGTAGCACATTCCGTACAACTTACTGAGAGCTACGATAACATGAAAATTTTACTGGATGCTCTCGTATACGACCAACATAACTGGAGGATCTGTGGAGATTTGAAGGTAATACTAATATCATAAGTAAACTATTGCTATTGACTATGTTGGTTTTCCAAAGGTTATTTGAGAGCGTATAAGAACACTTAACTTCCCCACAGAAGTGATACAGTCCAATGCATAGATTTTTTTATCTGATAGAACAAATTCTCTAAATTCTTTAAATATTTTCATTTTTTTTCAGATTGTGGCATTTGTATTGGGAATGCAAGGGGGATACACGAAATACCCATGTTTCCTCTGCAAATGGGATAGCCGAGCGGATGAGAAGCACTATGCACAGCGTGAATGGGCATCCAGAGAGAATTTTGAACCTGGGTCGCATAATGTCGTTTCAGTGCCCCTTGTACTGAAACGAGTCCGTTGTCGAAAACTTGATGGAAGCTTTCAAAGCTCATGGGTCGCGCATGTCCATAAAAATGCACTTTTTGTGGTCCCACTTGGACTATTTTCCTGAAAATTGCGGGGATTATAGTGAGGAACAGGGTGAACGATTTCACCAAGATATCAAAATAATGGAAGAGAGGTACCAGGGAAACTGGGATATCAATATGCTGGCGGACTATTGCTAGTGTTTGAAGCGAGACGTTCCCGAAGAAAAACAGAGACGGAAAGCCAAAAAAACTTCATTCCTTCCTCAATAAACTTTTTTCCATATTCATTGTATGAATAAAAGTATTTATTCACACAATGTTTTCATTTTTCACGAGTGTTCTTATAATATTACTCGTATCTACAGTACAGTGTTTAAGCTAAAAAAATCAATAAATTTGGGGATAAAATTGGACTTATAATAAATGGCCAATAGAGAAAAAACCTGACCTGATTGAGGAAAACCAATGTCATTTTCGAATTCAGCATGGTCGAATTATATAATATGAGTTGTAAAAACCATCACAGCAGACAAAACAATTTCATATGCATACCAGTGTATTTAATTCAATTAATTAATAATTTATATTTAATTATGAAATAAAGGTACCACATACGATACCATGTTGTAAGCGTGTATAGTTTTTTCATATACTGGGGGGGGGGGCCGGAGCCATGTGAAATGGATTAAAAAGAATGAAATAGGAATTTAGGAAGAGAAAGGTTAGTCAAGACTATTTAAATATAAAAATTCAAGAGGCCAACTTCTCAAATTTAGTTAAAGTTATGTCAATCAGTTTGAACTCCCTTAGGTATAGGAAATTTATGGAATTAAAGTAAAGTTATTAAGCATTTTAACTTTGCTCAATTTGTGTAAGGTTAAGTCACCAGTCTTAATTTTTTCTTGTAAAAGTTTTCTGGCTTTCAAAGCAGTCTTTCTTTGAGGCCTGTCTGGTTTAGTCTGAGTTACATCAGGTACATTGAGAGATTCCTCCCCAATAGTATCCTGATCCATCCTTTGTGGTAATGGTTCTAACTTAGCCCCACATTCCAAAGGATATAGTAATGTGATATCTCTGGTCGTTTCACCAGTTGCTGTTTTCAGTTTTACAACCCTGGTAATTTCGTCTTCACCAGTTTTGAGTTCTAAGACTTTTCCCATTGACCAATGTTGTCTTGGAGTCTTGTCATGTATCAACACAATGTCCCCAGTTTTGACTGAATCATTCCAATTTTGTTTTGTTAATTGTTTATGTCTTTCTCTAAGACTTGTTAAGTATTCTTCTCTCCGTTTTGTTATAAACTGAGTTTTGATTTGTGTCAAGTGTTGGTATTTTGTGTTGAGTTCTTTGTGTCCTATTACCCAATCTGGATCCTCTGTACTGTTATGTTCAGATTCTGGTAACATGTTTACTGTTTCTCCCTTAATTAGGTGGTTTGGTGTGAGAGGTTCTGGCTCATTAATACCATCTCCCACATAAGTTAATGGTCTGTTGTTGACATTTTCAATTTCTGACAGAATAGTCATGAGTTCAAAAAGTTGTAGATGTTTGGTCCCAATAGTCTTTTTAAGGCAGTTCTTTACAGTCTGTATGTTTCTTTCCCAAATGGAACCATACCATGGTGTATTAACAGGAATGTACTTCCAGGTTATATTGTGTTTGATTAAATGAGTTTGTACTGTTTCACTGTCACAAATCTGATGAATAATTCTTTCACCAGATTTGAAGTATGTGGCATTGTCTGACCATATAGTTTTGGGTACAGAATTGTGTGCACAAAATCGTCTGAAAGCAGCATAAAAGCTTCTGCTGTCAGATCTTCTACTATGTCTAGACATATGGCACGTGTGGCAGCACAGGTGAAGAGTACAATGTACACTTTGTATTCCTTTGAATCCATTTTGTCTCCAAAACTCACATTTACCGCTCCAGTGTAGTCAATACCCGTGGTTTCAAATGGCCGAGTAAATGTTACTCGTTCCACAGGTAGGTCTGGAGGGCTTGGGGTCTTAAAGGGTCGTGAATGGATACGTTTACAAGGAATGCATGTGTTTAAAATTTTCTTTGTTTCAGTTCTACCCTTTGGTAGCCAGTAAGTTTTTCTCAGCTCCGTCAGGGTTTGTGGGACCCCATGTGGTGTATTTTGTTGTGGGTATCCCTGATGATGAGATTTGTGAAGTGATTTTCTCAGAAGAATTGGGTGCTTAGAGTTGTAAGTCAAAGTTGACTTGTTAAGCCTTCCTTTACACCTTATCAGACCCTCTGTATCCAGGTACAGATTTAGATCCATGACAAGTGAAGGAATCCTTTGTTTAATGTGTTACTGGACCTAAGATACTTCAACTCCTTGTCAAATTCTGAAGCTTGTATCTGTTTGAGCCAGTTTTGTTGCAGTTTCTGTTAAGTTAGAAAAGGCTTCTGAGGACAGTGTTTGAGAAGGTAGCTATTGACAAACTTGCAGCAATAGACTGTAATTCTCAAGAGTTTGTTGAGGTCTGAAAAGGTATAGTCAAATATAGGTTTGTCCTCAGTGATCTTTTCAGTTGTTGTAGAGTTGAGTGTGAGGTTAACTACTTTGGCTGGCCAAAGATCCTCACATGTTAGCCATTCGGGCCCTTCATACCAGATTTTATTTGTTTTCAACAGCTTGTAAGAGAGCCCTCTTGTCAAAAAGTCTGCAGGATTCTTTTGTTTTTATGTACCTAAATTTGATACCAAGGTTTGTGTTTGCAGTTTTGATTTCTGTTAGTCTGTTTTTCACAAATATGTTTTTGCAAGAAGTTGTATCTGTGTTGGTCACCCATGTTAGACAAATTTGACTGTCTGTCCATAAGTAAATGTTTGTTATGTCAACTTCTTTATACACTTGTGAAGAAAGTTGCTGTTTTAACTCCCAATGAGACAGCTAATAATTCAAGTTGTGGTACAGTTTTCTTTTGGTTTAAGGGTGCCACTTTTGCCTTTGAATAAACCAAGTTACTTTCATTTTCACTTGTTAAATAGGCACAACACCCGTAAGCTTGTGTGCTGGCATCTGTAAAAATGTGTAGTGTTTGCGATTTCAATCTGTAGCCAGCACATCTTGGTACGTAGATGTCTTGAACTTTGTTCAAGTCTGTGGCTAATTTTTTCCAATGAAGTTGGTCTTCCACTGAAAGTGGTTCATCCCAATCAATTTTCTTTTTCCATAAGTCTTGCAAAAGGATTTTGGATCTTATGGTTGCTGGTAAATATAATCCAATGGGGTCAAAAATTTTGGATGATTCTGAAAGCACTTGTCTTTTTGTATTGGCATTTGGATTTAAGTTATAACTCTTTGTGCAAAGAGTGTCATCGTGTTCAGAATTCTGTTTTAAAAACCAAAGCATTCCAAGTGTTTTCGTGTAATTGTTTGGTTCAATGTTCCCATTGTTGTCTTTTGTTATTTGTTCATTTAATTTAGGAGAATTAGAAACCCATTCTCTCAATCCAAAATTTCCTTGCTTCATTATGGGTTGTGACATTTGGTAAATTTCAAGCAATTCCTCTTCAGTTACAGTGGAACCAATGAGGTTATCCACATAAAAGTTTTGTTTTAAAAACTGAACTGTTAAGTCCTCTTGAAATAAGTTTAGGTGGTTTCTAATTGTTAAAGCAAGAATACTTGGAGAGCAATTTGCTCCAAAAATAATTACTTTAAATCTGTAGGTTTTGAAACCTTTGTTAAGGTCATGTGGATCATTCAACCACAAAAACCTGAGATGATTTTTATCATACTCAAGCTTCAAATTTATACAGAGGAATGCTTTTTCTATGTCACTTTGTACTGCATAATTGTCTAAACGGAAGCAAAGGAGAATTTTTACAAGATCTGAGACAAGGTTTGGGCCTTCCATGAGACAATCATTTAAACTAACAGAATTTGTGTCTTTTAAACTACAGTTGTATACTACTCTTAGTTTAGTTGTGGATGAGTCTTCTCTGTAAACTCCCCTGTGTGTTAAATAATGACAACCTCGTTTTTTAAAGGGTTCATCAGTAACTTCTTCAATGAAGCCCCTTTCTATTTGTTCCTTGAATATGTTGTTGTATTGTTCTAAAAGATTGTCATTTTTTAGTTTTCTGTAATTTTTATACAGATGTGCCTTAGCTACTTTCAAATTGTCCATTATTTCTGGACAAGGTGTTTTCCAAGGCAGCTCCACATAGTATTGATTGTCTCTGTGTTGTAATGTATCCTTAAATTGTTCTGTCATCAATTGGTCTTCATGTGTAATTGTACTGTCCTTTATGCCAACTGATTCTAATAGTCACAACTGCTGTAACCCTTCATCCAATGTGGAATCATTTTCATTCAAATGATGTGGGATTATGACAGTGTTTTTGTAGTTCGAGTTTGTCACATAGTCAGAAATTTGTGACTGTGGTGATTTTGTTTTGTTTGTGAATTTTGTTCATGTTCTGTGTTTTCTGTGTCAGTAGTAAGATGGTATTTAGTTATGTCACCCAAAGAGCAATACCTGTGGGAGTTTGTATGGCTATTCCATCTCCAATTTTAATGATGCCTCTATGGACCAGATGAAGATAGTCAGCCCCCATGAGCATATGTATATCATCAACTACATCTGCATTAAGGGTTTTATCAGCTATCGTGTATTTTTTTTGAAGTTGGAGCAAAGCTTGTTTTAACCCAGCTATTTGTATTTTTTCTTGTTCTACTTTGTCCACAACAACAACCTTAAGGGTTTCAAATGTTTCATCAAGAGTTAAAGTTATATTTGCAGTTTTAAAACTGGCTTGTACTGGGTTTTTATTGATAAATGATGAAATAGAGAGATCTTCATTCCTTGTTGGTTTTGAAGTCCCAATTTTTCTGTCAGTTGTCTGGTTACAAATGTTTGTTGTGAGCAGGTATCTAAGAGACACCAAACCTGCACTATTTGTTCCTTTTTGTTTTTGATTTCCAAGGTTGTTGTTGGTAAAAGAATTTTTGAATTGTGGTTAATGCTAGATGAACTGATATGCCCATTCATAGCATTTTCAGTTTGTTTCTGTTTGTTTTGGTTTGATTTGGATGTTTGTTCATAATGTTTGTAAGTTTTTTTAATGTCTGTGTGTATTACACATGGGGGTAACATGGTCAAAACGTTTTGACCTAGCTGTAAAGTCTGTGTATTTGGGACAATTTGTAGAACTATGTTCACTGCTAAAAAAAAGATTTGCATGGTATGGGGGGGTTATACTCAAAAGTAGTTACATTAAAGTTTTGTAGAGTAGAGGTTTTTGAGTCTTTTTCTGTCACTTTATTTTCTGCAAATTGAGTTTTGCGGTTGTGTTTGAATGTAACTGGTAAGTGTTGAAATCTTTTGTTAGGTTTTTCGTTTTCTGCATTGTTGGTTTTTTTCTTGTGTTATGTTAAATATATGTCAGTTGTTCTCTGATGAAATATCTCTTTGACTTTAGAAGGTTTTTTTTCAAAAACAACAGCTTGAATGATCCAAGCTGTTTCTGTAATGTTTAAATTATTGTTTTTAAGTTGTCCCATGAGACATTCAACCTCACAGTAAAAGTCAAAGAGGTCACCATAGTTGTCTTTAGGGGTCCGAATGTTCATTACTTTAAGAGCCAAATCATGTATAATTTCTGTTAAGTAATTCTATTGCCAGAGAATAAGAAGTACCTATGGCTGGCAGTGATTCCACTAATCTTAAGGCAGGGCCTTTCAGATAGTTCACGAAATAACTAAATTTACCAACATCTGTAATGTAGTTTTTATTACATGTAAGGCTATGAAATTTTTCAATAAAAGATTGAAATTTGGCTCTGTCACCCTCAAAAGTGGGTACTTCAAGTGTAGGCAATTTTGATTGTAAATTACCCTCAGCCACATTGGGAGAGCTAAGTGAAGCATTTCGGATAGCTTCTAAGAAGCTTTCATTTGTGTCTTGTTTTTTGTACTCGTGAAGTTGGTTTTGAATTTCAGAAATATAGGAATTAACTTTTGTAATGTAATGTTCATTGTCAAGTAGGACAGTAGAATACTCATCATCTGTTAGTTCAATTGTGTCATCAATTTCTAATTATGTCCTCATCTAGTATGAGAATTTCTTGTTTGTAACGAGTAATAGAATTTAATGTTGCTTCAAGATCATATCTTGTAGGTTCTTTCTGTTTGTAATCATTGTACAGTTTGGTGATGACACCTTTACGTGCTGGTTTTTTTCTAATTAATTTTTTGTAGTTTTGAGATGGTGCCATAGCTCCAAGGTCTGTGTTTTTGTTTTCTTGATCTCGGTTTTTTACCCTTTTGTTCAAGTCTTCCATAATTGTTGTTAGTGTTAAAGTTCTGAGTTTAATATTATGATGTTAACGAGGTTTACGAGTGAGTTAAATTACTGTAATAAGTTTTTTATATAATCTGCGCCACAGGTTGAATTAAAAATTTACAATGTTTTTGCTTAGGATAGGCCTTGAGTGTAAAGAGTAAGGCCTACTTTGAGTGGTAGGCCTATTATGTAAGGTAAAATGAGGTGGCCCTACTAAATAGGCCTATTTTGTGGGCCTACTAAATAGGCTTAAGTTGAAATTTGGCCTATTTTTTATAGGACCTAAAATGAGTTAAGCCTGTTAAATGAACAAGGCTTTGTTTACGGTTAGTGTAAAGGTAAAGTTTGTGTTAGGGTAAAGGTAAAGGGATCGGTTCCCCACACGGGCCACCATATGAAAAACAAATAGGGCTATGGGTTGAATGCCTGATACCCTCATCCGTTGGAAATTTCCAGCAGATTCCAGTGGAGAGTTAACGACAAAATCCCTACTTTTTTCGTTAGAGAGTTATGTATATGAAGGTCTTCAAAGGACCTCTTTTTGTTTATTTGCCTTCGGCATTTGCGCTGCCTAATGGTAATGAAAGGAATTGCCTTACCTTATTATTTCGTTGGACTTCGCTTCTGTTTCGATGTAGGGCGCAACGATCTTTTTCGATGTAGGGCCGTGGTACGATGGAGTTACACAACGAGTTGATTTGATGTAACTAATATAGGCAGTCACTATTTAAATACCTGAAGGAATAGGCCTATCCTTTTTAAAGTTAGGAATCTGCTGATTCTTCAAAGTTTGTTAACTCTTCTCTTGATGTAATTTTCATGAGTCAGCAGTGGAAAATTTTGAACACGAAATAATAAATTTGGTTTTCTTGTTATGCAGGCCCGATGCCTACATATGGGTTCTATATATGTATGGCAATTATTTTCATTCCCAATAGGCTATGTCGCCAATCCCGAGGCAATTTTGTATAGATATTTAATTCAATTAATTAATAATTTATATTTAATTATGAAATAAAGGTACCACATACGATACCATGTTGTAAGCATGTACAGTTTCTCCATACCGCCCTAACCCACCCACCCATGGGCACCGATTGCGGAGGGACGCAGGGGACATTTCACCCCCATTTTCGTGGATGAATTGCTATAAATGCTAACTATTAATGGCACCTAATAAGATGTTATATGTCGTATTATATGCATATGCAAGTGTAATAGCAATATTATAGATTATTGTCATGAACACCAGTGTTTATTTATCATGGAACTTAGTAGTTAATTTGCATTTTAATAATTGCACATAACATTTGTGTGTTTTTGGTCATTAAGTACGCGAAATGGAATATGTTAAATAAACGGTTTTGTTACGTATAATTTTCAATATCAGGTGTGATTAAAGTGCAGTTTATTTGTTTTATATTTCATGAACATATTTTGTTATCAGTTTATGTACATTGACCTCTGTTGTCTACAGGTGATAAAAGATTTATTTCGGTTAAATATATGTGATATTATGTTACATGAAAGGTTAAATATTATAAATAGTTTGTATTGCATTTCTTATATCTTAAAAAAAAATGTTTAAATAAAGTAAGACAAAATGATTAAATACAATTTTTTTTTTCAACATGCTAAGAAAATTACAAAATATGGGTAACTGGTAAATTACGACATTGATATATTACACGCAACAGCTACTCAGAGTATTGTTTGATTCGCTGTTTGAAGGCGAAGTGTCCTCTCCCCCCCCCCACTATTTTAGAGCAATCAACGCCCCTGCACCCACCACAATAATTTAGAAAGCTTCTTATTCAGTTTTGTAGTCTCTCTTCTTTCAAATGATTTCATTATTGCTTGAGATGCAATTTTGGTTTTAACGTAGCCATCTCTCCTCTCACTTCCATAAACTGTTATTGCCTCTTCTGTTACAAGTTTGATACTTCTTTCTACTGCTTGTGTATGACAAGGGAATTGAAAGAGTTTTAATTTTTCTTCGCTAGTGTTCTCAGCCAATGATGTCAACTCCTCTTTGGTTAAATGTTTTGTCAATGATGGCTCAAGCCTGATGGGACTATCTGTCCAAATTATAATATCAATGTAGTCAAGAGCATGGAAATTTAGCTTCAGTACACTGAACTCGCGAATGCCTTTCATTTTTTCAGCTTGAGATCTTGCTACTTCGATTCTTCGTATTGACAATTTTCGAGTGTTTGGCCGGTTATCAGTAATCATTGTAAGAAGAAGGTTCTCTTTATGCGCAAAGTAGGCGTTCCGAATGATAACTTTATCAACAATATCTCTAAGCTCCTTTATTAGGTATCTTGAATAAACTACCAACTGCCACAGGTGACGAGGTCCATCATAGCACCAAGGTTTTGTCTTGATCGCGAACCACATTGGAGCATAAACTTTGACGATGTATTCTACCAGCACTTTTAAGCTATCCATCGGATTTTCACATCCCATGTAGAAACGCAGGATGCGGTTAGCAGTAGTCAACCATCTGGATTGGATCATTTGCCCAAGTTGAAGATTTGCTAAGTCATTGCTGCAACACCCAGAAGTAATAGCCGTAGAAGCTTTATAAAGGTACAATTGATCTGTACTTAGATCATCAGAATCTGAGCTGTACTTAGATCATCAGAATCTGATCTGTACTTAGATCATCAGAATCTGATCTGTACTTAGATCATCAGAATCTGATCTGTACTTAGATCATCAGAATCTGATCTGTACTTAGATCATCAGAATCTGATCTGTACTTAGATCATCAGAATCTGATCTGTACTTAGATCATCAGAATCTAATCTGTACTTAGATCATCAGAATCTGATCTGTACTTAGATCATCAGAATCTGATCTGTACTTAGATCATCAGAATCTGATCTTTACTTAGATCATCAGAATCTGATTTGTACTTAGATCATCAGAATCTGATTTGTACTTAGATCATCAGAATCTGATTTGTACTTAGATCATCAGAATCTGATATGTACTTAGATCATCAGAATCTGATCTGTACTTAGATCATTAGAATCAGTAATTGGAAGAGGGTTTCTTTCCACAGCTTTAAACTTAACTATTGGTTGGTCGACAGATTTTAATGCTTTTCCAATTCGTTCTGATATCTCTCGTGGACCATGGGAGGGCCCATCGAGGTGTTCTAACAAATGCCTCAACGTTAACTCATTAAAATGAAAGGGACAAATAAACCAGTGAAATGGTTTGTTTAAGTTCTGCTCCAAAATTTTTAATATGCCTCCTTTTATTCCAGTATTGACTGCAGTGCCATCACAGCTAATGGCAACAATATTTCTAGCACTGATATTTTTGCATCCCAAGAACTTCAAAATGCCTTTATAAATGCTTTCTGCTGTTCTCAATTCTGGAGATATGTGGCCTAAGTACTGTATGTTGAGCCTGGTTCTTTCAAAAGGACAATATGCTCTTCCATAGTAATCTTAGAATGATACTTACTGCCTTTCATTATCATAACGTTCGTTCGATCTTTTCTTCCATCAAAGTAGAGACCCATAACATGATCACTTGAACTGAAAGTTGGGGTATCTTCAGAGAGATCTTTTCTAATCTTGCTCCTTTCTCGTCTTATATTGCTTCTGAAGATCACTGAAGAAGTATCTTCACTACTAATTAACTTTAACTCTTGAAAAACAGCAGATGCAAGAGCTGCCCCAGCATGGTCAGATATTTCTCTTCGATCGCATTCTCTACCCACTGTTGGCAACCGCATTCTCATTTGTGAAGGTCCAGGATTAATTAATGACTTTGTCGTGAGTCTAACGGCTCACTGATTTCGTCCGTTTCGCTCGAACTTGACGAAACAGTTGAAGCAGTATCAAATTCTTTCATTCCTTTCGAGATCCGTACTGTATATTCCTCATAATTTTGTGTAACCTTTTTCTTTTTTTCCATCTTTTTGGTAACCACTTTATCTATAGATCCGATCATCATTTCTCGAGACGTTCGTTGGTCATTAAGGAAATCCCCTTCCAGAAGAGGAACTTTTCGGTTTTTCTCACATGTCAGGAAGTCTTCACATTTACAAGAAGCTATATCAAAGAGCTTCAGTGAGTCAATTTTAAATTTGTGAAGCAATGCTTGATAGGATGCTTGGTCTTTCCGTCCTTTGAATTGTTTCAAGACATTTTGATATTTTTCCTACAAACCTTGGATGCGCTGCGTTATGGTCTTATGATGGCTAGTTGGAAAAGAAGCACGATCCCATACAGTCCTTACTTTTTGGGCAACGACTGTAGCAACATCATAAATTTTTGGATTAGCTTCTCCTGACTTAATTCTTTCCTGTCTAACATAAAGGAAACACTGAAGTATATTTTCGGACGAAGGCAAATAAATCAGTGAGAGATCCTTTGGTGGTCTAAAGATTGAATTCAGTTGTTGAGTATTCCTTGTCTTCCTTTTTGCTGATTCATTCGTGGCCATGGAAGCCATGCCTAATTTTGCTGTGAGTCGGAAAAGAATTACACTATATTAGCGACTGTAAATGTTTTCAGCGAATCAGATTCAATGTAAAAATGTATCAAAGCAATCAAATAATCTGAAAAAAGATATAAATTATAATGTAATATAGTATAAAAAACAAACCCTAAATAATATAATTATGAAATAATTTAAATGTGCAAAAATCTAAACAAATGGAAACCATAAAATGGTGCTAAAAAATCTACTAAAGTTGAGAAACTCAACAAAAGATATAAAAATTCCTATTTTTTGTTATTATTTTTCATGAAATACCAAATTAAATAAAAATGATCCTCCTAGCATAAACACAACGGCAGATACGCTTAAATCTTTGAATTTTTCCTTAATTTTTGGGAGCAAATGAAAGGTAAAATCTTTGATTTCCTTGGGGCCGTTGAAGTTGATGTCGCAGGTATCTAATATTTTACAGATTTCTTATTGGTACCACAGACTAACTTTTGGGTGCCCCTACAAAATTGAATTCTTAAAAAAGCTTTTTCACTCCACCTAACTACACAGCAACCTCACTGGCCAATTGTCAATGGAAACCACAAGTGGAGACCGACAAGTCATAGATATAAGAAAAACTGAAGCAGAACATAAGGATATGGTGTTAAGCCTAACTGCTGCTCATGCCATCTCTGGCTGTGACACTGTTACACATATTGACATAGGCAAAGGAAAGGTTGTCAATAAATTGAAGGTTGGTCACAAGTTAATTTGCAGTGGTGATAATAATGCCAATATGACAGATGTGGTCAAGAGGCAACCCATTTTATAAGTACCTGTTAATGGCATAAGAGCTCTAGTATGTCAGTGTGTAGATTCAAGTCATGGACATCAAAGACAGGACATGCCAGAAAAAGTGCTCCACCGATGTCATCCCTCCCTCCAACAAACGAGTCTTTCCAAGAGAATGTCAAGCGTGCCCATTTCCAAGCAATATTATGGAACAATACTTTCAATGTCAAACCTCCAGAATTAGATCCTTTAAAGCATAGATGGACAAAGGTAGAAACTACAAAAGCTCTAATTCCAGTTGGAATCCCCTCTGGTACACAATTAGCTCCATCAATTGCCTTAGATATGATAAAATGTTCATGTAGCCCTTCCCAGCCATGTTCCACCAACAAATGCAGCTTTTGTGCAGCTCAAATTGCATGCACTATTGTGTGCAGCTGTCATGGAGACATAGATGTCTGTTTCGGTTATTTAACAAAGGTCGTGTTCAGCCAGGAAAATAATTTTGACAGGGACAGTGATGATTAGAATTTCATCCTCATTTCATCGAGTAGAAAACTTGATATTCGAAATGTTTGGTACTGATATGCATAATAATGAAACTGTACTTGTTGAGTTAATAAATGTCATTATAGTGTTTATTTTCATGTATTATTATACTACATATATATCGGAATAAAGACCTGTAATAAACCCACTCGACTCTGCAACTATGGTAATCGAATAACAGAATCTACGATTGATTATATATTTGTAAAAGGAATGCCCTCATAAATTCTAGAGTTATAACCACAAACATCAGTGATCATTTTCCTACTTACGCTATATTCAATAACAGTGTTCAGGTTGTGGATAAAACAACTATTGATTACAGAATATTCTCAGAGGTTAACAAAAGAAAATTTATTGGGGATGTAGAAAATACTCGATTTGACTGTGACGAACCTATGAATGACCCAGATCCTAAGTTTCAGTTCTTCTATGACACCTTATTCAATATTTTTAATATTTGCTTGCCTTTAATCCATAGATCACTCCAGGAATTATCACTTCAATAAAGAACAGAAATAAATTATTCAAATTGTAATTACAAAGAAAAATTCCAAAAGTACAATATTCTCAATACAGAAACAAAATAATCAAAATTGTAAAATATAACTATTATAACAATCAATTTTCTAAACATAAAGGAGACATGAAAAACACTTGGACAACCATAAACCGTCTTCTCGGAAACCAAATTAAGAAAAATTCAATAAAGAAATTAAATGTTGATAATAAAGAAATTACTGATACTTCTAGTGCAGACTCTATAAATATACAATTTACTTCAATAGCAGATAAGCTTCGCTCACAGTTACTAAATAATGATCACTCACCTCTAAAATATATGCCCCTCAGCTACTTCTACTGAGGTTCGGAATATTATTGGTAAATTAAAAAAATACAAAAAATAACATTCATAACATTCTTGTACCTATACTGAAACTTGTTAAAGATAAGATATCTGTAACTTTGGCTAAAATTATCAATCAAAGTATTTCTAAAGGAATATTCTCATCAATGCTAAAAACTGGTTGTATAACACCCCTTTTTAAAAGGAATGATCCTACACTACCAACAAATTTCAGGCCGGTGTGTTCATTATCTATGTTCAGCAAAGTTTTTGAAAAAAAATTTAAAAAGTAGACTGCAGTGATATTTAGAATCCAACAATTTATTATCTCCAAATCAATATGGCTTCCGTAAAAATAAAACAACGGAAATAGCTATTTTAAATCTTATGGAAAATGCAAATATAGTCAAAGAGAAAAAAGAAATAATGGTATCAATATTTATGGATTTCAGTAAGGCGTTTGATGTAATAGACGATAATATTCTACTTAATAAATTATATTGTTACGGCTTTAGAGGAGCAATCAGTGATTGGTTTAAAAGTTATTTGTCCACTAGATATCATTTTGTATCAGTAAATAAGGTTTGGTCAACTAAAGCGCTTGTCAAACATGGTTGGTCACAGGGCTCAGTTCTGGGTGCACTATTATTTTTATTATATATAAATGACCTTCCACGTTCATCTGGTATACTGACCTTCGGTGACCGGTCAATTAACTCCCGGTCAATTGACTCCGGTCAATTGACTCCCGGTCATTTGACTTCCGGTCATTTGACTCCCGGGCAATTTGACTCCCGGTCATTATACTCCCTCTTTAAAAATTAAAAATATAAAAAATCAAGTTTATTGTACCAATATTTTTTTGGTAATGTTGAATAACGTAATAAAATTAACACAATATTTTTATGTAAAATTTATATTGTAAAAAAAATGAATATTTAATTTACGTTTATTTTTTAATGAAAGTTTTAACGGATGTAATTTTGATTTTTTAAGGAGTTAAAAATCCAGAAGAGGGCGTCACCAGGGCAGTGGTGAGGTTTAAGCGGTGAAGCTTAATATTAAATAGTTAACACCCGAAGCCAAGGTCAAAAAGTTTTCATCGCATACCATTCTACGATGCCGCACGTCATTAACAGCAGCCGAGGAAGGAAGAAACTTGTAGACGATTTGAATTACATTTATGAAGCACAGAGAAGAAATGCTGATGGATCAAAGACTTATTGGAAGTGCGAAATAAAGTTTTGCAGAGCACGAGTCCGCACTCTGACACAGGATGCAGATTACGGCATAATTAATCGTGTTGGGGAACACCATCATAGTGCTTGGGCAGTAAAACCTGAAGTTCGTCAAAGTTTAACTGACATGAAAGCTGCTGCAATATCTATTCCCAGGAGTGTTCACGTTCGCTTATTGCAACTGCTAGTGCAAACTTGCAAGTACAGGAAATGACAGAATTACCATCCACTTCATGCTTAAGTCGCAGTATAAGAAGGTGGCGTCAAAAAAAAGGCGAGTGCCCCTCCAATTCCTCAAGATCGGACTGGCTATAAAATTCCTGACAAATACAAATCATTAGATAATGGAGATCTCTTCTTGCAATGTGATAGTGGTGAAAATGACGCAAATAGAATGCTAATTTTTGCTACGGACAAGGGTCTGGATGACTTCGTGCATGTGAAGCAATGGGCCGGCGATGGAACTTTTAAATGCTGCTCGACTATATATTATCAATTGTACACTCTTCATATTCAGGTTGGAAAATTAAGTGCTCCAAGAGTATTTGCCCTTCTTCCAAACAAGACACAAGAAACGTACACTCGACTATTTTCAAAGCTACTTGATCTACGTCCTGAATTGAACCCTGAATCTCTTATGATGGATTTTGAAAAAGCCCAAATTAACAGTTTCAAATCGATCTTTCCAAATGCGTCTGTTTCATGTTGTCTGTTTCACCTTTCTCAAAATATTTATCGGAAGATAGTTGAAATTGGTTTCAAAGAAAAATATCATCAAGACAGTGAATTCAGCTTGAAGGTCAGATGCTTCTCAGCTCTTGCTTTTCTTCCTCCTGATGATGTAATTGATGGTTTTGAAGAGCTTGTAGATGACGAGAGCCTCCCGCAAGAATTAGTCTCTTACTTTGAAACCTACTATATTGGCTGCGAAAGTGAAAGAGGCAATCGCCGACGAAGAGTAAATCCCATATTCCCTATTGAAAGTTGGAGTGTTCACAAGAGAACGGAAGAGGATATGCCTCGTACTAATAACAACTTAGAAGGCTACCATAATGCACTTCAAAAATCAGTCGCCTGCATCCACCCTAACATTTGGAAATTGATTGAAACCTTAAAAAAAGAAGAAGTCTTGGCGCAACTGAAGAAAGTTGAATTTGAACGCGGCGAGAACGTAACCGAAAAGAAGACATACAAGGATATAAACAAGCGTTTCAAGAATATTCTCTCACGTTAAAATCCTGAAAGCAAAGTAGAGTTTTTACGGGCAATTGCTTTCAATCTCCATTATTATTAGAGAATTTATGGCACGACTTTTTGTTTTAAATTAATTTTATTTTTTTAAAATTAAATTAAATTTTTTTTTAAATGTATAATTTTTTTTTAAATGTAAAATTATCAAACATATCGATTCTAGTTAAGTAACCGGGAGTCAAAGTAAAATCTTTTTTAAATGTAAAATATCCAACATATTGTTAAAATCATTATTAGAGATTTTGTGGCACGACTTTTTGTTTTAAATTAATTTTGATTTTTTTAAATTAAATTAAATTTTTTTTTAAATGTATAATTCTGCACTTTTTGCTTTAAATTAATTTTAATTTTTTATATTAAGTTTAATTTTTTTTAGATGTATAATTCTGCACGACTTTTTGCTTTAAATTAATTTTCAATTTTTTATATTAAATTTAATTTTTTTTAAATGTATAATTTTTTTATTGTAGTACTGCCTAGTTAAGAATATTAATTTTTGTTTAATTAAGATAATGTTTAATGTAAATCATTTACTAATAATTATGGAATTTCGAAAAAGTATGTTTGTTAGATTTAAATTGTTTAAAATGGGTAGAGTTGGCAGTCCTGAACAGAGGCCCAGAGAGCAGACTACCCACAAAGGAGTCAGTCTTCAGGCGGCGCGTTAAGCGTAAGTTGGGTCATGTAACGTAAAATTAATTAATTGTTTGTGCCCCTCCTCTCCGACGTAAATTATTATAATAGAAATTCCGTACTCGCATCCCCCTAAATTACTTAAACCATTTTCGGAATAAATAAAATTAAAAGTGTTAAAAGAGTGTTAATGAACCCCCCCTTTGTTTTGTAACGGTTTTCATAGTCTCGGCGTGGCTACCATGAATATAATTGTAAAGTAGTGTTGAAATGAGTAGAGAAAGCAAGTGATAAATGAAATAAAGAGCCGATAGAAGAGTAAATAATGAAAAGAAAGTAAATAAATAAAAGGTGTTCACTATATTTGGTGGCTAGCGGTGGTCTTACATCATATTTTGTATGAGGCTTACCCACGTGACTAGTATTTCGATTAAAATTCTTCCAACCCGGTATATTAGCCAATAGCGTTAATGAATATTTTATTTCGATTATTAAAATATCTAAATGCAAAGTTTATCCCGTTTGCAGGCAAATTTCGATTCCCATTCCTTAAAAATTCATTGTGAATGTAATTTCAAAATGGCGCATCGCCTTCGACATCCTTATAGCGTCCTTTACAAACTTCGCGCATAAAAATTTAATTTTTTTTTTCTTTTCGTGGGAGTTCGTTGATTCTGAAATGTTCGTTTGTTCCATTTTTATCGTACGGTTTCGTTACTTTTCGTAGTCTAGTGACTCAAAAATTTCTTTTAGTCGTGGTGCAGAGTCGGTAGAAAAACTTGTCTGACTCAATATTGCGAGTCATTATTACGTTAAATTTCGTTCATTAGGTCGGAGAGGACATAGTTTTGAAAATTTATCGTGCTGCCTGAGGACTCAATTTTTCTTTTTTTCGTCTCTTCCACTGTTATGCCTGTTCAGCTTACCGTTGTTTACTTTTTGTGTTTAAACTTTTGGAATTAGTGATAATTGTGATCAGAATAATGATAAATAAATAAATTTCATACGGTCCTGTCAAAATGTTTCAGCGAAAATTTGTACCGATTGTAAAACATTTCATGAACCTGAAAAATTTTCTGGGTTTCATTAGCAGATTTTTTATTATATTTCGATTGCTTGTATATAATAATAGGATTCTTTTATTGTTTATATAGATTTACGGGCTTTTTGCTTTGCTTCGCTTCGCGCTATATAGGATTAAGTTACATTTTAAGGGACAGTCGAAAAATAATCTTAAACATAATAATTTGTCAGATTATAGGCTGGCCGTATAGGATTGTTAGATTTCAAAATAAGCTAAATTCGTTTAACTGAAATAGAGAAATTGTGTGAAATTTTCTATAAATTTTTGTTGGATTTTTTTATATACTCATTAATTACATACTTACATATTAACTTATACGTATATATTAGTTATATTATAATTATATATATTTATATACTCATAAATTTGGTAGGTAGGCTGATTATCTATTTTTTTTCTCTCCGTTCTTTCGTTCATTTCACGACAATTCCGACATATTTTGTAAAATGGCTATTGTATTGTACTAAAGAAGATTTCTTGTAGGCCTATCGTTAAATATTGTTCGGAGATTAACCGTTACTACGGTATATGTCTATTGAGTAGTAAATTCTTAGTTATTTAACAAAATTTTAATTGGTTTAACATAAATAATCATAGGATTTTTCTTTAATAAGCACAAATGTTATGCATTAAATTCTAAATTGTGCTTTCCACGCGTAACATTGAATTTATTAATTATAGGTCTAAAAGTGCGCAGTAAATTTTATTTTTATTTTGGGGCCATGTGAGTTACGGTACACATATTTTACGAAATCGATATTATAATTTTTTTGAATTACAGAAATTGTGTAGAAATTTTTCATATAGTTTTCTTTACGTTTTATAAATTCATTCAATTCAATTTTATTTTATAGGTAGGCGATTTTTATTTTTCTTTCTTCCAGTTCAATGACAATGGTAAAATTTTTATTTGGAATTTAGATTGTATTCTAAAAAGGATGTTTTGATTTGATATTTTAATTTGGGTATTAGAAATGAAAAATGTCCTTTTTTTTAGTTCGAGCGTTTGCATAGAAAAAATTACAAAATTATGTCAGGATATAATGCAGTTTCATTCGGTTAGGGATATTTGTATAGAGGTTCGCTTACAAACAAAGCGACCGCTCTCAATTAGCAATGTTTTGTGTTTGTTTACAGTAGGTTGCGTGTATTTTTGAGTGCATATTATCTATTATTATTTAGTATAACTATGCAAATTTGTAGTTTCACTTGGAAACGATAAATTACTGGGATTTTTGTGATTTGCAAACCATACTGGGGTTTCTGTTGAAGGAGAGAGTTGTCTCTCAGATGTAATTTGCGAATTGCGAGTTCAATTCATATGAAATTTAGAGTTTCAAGTTGGAATTACTGTATTAAAATAATTTTTGGTAGTAATATTTAATTTTTTTACTTTTTAATAACTGTTTTGGAAAATTATTATTGTTGAAACCTTCAGTCGGGGGTTAACTAATGCATTTGAAACATTGGCTCAAGTGTACACTCGGAAATGGAGCCTTCTAGATAGCCAGTAACGTTTTTGTGCGTCTTTGTGTGCTCCTCCTCAAAGGGCAAGAGGGTTCATGATTGTCAGAGAATGGATGACATGAAGTTTCTGGGGTTCATTTTTGTCTTTTGTATTTAAAAGTATTGATGTGATTTCTGACGGTAGTTTGAACAATAATAGTTCTTAAATTATACTAACAGTTACTATGTATGGGCGCTTTTATATTTATACTGTACAATTTTGTTTCGTACGTTTTATGACTTTTTTTTATCTTCGCTGTAACTGCCATAAGTGACCTTATTGGTAGCTAGATTTGATTAAATTTTTGCGAAATTCTGATATTTGTCCTTTTTTTTTTTCCGTGAATTTGGCCAGAGCAAATGTGTAGTTAGTATTTCGAAGTGAACTGTCGAGAAAATTCGATAAATTAAATATGAAATGATAAGCAGTACAGAAACACGTTTCGAATAAACTTTTTTTTCAAAATTTCAAAGGCTCGGTTTGGAGGCAACCAAGTTGAATCCGAGTTCCATCCAGTGAGTTTAGTCGACCGGATAGGTGATCGATCACCAGTGATGAGAGAGAAGAGAAACCAACTGCGCAGGGACTTGGCGCAGGGTGGTTTCGGAAGAGAAGAGATAGAAGAGAGGAACCGAATGCGCAGGGACTTGGCGCAGGACAGTTTCGGAAGAGAAGAGAAATTTACGTGTGCAGGGTCTTGGCACACGAAAGTTTCGATCGAAGATGGTCTACTGGTATTTTTCGGGCAGTAGCTGGTCACGCTGCTCGAATGCTTCGCTAAATATGTGTTGTAGCACGCGGTAGGCAAGCCACGTGAGCTTGAACGGGTGTTTACGACTGTACTGTCCATACAGACATACAGTAGGTTCGTTGGGAAACGGCCTACGGCGGAGTGATCGTTTGATTGTTGCCAGTAGAAGAGTCTTTCAGCTGGACGTAGGAAGAGCAGCGTTCACCGACAAAAGTGGAGATGAGACAAGGCGAGTTTCTTCATCGACTTCTAGAATTGCAAATTCCGTCCAATTCCAGCGCGTGGTCCCGCTTTCAGTATATCTCCCCCCCTGATCCTTTTAGAATTGGACGTCTCTCTTGTTTTTTTTTTCGCCATTGGAGAGAGAGCGGAACCATTATAGCGTGCTGCCCTGTTGCATGTTGATTGATGCAATCCCTTGCATTCTAGCGAAGTGAGCAGGAGAGCTGCGATTGAAAATTGAAGTCCGTTCAGCGTGCGGATTGTGATCTAAACGTCCAGCAAATTAATGTACTGATTATTATGTAATGAAATTATACGTGAAAGGGTGCGATTATTGCCCATAGTTGTTGTGTTTTTCGTGAAATAGTATGTGCGCTCTTGGTCAGTATTTTATGTAAACTTTTTCTTATTTTTTCTATGTCGCCCTGATAGTAACTGTATAACTATACAAATAACTGTTTCAAATGTAAAGCGATCGTTGATGAGGAATCGCGGGAATAGATTGTGAACTTGAGATTTGTGTAGCCACTGTAAGAAAATTTTCCGTTATTTTTTTTGGCATGTATAGATTAGTTACAGGTTGTAATTTAATTATTAGTGTGAAATGTTATTTTATGCAAATGTGAAAATTATAAAGGTTTCGGTTTTAATATGATACAAAATATATGTGTGGAATTTGTCATTCTAATTATTTCTTGTCTATCAACTTTGAATTGTTAAAGAAAAAAAAAAAAAAATTGCAAAATATATAAATTTGTTGAATAAATTTATTAAATTGTTAAACGATATTAATAAGTTTTACTAATGGAAAAACTTATTTTCAAGGGGGTGATGCGAGTGTAGTAATGCCTAGTTAAGAATATTAATTTTTGTTTAATTAAGATAATGTTTAATGTAAATCATTTACTAATAATTATGAATTACGAAAAAGTATGTTTGTTAGATTTAAATTGTTTAAAATGGGTAGAGTTGGCAATCCTGAACAGAGGCCCAGAGAGCAGACTACCCCAAAAGGAGTCAGTCTTCAGGCGGCGCGTTAAGCGTAAGGTTGGGTCATGTAACGTAAAATTAATTAATTGTTTGTGCCCCTCTCCTCTCCGACGTAAATTATTATAATAGAAATTCCGTACTCGCATCCCCCTAAATTACTTAAACCATTTTCGGAATTAAATAAAATTAAAGTGTTAAAAGAGTGTTAATGAACCCCCCCCCCCTTTGTTTTGTAACGGTTTCATAGTCTCGGCGTGGCTACCATGAATATAATTGTAAAGTAGTGTTGAAATGAGTAGAGAAAGCAAGTGATAAATGAAATAAAGAGCCGATAGAAGAGTAAATAATGAAAAGAAAGTAAATAAATAAAAGGTGTTCACTATATTATTTAGTCAAAGTAAAATCTTTTTTTAAAAGTAAAATATCCAACATATTATTAAAATGGGAGTGAAATTGCCCTGGAGTCAAATTGCCCTGGAGTCAAATTGCCCTGGAGTCAAATTGCCCTGGAGTCAAATTGCCCGGGAGTCAAATTGCCCGGGAGTCAAATTGCCCGGGAGTCAAATTGCCCGGGAGTCAAATTGCCCGGGAGTCAAATTGCCCGGGAGTCAAATTGCCCGGGAGTCAATTGACCGGAGTCAAATGACCGGAGTCAAATGACCGGGAGATGATACAACTGTGTCTTTTTCTTGCAAAGATGTTAATTCAGCTAAGAATAATATATTTAATTCAGAATTCATTACTGCAATGAAATGATTGGCTACCAATAGACTCTTCCTAAATACCAGTAAAACAAATTTTAGGATTTTTACTAATAAACGAAATGTATATCTTGATGAGCTCAATGTTAACGAAATCGCTATAAAGGAGTGTACTGTAACAGAATTTCTTGGTGTAATGCTAGATAAGAATTTGCAATGGAGTGATCATGTAAATTATATCGCGAAAAAGACTTCAATTAGCGATGATTTCAATTAGCGAGTCAATAAACAGGGTTTATTGACTCTTTATCATACTTTTGTTCTTCCTTATATAACGTACTGCACCCTTGTCTAGGGAAACTTTGCTATCAACGCATTAAACAGTATCTTTGTCATCTAAAAAAGAGCAGTAAGGTTATTATCTGGTGCTGATTTCATTGATCACTCTAGTGCATTATTTAAAGAACTAAACCTACTAAAGCTCAATGATGTAATGAAACTGGCACATTTTATTTTTATTCACAAGTGTAAGAACAAAATCATTAATTTAAAATGGATAAATATATATTTTTAACTCATCAAGAAATCCACTCGTATCAGACCAGAAATACATCAAAGCGTGTTATACCTCAGTTTAGATTGTCTTCATCCCAAAAACTACCCATTTTCATTGGATTGAATCTATGGAATGATTTAAATGCTGATATAAAAAATATTGTGAAATAAATTCGTTTAAAACACGCTGAAATCCTGAATAATAATGGCATACTAACAACTATCCAGAATTAATGTCCATTACTATTGTTTATTAATTTTTCCTGTGTAATCTAGTATTAAAGACACATTTCTTGTGATTGTTCAGTTCTTATCTCTCGTATTGGTTTCTTTGTATGGTATTGGTATAATACCTTAAATAATGACCTTGCATTTGTCATATCAATAATGATAATTTAAGATTAATACATACTTTAACTATTAATAATACTTATTTATTTATTTATTATTAATTAATAATAACTAGCTGTTTATTTTTAATAACACCCCAGTAAAGCCTAAAGCTTAAGGGCCAATTAATAATTATTTATGTTATTGTAAAACCAATGTATTTATATTATTATTAATAAAGGTTATTCAATTCAGTTCAATTCAATTAAAAAAAAGAATAATGTTGAGCAATATTGTATTGATCTATAAATGTTTAATATTTTTCATATTTATTTGTTATTTTTCGTATTTTTCAATATTTAAAGGCTTAATAAAAATAAATTGGCCAAAGGTGCCAGAGTGGCACTCTTTAAATTTCAAATTTGGTTGGTATGTGGATCAGTACTAAAATATTTGTTGGTTAGCACTAAAATATTTTTGTTCAGACAAAAGAAGGTTCAAGTGTTTGGCCGCCGGACTAAATGGATTGATTTCTGGGATTTCATAAATTCTCAAAAGTGATAGAAGCGACGATATGTGTCCTTCAAGGAGTAGAGTTCGTTAACTCTTGAGTAAATTTTAACTCGGCGGATTTGTTCATTGAAGATGGCGTCCACTTAATGAAATAGGTAATTCGCGACTCAGAAGATTGATTGATCAAAAAGTGAGAAAGATTTACTTAAAAAGTAAGCAAAATGAAATAGTCCTTTCTCGTTCAGGAAATGTAACTCGTCGGCCTCAGGGAAACTTTACGCGCATAGAGAAACAAAGAGTTACATAAAAAATAGTTTAAAAGTAGTTTTTTAATGCGAGATGTTTAAGGAATAAGTTTAAGAATTCAAAGCTTTAGTTCACGTCGAAAATTACGACACTCAAGCAATAACTGAATCGTAGAGTAAAAGCGCAGATACAGACATTATAGGTGAATACCATATTAAAGGATATAAACCTTTAAACAAGGACAGAAGTGGTAGAATGAGAGGGGGTGTACTCTTATATTCCAAAGAAAACCTTCGACCAATTCAAAAGACCAGTTAGATATACAGGGTGTATGATAAGTCACTACCTATTTTTAAATGGTTGTAGTAATTTTATTTTTGAACTGATTTTAATGAAACAAATTGTAAATGATAGAGTATCCAATAAGGTTTTAAGAAATTAGCATGATTTTCTTTTTCCAGTTGAATAATGCCTCCAGTTATGAGCTTACAAGAGGCGGCCAAAATCGCAGCCCGTTACGAGGCTTGGGGATCAGTGATACGAGTTCAAAGGTGGTGGAGGGCTGAACATGGAGTTAATGCAACACTGAATGCACGAACAATCAAGAACTGACAAAATTTAATGACAACAGGCTGTGTCACAGACAAGAAAAGATCTGGAAGACCATCAGCCTCGCGGACTCCCGATAACATCGCCACAATGAATGAGATATTCACAAGAAGCCCCAGAAAATCAGGGCGTGCAGGTACACGTGAAAGTGGACTGACACATTACGCAGTGCAGACGATTCTCAGAAAAAACTTGCCTTTCAAAACTTGGAAACCCCATTACGTGCATCAGCTGTTTCCTGATGACTGTGACAGAAGGATGGAATTCGCAGAAATCTTTTTGGGTTAGAATGATGACTAGCCACAGTTGTTTGAGAACATTCTTTCGAGTGATGAGGCAGTGTTTCACGTTGGCGGGTTCCTGAGTCGACACAACTGTCATTATGGGACAGCAGTCAACCCTGACCATTGTGAGGAAAAGGCTCAAGGTCGTCCAAAGGTAACAAACAGTCCGGTGTGGTACCACATCCACCACAGTTGTTGGACCTTTCATTTTGAGGGACACAATGAATGGTGCAAGATACCTCGAAATGTTACAAGATTGTGTGTGGCCAGTCATCTCTCAGTGGGAAAACATCGCAACACTTCAATTCATGCAGGATGGGGCACCCCCTCATTTCACAAATGGTGTCCGATCATTTCCCAGAAGATGGATTGGGAGACAAGTTCGTGAATGGCTTTCCCGCAGCCCCGACTTCAGGCATTGTGACTTTTTCCAGAGGGGGTTGGGCCAAGGAAGAAGTTTATCGCACGAAACAAAAACCTGGATGAACTGGAGGAGAGAATAACCAATGTTCCAATGTTCTTACCAATATTCCTGAAAACATATTGCAATCAGCAGTAGCGAACGTGCCAGTTCGATTAAGGAAATGTGTTGACAGTGCAGGAGCATATGTGGAAATTTAACCCTTTAACGCCGAACATTTTTGTAGGGTTAAGTCTAAATGCGTGTATTTGAAACGGTACGTATTCGACCCAGTCGGCGTTAGAGGGCTAAAGTGTTGTGCATAAAATCTTATCGGATAATGTATCATTTACATTTTTGTTTCATTAAAATCAGTTCAAAAATAAAAATACTACAACCATTTAAAGATAGGTGGTGACTTATTATACACCTTTAGTTATTTCAGAAATTAGCGCTCATAACTTAGTTTTTAAGTCTGGGGGTTGGATATATGCCTCCTTCACAAGGAGTAGAATTAGACGTTGAAATGTATAATATTTTAAGTAGTATGGTCACCCATAGGAAATCAATTACTGTCGGGGACTTTAACTGCCGAAACATAAATTTCATTACTTTTTCAAAAGGTGTTGGAGCCGACCCTCATTGAAAATATATTAGACTTAGTTTTATTTATTATTAATAATAATTATGTTTTACGTTTAATAAAAGCCCAGTAAAACCTAAAACTTAAGGAACAAATTAAATAAAATAAATAGTCCAAATACTCCAAAAACAACAAATGATAATTTAGTTGAACGTGTTGAGGTCGGAGAAAGTTTATGCAACAGCGATCATAGCATGATACGTTTTTAGGTTCATGTTAAAACTTCTAGAATCTAGAGAGTTAAATAGCTTCATGGTGGCTGATTTTAGGGGAGCAAATTTCAATGACTAGAGTTTCATTAATGTTAATAAACTGGGATGAACTGTTAGGGGTAGATACAGTAGTGTTCATAGCATGTGAGAAAATTTCAAGAATATATTCACAAATTTAAATGAGCGCCGTGCACAGTACCTACGAGAGTTAAGAGAAGTGAATTGAACGCGCAACCTAAATAGTGGAGTAGGAATGTAGGAAAAGCAATCGCAAATAGAAATGTAGCCGATAATGAGTATAAAAGGAACCGGACGCGGCAGCACTTTCAGACTTTCAAACTTATATAGATTTACGTGCAAATTTTAAATGTTTAATTAAATGTGTCAAACGCGATTTTTCAATTCAAGTAGCTCATCAATGTAAAGCAAACGATTACATTAGAAATAGAAATCTCTTGAGGGGCAATATTGGGCCACTGGTAACCTCTGGTGTTAACATAGCAAATAACTATGGGGAGACAGCGATAATTTTCAATAATTTTTTGACATCAGTTCTTACTACTGAAGTACCGATTAATCGGTATCGTCACCTGCAGAATCGGACATTTTTGGGGCATTGGCATTTGTCAAATTTAGCCGATTCTCTCACCGATTACTTGAAATTTTAAAATTTTCATTACAAAACAAAATCTGGTACTTTTGCATTATCCTCCCAACACTAATTTTTTTTTATAACGGCTCACGCCTGCGGCGGGCTGTTTTTACCGTAACATAACCTAACCAAACCTAACCTAACCTAACCTAATACCAACACTAATTTTTTTTATAATGGAAGGAAAATAAAGTACCATAACCAAAAACAAACCAACATTATATAAAAAAATTAGTGTTGGGAGGATAATGCAAAAGAACCCAAAATCTATATTTATAGAAAATTATACAGACAAAACACACTATTTATGATAATTTATACTTATTTGAAAGTGCAATTATATAAAAATATTTTAGTCACGAAAAAGGAAAAACTTAATAAGTTAAGTTGCCCATAAATTTAAATTTTCTAACTAGCTAATCTCTAAATATTACAAACTATTGTAATCTCCTACTCTATATCAGTAATAATTCTATATTAAGTTCGACTTTATAATTTATATGGTGCTACTATAGTATGCTGTCTACCTACGATTCGGCGGTTTACCTTTTAATTATAGGTTCTTATCTTGTTTACTAATTGCTTGTTTACATCCCAATTTCAATCGCCCTTGACAATTGGTTAGGTTTAGTCGTGATATGTTCGTTAGTTTTAACGAAAATATCATGACTAAACCTAACCAATCGTAGGTAGACCGCATACTATAGTAGCACCATTTATATATTAAACCACCTTATTATGTTCACTTTATTTTAAGTATTTTCATAATTTTATAAACCCAAATTATATATCCAATTTTTTATTCAAATTGGCTACCAGGGTCTTCAAATTTTAATGAAAAATTTGTTGCTGTTGACATTATTGAAGAAAGAAAATACCTTCAACATAAGGAAAAACAATTACTTTAAACATTGGTATTCAATTTCTGAAACTAAAATTAATTATTTTATTTTACTGAGTAAAAACACTTTTCAATATCATTTTAGTTACGGTATATGAATAACAGATGCTGGTGCCGTATATTGTGGAGTGAACTAAGAAAAAACACTTAAACAAATTTGAAATGTAAAAATATAAAAATTTAAAGTTTTCACATTAGATAGGTAAAATTAATGATGGGATTGATTTTTTAAGATATAGGCAAAGAATCGGCATTGGTATCGGCATCGGCTAAATTTTGGAATCGAGTTACGGTATATGAATAACAGATGCTGGTGCCGTATATTGTGGAGTGAACTAAGAAAAAACACTTAAACAAATTTGAAATGTAAAAATATAAAAATTTAAAGTTTTCACATTAGATAGGTAAAATTAATGATGAGATTGATTTTTTAAGATATAGGCAAAGAATCGGCATTGGTATCGGCATCGGCTAAATTTTGGAATCGGTACATCACTAATTTTTACATATGAGGATACTTCTTTTATTCCGGAGGCCAGTAATATGCCCAGTCTCGTGAATGGAACCTTTTCATTGCTTACTGGAATAATTATTTACAGTCAGCCCTGCTAAACGCGCGGGATGTATTCTGGAAAAACAGCACGTTATGCAATCGTGCGCTGTGACATGCTTGTTTTTATTAGGTTGTAACATAAATTCCGCTCGATTAGAAAACGGACGATAGATAATAGAATAACCTCAAGATAATGTGAAATAGTTTTAGAAATGTTGCAAAATACACGCGGCGACAGGTTCGCACAGGTTTTATCACGATACAGAATGATACAGAATGACTTAGGCCAGTGTAGGATTAGGCTAATGAATATTTTCTCTGGTGTTTTTCATACAGTTACAACGCCACCCCTACGGTATTACAGTAATTGAAAAAACATGGAACCCACGAAAGAGCATATTCGACATGTGATGCTGTATGAGTTCCATAAAGCATCTAACGCTAGTGAATCCGCAAGAAACATTCAAAGAGTTTATGGAAATGATGTTGTGAGGGAATGGATGTGTAGGAGATGGTTTGAGAAGTTCAGAAATGGAGACTTCAGTCTGAAAGTTTATCAACGAACAGGACGATCAAATGAGTAACTGTGAGAGAACTTGACCTGCAACTCGGCGTTAGCCATATGACCATTCATCGTCATTTGAAGCTGTTAGGAAAAGTAGTGAAGTGAAGGTCGGAAAATGGGTTCCGCATGATTTGTCACAAGCGAATCTTCAACATCGAATCGATATTTGCACATCACTACATTCTCGGTAACTGCAGGCACCGTTTTTGAATCGGATCGTCACTGGTGATGAAAAATGAGTCCTCTATAACAATATTAAGCGTCGACATCAGTGGCTTAACCGTGAAACAAAGCTTGAACCTCAGCCAAGGAATGGACCCCATCCAAAGAAAATTTTGCTATGCGTTTGGTGGGATATGCAAGGAATTATTCATTTTGAGTTTCTGCCAGATAACCAAACAATCACAGCTGAAGTCTACTGTCAACAACTCCAACGACTGAAGATGGCATTACAAGAAAAACGTCCTGCATTAATTGATCGCAGAGGTGTTCTATTCCACCAGGATAACGCGCGCCCTCACACTGCTCGAATCACCACTGCCCAATTGGAGGCATTTGGTTGGGAAAAAATGCCTCATCCACCTTATTCTCCGGACATCGCATCTTCAGACTACCATTTATTTAGAAGTCTGCAACACCACCTAGATGGACAAAAGTTGCAATCCAGGGAAACTATTGAAAACGAAGTGATCACTTTTTTTAACTCGAAACTAAGGGATTTCTTTGAACGTGACATAAAAAAACTTTTCTACAGGTGGGAGGAGGTTATTGAAAAAGAAGGGAATTATATTGATGATTAATTTGTCATTGTCATTTAATTTTTGTGAATAACTGAAAATTCGAGCAAATTTGTCCTTGTATACCTAAATGTGTGTACCTAATCGAGCAGAATATACAGTATGTTACAACCTTATACATAGGAATAATGTTATAAGTCAGGGATGCGCTTTTTTAAAATAATGTTTTCCTTAAAATTCAATTTATAAATTGTTCAAACGCTTATAATATAATAATATATGAAGAAACAAATATATGAAGAAACAAATATGGAGCAAGTGTAGTTTACGTCTCCCTGTGGTGCCTAGTGTAGTTTACGTTCCCCTACATTATCCTAGTGTAGTTTGGGTACTTGTAGGTTATCTCCCCCCCCCACGCTTGATTTGTCATCGTGGCAAATAGCATGAAGTCGCAGTAAATTCATTCTGACTGAAAAAGCAATAATTAAATTGTGCAAAGGATTGGTAATATCTACTGAAATAGATACTATTAAATATATAATTTGGCTCATGTAATAATTACACCGGTATGCATGAAAATCGATTTCTTTATTTTGAGTTGTGATTCTGAAGCAGTTCGCTGCCCTGAATTAAAAAATGCTACCATTTTTTTTCTATCACCCACAGTTTTAAAGTTATTAGCAAAACAATTTTGGGGCGTTTTGTAATTTTTTACCTTTTTTATCTTTAATTAATTTCGTTTTTTCATATTTTTCAGGTAGATAATTCTAATATTACGTCTTTAAAATTTTAATAATGGCTTCTAGAGGATGTACCCATAGTCCAGACATATTTTGTTATATTTGTGGTCGGTATGTTGTTGTAAAACAAAGGACAAATGTAACGACCTTCATTAAGAGAGCTTATCATGCTTATTTTGGAATTAAATTAGGAGATCAAGACAAAAGTTGGGCTCCACACAAGGTTTGTCTTACGTGTGTTACGGCACTAAGGAATTGGAGCAAAGGTAAGAAGAAAAGTTTGCCATTTGGGATCCCTATGGTATGGCGCGAGACTAGAAACCATACCGACGACTGCTACTTCTGTTCTTGCAATGTTAAAGGTTATAATGCAAAGAATAAAGAGAGCCTTCAATACCCAAGTCTTCCATCTGCAATAAGGCCGGTACCCCATGGTCCAGAAGTTCCTATTCCCCGCCCACCCGAGAGTCTGGATCAATACAATTCAGATTCTGATTCAGCTCCAAATCCAGACAATGATGATGTTTATGAACAGCCAACAGCTGACCGAGATCCTCCTAAACCATTAACCCAAGCCGAACTAAATGACTTAGTTAGGGATATGAATCTGCCTAAGGACTCTGCAGAACTTTTGGGGTCTAGATTGCAAGAGAACAATTTATTGGCATCCGACACATACTTCGCTTGGTACAGAAATCGTGAGAAAGACTTCGTGCCTTTTTTCGAAGAAGATGGTCCCTTGGTATTTTGCAAGGACATCACAGGATTAGTGTGCAAGCTAGGCATCGAATACGAAACCAGTGACTGGAGGTTGTTTATAGATTCCTCTAAAACCAGTCTAAAAGGAGTGTTACTGCACAACGGTAACAAATATGCATCAATCCCAGTGGCCCATTCTACTCATTTAAAAGAGACCTATGATAACATGAAACTGCTTCTGGAAAAAATTCAGTATCAAAATCACAGATGGATATTGTGGGGATCACAAAGTCCTTTGCATGTTACTTGGGCAGCAATCAGGATACACTAAGATGCCATGTTTCATCTGCGAATGGGATAGTCGAGCACGTGACCAGCACTGGGAGAGGAAAACTTGGCCTCCTAGAGAGAATCTTACCCCAGGATCAAAGAACATTTTACATGAACATCTAGTTGAACCAAATAAAATCCTCCTACCACCCTTGCACATTAAGTTAGGCTTGATGAAGCAGTATGTCAAAGCATTGAATAGAGAAGGTGAGTGTTTCAAGTACATTTGTTCAAAATATCCAAAGATTAGCTACGAGAAAATAAAGGAAGGTGTTTTTATAGGTCCTCAGATTAGAAAGTTATTGACAGACGATCAGTTCCTGAACACAATGACCAATAAAGAAAAAGAAGCATGGCTTGGTTTCAAAGATGTTGTTGAAAACTTCTTGGGAAACTACAAAAGCCAAAATTATGAAAGACTGGTGGAAAATATGCTTAAAAAGTTTTGCGCCTTAGGCTGCAACATGAGCCTGAAAGTTCACTTCTTATTTTCGCATCTTGACCGTTTTCCCGAAAATCTCAGAGATGTCAGTGAGGAGCAAGGGGAACGATTTCACCAGGACATCAAAACCATGGAAAGAAGATATCAAGGAAGATGGCATACAAATATGATGGCGGATTACTGCTGGTGTCTGCAACGAGATCAGCCTAACGCACAGCATAAGAAAACATCAAAGAAGCACCGGTTTAGTCGTCATTAGTCAGATCTACCTTCGTAGTTTTAAGTCTTTGGAATAAGTCCTGAAATGTTTGCAAGTAAAGAAGGTAAATATATTTTGTTTCTTTCAGTTATTTTTTTATTCTTTCATAAACAAGCAATATGCTTGTCCAAGAGCTAGGAGCTATTTAATTCTGCTTTAATTAGGTTTTACTCTATCACCTAAAGATTTCGTGCTACAAGGGGTGTTGTAATACCTCATCTGTCCCCAAATGTTAACCACCCATTGATGGGAGGGGAGAGAGTATTTTGCTGGGAACGGGACTGGTTGTTATATATATTTACCCTACATTATTATGTAAGCGTTACTGTAGTCTATAACAACAAAATTTATGGTTTAGCATGTGCAATCCAATGTTGGTCTCGATAAGATGGTTCACATTTGGGGATAAATGGGGGATTTATGACACCCTGTAGTAATAAAACCATACGTGATAGGAAAAACTAACTATATTTTTGAGATCAGCGCACTCAAATTATATAGAATCACCAACTACTTCGTAAAAATCGATCGACAAGTTTTCAAATATGTACAGGTGTTATTGATACGATTTATTTTTTAAACTAATTTATGGCCGGATTCTGAAGGATCGTCATTATAAAGTTAAGGATCACCTGAAGATCAGGGCTCTCAGCCTTTTTTAGTCAGCTTTATAAGGCTAACTAACGAAAATATCACGACCTAACCTAGCCAATCATCAAGAGCGTACAGTTGAACTAATGATTGGTTACGTTAGGTCGTGATATTTTTGTTAGTTAGCGTTATAAGGCTAACTAAAGAAGGCTGGGGACCCTGATCTTCAGGTGATCCAAAGTTAATGTAAGTTGTATAACAAATCAACAACCAATGTGCGTCAAACATTCTAGAACGAAATGCTCGTTTGATTGTTCTGCGTGCGTGCTATTTGCCACGATGACAAATCAAGCGTTGGGGGGAGATAGCCTACAAGTATCGTAGTTTGCGTTCCCGAAATTTGTCCGTGTATACCTAATCAAATAAAGCGTTAAAACTAACGAAAATATGACGACTTAACCTAACCAATCGTCAATTTTTATATATAAATAAATTGACGATTGGTTAGGTTAAGTCGTAATATTTTCGTTAGTTTTAACGTTTTATTTGATGGATTCATTTAAAAAATGTCTCCTAAAGATCCTAGTGTAGTTTACGTTCCACAGCTTTGACCGAGTGTAATTTGTGTTCCCTTTAGCGTCAGGGGGATGTAAACTACACTTGTTCCACAAATATTACAATAAAAAATTCTATTTAAGAAAATTACAAAAAAAAATACTACCAAGTACAGTACAGTAAAAATACAGCCAAGTACAGTAAATACATGTTACATCTCACTTGAAGTTCATTGCCGTGCTTCCTCAGCATTTTCTTTGTCAGGGACGTCTGGGTCACTAACGTCAGATTTCTTCTTAAAATATGCATCGAGTGTTAACTGCCGTGCACGATTTTTTTTTTCGCGATAAATTTCTTTATAGACTGCTAGAAGTTCCTCCAATTTTCTGCTAAATGTGCTGCTCCTTTCCATGTTTGGATTATTGTCGGAAAAAATTTTTGTTATGTGATCAGCCAAGCTTCCGACAATTTTTTTTTTGTTAGCTCTTTAAAGTGACCAAAGTCGACGTAAAATTAAATTCTCGGTGAGCGAAGATTTTAAATTATCCATTGAACGTTATCTGGAAGTTTTGATAGTGTTGCGTTTACATTTTTCATATTGTTCCGTGCGAAATAGATATACTAAAATTAAACTCTCGGTCAGCGAAAGTTTTGAACGTTAGACTGTATGCTTAATCTGACAGCACTTAGCTAACTATAAGCCAACGAATGTTTTTGCGGTCTTGATATTTTTAACGTTTTTTTTTTGTTTTTTTGCGCGTAATTTCCAAGTTTCCGTGTAATAACATTTTTATGGTCTTAAAATACTTAGTGCGTAAATACAAATCCGCTTTGTAATAGTACCGCGTTATAGCAGGGCCGACTGTACACTGAAGAGAATTCTCAATGTACTGTATAGATAAAATAAAAATTAACAATTCGCTAGGTCCAGACCATTTCTACCCAAAGAACCTAAGAGTGTTAAGGAATTAAATATGTGATCCTTTAATTCAAATATATAATAAAATTTTATCTCTGAGGGTTGTTCCTTCGGATTTTGAATTGGCTAATGTCACTCCAGTTTTTAGAAAAGGCGTCAAACAATAGGTGGAAACTATCGGCACATTAGTCTAACTTCTGTAATTGGAACGCTTTCAGAATCAGTTATCAGAGATCATACAGTCTAGTGTCTTGAAAGTAATAATCTCATAAAGCAAAGTCATCATGGGTTTCATAGAAATAAATCTTGTTTAACAAAGTTATTGGAATTTTTTCATGAAGGTATTGGTATTTATGATTGTAATAGAGCGGTAGATATAATATATTTAGATTTTCAAACGGCGTTTGACAAAGTTCCGCATAAACGATTGTTAGAAAAACTTAAAACTCACAGAATAAGGATGCAAGTTCTTAATTGGATTCATAATTGGTTAAATAGTAGAAAACAGAGGGTACTAATGAGGAAGAGACAGGATGCGCTAATGTAACTGTTCCGCAAGGATCTGGTTTGGGACTACTCCTTTTCATAATATACGTTAACGATCTTGATGTGACTATACGAGGGGCACTCAGTGTATTTTTCCCCACCCTTTTTTCTTAGCTAAATAATAGGCCATGGGGCTGAAATGTCTTTTGGGCTGTCTTTTGAGCTGTTATCGAGTTCTTAACCGCAGAGAAGGAAACAGTTGGAAATATTCACAAACGTCTACCAAACTTTTAAGGAGATGCTGTTGTTGATCGAAGCACAGTTGGACGCTGGTCTAAACGTGTGACATCATCGGAGAGAGGGAGAGCCAGCCTCGATGACGAGCCACGCAGTGGTCGTCCGGCATCGGTTGTGACATCTCACACTGTGCAACGTGCTAACAACATCATTCGATCAAATCGGCGCGTCACATACAAGGAGCTATCACTGCAACTAGGAATTAGTGAAGGAAGTGTGAATACGATAATTGAGCAACTGGGATACTCAAAAGTGTGTTCACGGTTTGTTCCTCGCTAACTGACTGAAGATCATAAAGCCCAAAGAAAAGAAATTGCTTCCGAGTCGTTGGTTCGATACGAGACCGAAATGGATGATTTCCTTCCACGAATTGTGACAGGGAATGAGACTTGGGTACACCACTTTGAACCTGAAACAAAACGCCAACCCATGGAGTGGCATCACGCAGACTCCACACGCAAAAAAAAGTTCAAAATGGCTCCCTCTGCAGGGACATGAAAGGGGTGATTCTGGTGGACATTATGAAGAAAGGACAAACAATCAACTCAGAGGCATATATTTCTACTCTACAGAGACTCCAGATACGTATAAAGCGAGTTCGACCGGAGAGAAAACTGGAAGACGCCCTTCTTTTGCACGATAACGCAACACCACACACCAGTTTGCAAACAAGAGAGGTCATCACAAAAATGCGCTTGACTGTGTTACCCCACCCTCCGTACATCCCGGATCTGACACCTTCAGACTTCCATTTGTTTTGGCCAATGAAGGATGCTATTCGTGGAAGAAAGTTTCAGTGACGATGAGGTTGTTCAGGGGGTTAAGAGGTGGCTCCAGCGGAACCCAGCGGACTTTTACCAGCAAGTAATAAAGGCCCTTGTTTCGAGATGGAGGAAAGCCGTAGAAAACGATGGAGAGTATGTGGAAAAATAAAAACTTGTGAAAAAGGTATATAACTACTTGTCTACAAAATTTCTGAAACTTACAAGAAACTTGGAAAGAAAAAAAAGGTGGGGCAAAATATATTGAGTGGCCCTCGGAGTAAGTAAATTTCTAAATTTGACGCCGATACTAAAATTGTGAGTAAAGTAATTAGTTTACTAGATGGAGAGAATCTACACTGTGATTTTAATAATTTACCTGAGTGGTCAAATAAGTGGCAAATGAAATTTACTGCAGTTAAAAGTAAAGTCAAGCATATTGCTTACTACAATAGTAAATTTATCTACACTCTGGGAAATAGTGTGTTAAACGAAGCCGATGAGGAAAAAGATTTAGGTGTCATTGTTACTGAAGATTTAAAGTGCTCAGTGTTTAGTCGTGAACAATAAAACTAAGAGAGTATTGGGCTTTATATCTCGTAACTTTGAATATAAATCTAAAAATATTATTTTGCCATTATATAAGTCCTTTGTTAGGCCTCATTTAGAATATGCTGTACAGTTTTGGTTTCCCTATATAAAGAATTTGTGGAATGGTTTTAGTACCACGCAACGCAGCTTATTCCAACCTTTTGAAGTAAACCATACGAAGATAGACTCAAAGCGGTGAATTAGATACGCTTAACACTCGGCGTTTAGGAGACGAATTAATTTAGGTGTCCAAAATTTTAAACCCTTTGGTAACGTAAATTATGAGAATTTCTTTAACTTGGATGAAAGAAATATCACGAGAAATAGTGGTTTTAAAATGGTAAAAGATTTGAGACAAAAGTTATGAGGGAGTTCTTCACCTATAAGATAGTCGAAAGGTGGCATAGTGTACCAGCAGCGGTCGTGGCAAGCACTTCAATTAATATTTTTAAGAATAGGTTGGATACGTATTTTAGTAGCATCAATTTGCATTAAATGACTGGTAAACTGAGGATGTGATTATTAGTTAGTATAGGTAGTGACCGATTTTCTTTTGGTTTTAAATGTAGTAGGAGGTGCTGATCGGGTCTGGTTACAGATTACTGGGTGTTCTCAAATGATACCCCATTTGGTAGAGATGGGAAGTTCATGGAAATTGTTGGGAGTCAAAACCTCCCAGTAGGTAATTATTAAGTATTTAAGAATGGCTACTCTTTAAGTACATTGTGTTTATTTATTGAGATAGAAGCAGTGATTTCCCTTAAAAGATGTAAATGTAATAGAAGACGCTGGTCTGTTCCTGTTGCAGAGCACTGTGTGAGTTGGCATTGTGACAACGTTTGGGAGTCAAAACCTCCGAATAAGCCTACAAAGGGGATTATAATGGGAGTTGGTTGGGGTGAAGTGTTGGATGGTAATGTTCCCTTTTGATTTTAAATGTAGTAGGAGGGTGTGGTATCAGAGCACTGCGAGTTCTCAAACAATAGACGTTTTTGCATTTTTTATTTTTATTTACTATTTGTAATAGGAATGCTTGGGAGTCAAATCTTCCAAATAGCTAATTAAATTCACTCCTCTCTCCCCTTCTTTCTTTCTTCTACTCTTTCCTTTCTTTTGTGTTCATTATTAAAAGGGTGCTGCTCGAGGGAGGGCTAGTTAAGGTAGAGTAGAAGAAGCAATGTTCCCTTTTTTCAATAAATGTAGTAGGGATGCTGGTCGGGTCCGGTTTCGGAGAACTGGGAGTTCTCAGATGATACCCCATTGGTAGAAAAGGGAAACTTGATGGGATCTCTCGGGAGCCAAAACCTCCGAATAGATTTTTTTCAATAGAGGGATGCCGCTTGGGTTTATGATGTAGGAATGTTAGTACATTTTAGTTAAATCTTGGAATATCTAACTTAGCTAGCGAGAGAAAAATGTTATAGTTTTATATAGAAGTAGTGGTGCTCTTCCAATATGTGCTCTACCGCGAAACTGTGATCTACCATATTCCAATACGTGCTCTACCGTGAAACTAGCCTTATAAGGCTAACTAACGAAAATATCATGACTTAACCTAACCAATCGTTAGGTCAACTATACGCCCTTGACGATTGGTTAGGTTAAGTCGTGATATTTTCGTTAGTTAGCCTTATAAGGCTAACTAACGTACCTGCTGCTAATCCGAATAATCTAAGGTAGATCACGTATTGGAATGTAAATTTTAAGGTAGAGCACATATTGGAAGAGCACCGAAGTAGTGATGTTCCCTTTTACATTAATGTAATTGGAGGTGCTGGCCGGGTCTAGTTTCAGAGCACTGGCAGTTCTTAGATGATGAGAAGCTTGATGAGATCTCCTTAGAGACAAAACCACCGAATAGTCATTACTCATCTTCAGAGAAGCTACTTAATTGAGGTGGAAACTTAGCTTTAAATATTGTCCGTCAAATTTCGTAATAAAAATAAATAATTTCGCAAGAAAAATAAAAATTTTTCATATTATGCATTATGATACATGATACACACAGAGGGAGGGCTAGTTAAGAGAGAGGGCTATTTAAGGTATATTATGCATGGGGAATTCTTAAATTGCTGGTCTGGCCAGTTGGAGTTACCCTCTGGACAAATGCTCCTTCATGTTGTTTTAAAAATTTCCTCTTACACTACTTAAATTTAGAGAGATTCCTCTAATTGCTTTGTGACCTAGATAGCATGATGAACCATTGAGCAACTCGTCTTTTGATTACTTGCCTCATAAACACCTCTAAGTGGGAGACTCTTGAATTCGCCGTTAGAACAACGGGTGCTCTCCCATGAAACACTATCATTCTCTCTAAGAGACAAGTACACGGCGATGGATAGGGACACTCCCCTGATATTCCTTGCCGGAAAGATTTTTTCTCTTCTCTCATGGTGGCACAACACCGCGAAGTATGAACAACTCAATATACCACTTGCCGCATAAACACCTTTAACGGCAAGGGACCCAAGTTGAATACTCGCCGCATTCAAAGAGTTGGCAGTCACATACACATGACAGATATCCAATTACAGTAGGCTTGTGGTTGCACCAAAGGTAGATATTGAACAAAATACTGTGCTTGCCGAAGTGCTGGTGTAAACTGTAGGGATTTGTGCAGCTGCTCAGACACTCCTGATGAATGCGAAAAAGCAGAAAGGATTAACTTGGCAGATGCTGGTGGTGATTCTAAAATTTTCTGAGTTTGTTAATTTCCATTAATTTTTTTATTACTAGTTGTATACATTTTATTATAAGTTACGACTGTTTGCATTGGTATAGGGAGTTTGTAACCGTTTACATTTTTTAAAATTTATTGATAAATAGTGATTTTAATACAAAATGTATATAAATTTTGAAATTTTCTAAATTATTACATCTAAATTCTAAATTATAATTTCTAAATTATTATATTATAGAAACTTGCAGCTTTCTAATGGTCTAGAAAATGTTTAATTTTGATGGTCTGGAAAATGTTTAATTTTAATCAGCTTTTAAAAATTTCTTTAATTTTCATCACCGTTTAAAACTTTTTAAAAAAAAGTGTCCCTCATGACATGCTCACCATGTGAGCATGTCATGAGGGAGAGTATTAATTGCAATTTAAATTTAGTCATGTAAGATTGTCAAATTGATAATCTCCTGGTAAAAAGTCTTTCATAGAGCCTCAGAGGAAGAAATATCATGGTGTTAAGTCAGGTGACCTTGGGTGAAAAAACAATAGGGAGGGAACTGGAAGAAACGGTTAGGGTAATTTGGGTAATTTGTACTGAATTTAGCATACTTATTAAGAAAGGACCAGGGAAGATTTTAGCAACTTTCCCGCCCATGCTTGTCCCCACCCCTAGGGAGTTCCAGTATATATATATATATATATATATATATATATATATATATATACTAGTGGTGGACCGGATATCCGCATCATTTTTAACATCCGAATCCGCATTCGCATTTCTGACTGCGGATGTTATGCGGATATTACCTCTAATAAATTATGCAATTTACAATTAAATTAGCTTATAAAGTAGCTTATAAGGCCCAGTCATGCACATTTCATATAAAGTATTAATTACTAATGAACAAACAAATATATAAACCTCAAACTATAAATGCCTGGTAACACAGAAATTTGAATGAAACTTGTTTCATTGAATTTTCTGTGGCTGAAACTCTTGAGAAAGTTATTTTTATCATAATGAAAACATTAATATTAATTCTTATGCATTGCCTGCCATAATAGTATAGTAATATCACGAAATTTGAAAAATTGTCATATATTCATAATTCTATATTATATTGATAGATTAACTAAATGTCCGCATCCGCGGATATTGAAATTAAAGATCCACTTCCGCAAATGTTGAAAAACTGACATTCGGTCCACCACTAATATATACACATTTATTTATTATTTAGAAAATGTCACTCACATTAAAATACACGAATATTGCCCCTTTATTCAAGGAAGGTAAGAGAGCAATGTCTAAGAAACATACATTAGCAGCAATCACTTCTCACCATATAAAGTGATTTGAACCAGTAAATCAAAGAAAAATTTGCTTATTACGTGCAAGAAAAGAACTTATTCAAACCGAACCAACATGAAATCACGGCTGGAAGATCATGCCTATCACAGTTGATAATAAAAACCCACTCTAATAGACAGAGTTTATTTCCACAACAGTTTCGATGCCCACTGGCATCCTCTTCGGGAGGATACAGAAAAACGAATGAACCAAAACCAAGAGGGAAAACAGTCCAGGGATCATTAAGAAATTCGCACCTAGGTTAGATACCGGTCTCCCGACATCGGAAGGGCATTTTATTAAAGGGTCCCGCTTATAAGTACATTCGCACAAATTTAAGCTATCTTCTTGTTCTATACATAGAGATTTTATTATTTTGACCTAATTACTGCATTTATTATTGCATTTATTATTACATTTACGTTTTTAACATTTATTATTAGAGCCGGATTTTGCCATAAATGCCATAAGTGCCTTTTTATGCATTTTTGTGTGATTAAGCCAAGTTAATCCATTTTTTTCATGACACAGTGCCTACTGTGCCTTTTTCACTTATTTCCAAGAGGTTTTTAGCAAAATAACTGAAGAAATCAGTAAAGTTCGTGGCGATAAAGGTAAAGCTATACGAGAAAAATGCGAGCGTGTGATTTCTGCTAACAAAGACCTTGAACAAATAACAAATATAGCTAAGATTCTTGCAGGAAATTGTAAAGCAAAGGAAATCAACATGAATCCAAGAACTGTAGCTTGTTTTAAATATGCACCGGTCACCTCAGTCGAAGTAGAAGGATTTTTTCACTACTTAAGCATCTTCTCTCGGACGGGCGGCAGTGTTTCACTCTTGATAATTTGAAGAAAATGCCGGTCATCATGTGCAACCAAGTTCAATAGACTTTAGTACATTTGTTCAATTATACCTTCATTTTGTATGGTGGAAATACAAAAATATATTTTGTTTTAACCTTCTTTTGATGTTTTATACCTGTATTTTGCATGTTATATTAAAAATAATAAATGCCTTTTTTTGCCTTTTTTTTACATTTTATTATGCCTTTTTGCCTGCCTTTTTCAGACTTTTTAGTGCCTAAACATCCGGGCTCTATTTATTATTATTACCTTTACACTTATTACTACATTTATTTTATTACCTTTATTATTACATTTATTATTGCATTTACATTTCCACATTTATTACTTTTATTATTACATTTACATTTATTACTATTACGTTTATTATTCCATTTACATTTTACCGAAAAAACGAATGAACCAAAAGCGAGTAAGGAAACAATCCAGAGACCTTTAAGAAATTCACACTTAGGTTAGAACCCGTTCACCCGACGCCGTAAGGGATTTTTTGACCAAGAATCTCATTAGAGAGTCCAGCTTATAAGTACCTTTGCACAAATTCAAATTATCCACATGTTCTATCCATACAGATTCTATTATGTTTCGTTTGACATAATTATTGCATTTATAAAGTAACTTACTTGATTCCCAATCAATAGCATGATCATTTTGGCAGGCGTGATAAAAAAATTGCATTATTAGTATTAAACTTCTGAAGACATATTTATGTTCTTTAATACGGGTTTCAATATTTCTTCCAGTTTCTCCTACGTATACTAAATCATAACTTTTACAGGGAATGCTGTAGAAACAGGCTTGTTCCTGTTTTGCAACGTTATTCCTAACCAATTTACGTTTTACAGTAGACGAATATTTGAACGCCAAAGCAAACTTAAAATCTTTCGTCAAAGGTTTTACTCTTTCTAAGCCGCCAATGTAAGGCAAACTCACATATTGTTTTTGGTTAACTGAAGGTTCCAGAGGGGCATAAAAAGATTTTCTGGCTTTAAAATACGCCTTTCTGATAACCCACTCAGGATATTTTAAATCCTTAAAAATGTTCCAATCTTTGAATTTTCCGGGTCCAGCAGATGTGGGCTACAAATCCTGAGTGCTCTTAGAAACATGGGAGAAATAATTGAGCTTTTAACCCCTTCATCATGATATGAAAAATAATGAATGTACGAATTACAATGAATAAGTTTTCTATAGACCGTGAAATTGGGCTTTCCGCTTTCGTTAATGACCAAAACATCTAGAAAAGGTAATTGTTTGTCGTTCTCCCATTCATATTTAAATTTAATAGAGGGAACGAGATTATTTAATGACTGAAAGAAAGTGTCAAAGTTGTTCCAGTGGTCAGGCCAAAATGAGAAAATATCATCTACATAACGAAACCAAATTAGATTCCTGGGACATGTAAATGTAATAATAAATGCAATAATATATGCAGTGATTATGTCAAAATAATAGAATCTGTATGTATAGAACAAGAAGATAGTTTTAATTTGTGCGAATGTACCTATAAGCGGGACCCTTTAATAAAATGCCCTTCCGGTGTCGGGAGAACGGGATCTAACCTACGTGCGAATTTCTTAATGGCCTCTGGATTGTTTCCTTCTTGCCTTTTTCATTCATTTTTCGGTTTATAATTTCTGTATAATTAACAACAGTGTAATAATGAATGTAATAATAAATTTATAATTTCTGTAATAAATAATAATGCAATAATAAATGTAATAAATGTAATAATAAATGTAATAAATATGTATAAAATAATAGAATCTGTATGTATAGAACAAGAAGATAGTTTTAAATTTGTGCGAATGTACTTATAAGCGGGACCCTTTAATAAAATGCCCTTCCGGTGTCGGGAGAACGGGATCTAACCTAGGTGCGAATTTCTTAATGGTCCCTGGACTGTTTTCCCTCTTGTTTTTGGTTTATTCGTTTTTCTGTATCCACTCGAAGAGGATGCCAATGGGCATCGAAACTGTTGTGGAAATAAACTCTGTCTATTAGAGTGGGTTTTTATTATCATATTTTGACCTTCACGTAGAAAAGTTAAGTTTTTTTGCACCTATCACAGTTATTAGACCGCCAAGAGAAAATACTGGAAGCGCTGTGTCGAAGCCAAAATATAAATGTACTGTAATATATAGGACGACAGGTAATCCATGGACACATTTGTTTTGTTGATAAATTATTTTGGTTGGACATTAAAAAGTCAAGATACCAGACATTTGAAAGAACGTAATGTGGAAATATTCGTGGTACTCAGATTCCTTCGCTTTTTGAAAATGACTGATGTCAGGTAACCTCCCTTAAAATGTATGCATTCACGGCAGCGGAAAAAGAAATTGTCCATAACTTGCTGAAGTGTTTCAGGAGAAATGCGGCTTATTTCATCTCTGATGTTTTTCAGTTCAGGTAATGGTCTTGGTCTAGTCACATACACCTTGGACTTTAAGTAGCGCCACAAAAAAATCTGGAGATGTAAGGTCAGGTGATTTGGATGGCCATGGAATGTCCCCAAATTTTTTAATAACATGATTTGGAAATGTCTTGTTTCATTGCTTGTGTGACAAGTTGCACTATCCTGTTGGAAGAAAATTTCATTGAAGTCTGGGTTGCAGCGACGTAATTCAGGAATGAATGGATGGTGCAACTTGCCACACAAGCAATGAAATACATATGAATAATGAATGTATATAATGAATGTATGTGCTGATTTTGCTAAAGACTTCTACGAATGTGATTGTGGGATTATAGTGCACAAACCTAAAAAATCTGGAAATAATGGAAAGATGGACGATGGGAATAGCATGACCGCAAAATGTTAGAGTGCAATGCAATTGCAAATGTGGATCAATGAGTGACAGTGCCAACCCCTACCCCCCTTGTTGCAAGAGCCCCCAGTGCCAAACCCAGGGTGCCAAAAAAAAGGAGGGGAACTCCCCCAGCAAGCTGGGGGGAGTCCACCTAACCTCATTGGGGGAGAAGGTGGGATGGCCTCATCCCCCCAAAGGGGTATACCTAACCTAAGAGAGAAAGGAGAAGGAGAGAGGAGTGTTCACTTGGCTCCTGCCAAGCGCATATTGTGACCTCAACCCAGCGCTTGCTCTCTAATAAGGTCCTAATCCGCCAGTTGGCATAGAAGCCAGTGCCTCCTTGCATTATCAGCCAGTTGCATTATCAGCCAGTTTGGACAAACGCACACAAATGCACGTACACTCCCGACTATACAGCCATAAAATATCACACACACACACACAACTATATGCACGATTATATGCGCCGGGTTCGAGACCAGACGCTGGGCTGCTGGTGGTCAGGGTTAAGCTGTAGGTCTAAGGTGGAGTGTAAACATCTTTCCACACAAATCGATGGTGGATAAATGGGAACCCTGGGTATCCTAATGGTTAAGACGCTGGATTCTCCGTTAAACTGTAGGTCTAAGGTGGAGTGTAAACATCCTTCCACACAAATGGTTAGCAAATAAATGGGAACACAGGGTATCCTAGTGGTTAAGACGCTGGGCTGCTGGATTCCCCGTTAAACTGTATTGCAAGACTCGGTCCTCGGTCATGTTTGTCTGTTTATCTGTTTGTTTATTCCCCCGCTCTCTCTCTCTCATATATATATATATATATATATATATAATTTAAAAACTATTTTCCATGTTTACGACGATTTATTTTTCAGAAGAACTGGCCACAGATATCTAGAGATGGGTGTAAAACCCTTCATATATATATATATATATATATATATATATATATATATATATATATCATTTATGCCTGATTTATGAATATACAGGGAGCACAATAAGACGGTTTACCGAGAATAACGGAAGCACTGTGTGAAAAATAATATTTATCATTTACTACAGAAATTACTAATTAGTACAAGTAGAGTTAAAAATTTGGGGGTTAACTGCAATTCACATGGAATATATATGACCAAAAAAATTAATTGAAAAATAATAATAGCATAAGAAATACGAACGAGGAATATATATATAATCAAAAAATAATAATATACACAACGACGGAGTATAACCATCAACACATTAGTACAGGAGACGTGAGTCTATATATATAGTTATATTAAATAATTAAATATACTGAAAATAATAATATTAAATATATTGAAAATAAAGAAAACAATATTTACACATTGTGTATTATATATATATTAGACCGTTTCACGATTATATGGTAATTTTTCAAATTGAATTTTGATAAACGCACACACTTTTATTTTTTTATATAAAGGAAGAAAAACAAATAGACAAAATATAATTTTATTTGAATGATAAAAAGGCACCCCTCAGATGGCACTTCTTTTACATTAATGGATAATTAGAGCAAATATAAGACTGAACGAAAAATATGTTTTAAAACAAAGCGACTTAAATTCTATTTAAGACATATATTGATTAAGAATATAGGGATTTCAGTGGCTGAGGGACCTCCTTTCTCTGATTTTCAATGATTTGAAAGGCCAGTTGTCTCTCTTTCTCACTCTTTGTGAGCTTCTCATTAAACTCTGTAGCCAGTTTGACTCCTCGTTCAGCACAGTCGTTGATTACTTTGACTGCCATGACTCGATTACGGTGCTCCTCAATGTCTTCAAGTTTCTTGGGAATTTCTATTTTCAAACACTTGAAGAAGTCTTGTCTTTGAGTTGTGACAAAACTGGTAATCTTTAAGTCATTGGGTTTTGCAACATTCGGGGGTCCACCTTTCTTGCCCTCACTTTTTGAGGAGGCGCGTGGTGAAGGTTGTGGAGCATTAGAACCTTATCATCTTCAGTCACGAGGTTTGAGAAAAAGCCAAATCCTACAAGATCCTCACTCAAGTACCAACCATGGTTCTGAAATTTTTTGAGGGTTGTAGCACCCACTTCCTTATCAACCTGGATCTTGTAGATATGTAGCATCTTGAGGAGGGCCAAATCATTTGCTGGAGCATCAATTCCAACTGGAGATGTATACCAAGCTTGAAGATAAACTGTCATTGAAAAGGCGTTTATTCGTATCAGAGCTTGTTTTTCATGAGGGGTGAGAAGGAATTGGTTCCTAAATAAGTAAATTTTTAAGGAATAGATGCCCTTTCCCATGCATCTAGCTCTGCTGTAAGCTCCTGGGTAGTGGAATCTGCTATCAGAGCCTTTATTTGTTTTAGGCATTGGACAACCAAGGAAGATAAGTGCAAGTTCTAAGTATTCCCTGTAGTCACCTCGAGTGTGGCCCTCTTGAAGTTTGGAGTTGATGAAAGAAATAAGCTTGTCTCTGTGCTTCAAGATCCAATGATCTAAAGATTCTGAGGTGAGATCATTGGGTTCATAGGGCTTGTAATTCTGCTGATCAATGTTATCCCAACAATCTCTGAATCGATTGAATAAGGGAATTTGTGGACCCGAAGAAGAGAAAAACATGTCAAAAACTGCAGTGATAAGAAGCTCGTGGATATGGTGGCGGCATGCCAGAAAAAGGAGTGATCTCTGAAGGGCCTTTTGGATGATGGTACAAGCCCCAGCATGGATACCTGTATTGCTTGCAGTAGTATCAAAACAAAGGCCTGCTACCCACTCATTTACTTGTGGCCATTGCTTCAAGACATCTAAAACTGCTCTCCCCATTTCTTCTCCCGTTCCAGAAATAAGCTTTGGAATAGACAGTAATTTTTCTAATTCGCCTGCACCAGTCACAACAATGGGCATTACATCAATCTTACCCCCATGCATGGATGGAAGAAGTTTTCCATCAAAATGAATTATTAAAGGGGTATTTGGTTGGAAACTGGCTTTAATGTCTTCTCCATCTGCATCCGTGTTGATCGCCGAGACCTGTAGATAGAGGATGATGAAAGTGTGATCTCTTCAATTTCCATTCCAGCAGCTGAAAGGGCAGGTGCCACAATGTGCATAGCAGCTCTTGCAGATGTTCCAGTGCGGTCCAGAGCAGCCAAGAACTTTTTATCCCTAACAATTACACCTGGTTCAAGCTTCTCCTTTTTTGAAGATGATGATGAGAGTGCTCTGTAGAACAATTCATCACCAGATGATTCTTCACTTCCTCCTGAACCGGAATTTTCACATTGGTTGAGATCCACAACCTTTGTCAATTGCCTCATTTCTTCCTTTGATTTCCTGCGAAGTTTTTCCATTCTTTCCATGCTTATCTGTCGTGCTTTTGCCTTTCTTGAAAACTCCTTGTCTTCTGGACCCATAATCATTTTCCGATCGTTCCTTTGATCCTTAAGAAAATCTTTATCCTCCTGCAATTTTATTTCTGTTTCCACTTCTGAATGAGCTACATCGAAAAGCTTCTTTAAGCTGGTGACAAATTCTGCTTCATTCTTCTCTTGGGTAGGAGTTCGTCGAGTTCGGTTCTTGACCAGCCCTTCATGCTTATTGTAAAGCCTTTTAAGCTTTGAGACAATATAAGGCTTGTGGGATGTAATTAAGGAGGCTTTTTCCCACATAGCAATAACTTCGTTGGCTACAGTTGCGCAAGCTACAGAGACATTTTGCTTTCCCACCTTAATGTGATAAAAAAGACGTTTAAGGACATCACTGTTAGTTGGAAGCTGCTTCTCAGAAAAACCCTCTTCCAGCACTTGTCCGACCAACCAGACCACACTTGTTTCTGGTTTTTGCCATAATTCTGAGGGAAAAAGTTTTACCACCTGTTAGTCTTAATAATAATATAATAATCATTAATCACTCACCTAAATTATATTATGACTTGATTACTGTAAGAAAGTTGTAAAGTAACATGAAGTAACCTTTCTAGAACAGTAAACTTGTGAAAATATTAGTAATTATAGATGAAAAAGCAAATAAAACATCATATAATCCATAAAGTGAAAAAATGGAAATTCTAGAATAGTTATCCTGAAGGAAGAATTTTCTAGAATTCTCTCTAAAGAATATAGGGGGGTTACTGGACCATTCCTGAAAATGACCTACTTATCTTCCAATTTTATTTATGAATTATATATACCAAATTTAAGAGGACATCACAAAATAAATAAATATATTTGCCAGAAAAATGAAAATTTTCTCATGAGGGGTAAAATAGATATGCATTGAGGGGTGGGATAACAATAAGCTCTTGTCTTAATATTTTGCAAGAAGTCTTTATTCATGACATATTACGTTTTTAGTATGTGTGCGTTGAGCCATCATAAATTTCGATTTTTCGAAACGGCCTAATATATATATATATATATATATATATATATATATCGGCTATTGATTGGTGGCGCGGAAAACGCAGTTTAATAATAAACAGGAACACCAGAGAAAATACAAACATCCTTCAAGGTTTAATAGTACCAACGTTTCGGAATGCACTAATTCCATCTTCAGGGCTAAAACAATAAAATTCCAAATCACATACAAAATACAAATTGCTTAATAACAATTTAAAATAAACATAAAAAATTATAAAAAGTAGCTAAGAAAATGTAAAACATTAAAACTAAAAGGTAAGTAAATGTGAAGTTAAAAAGTTAAAATTATAAAAAATAAAAGCATTAAAATTGAAATGTAAATAAAATAAACTAGTACCTTAACCAAAACATAGCAGATCTATCGATGATTCGTCAGAATTTAGGTCTGGTTTTAGTTTATAAATAAACAAAGACTCCATAATTTTAAGCTTAAGGTCAGAGCTTCCGGCAGCAAGTACGGTGAAATTAGACTGTGAAATTGGGTGGTTATTGTTGTGCGAGTGATTACGTATGAGAGAATTAGGTGGTTTGCCAAGGGGTAAATTTGTATTTACGAACATCTCGGTAAATCGGTCCGTACAAATTTACCCCTTGGCAAACCACCTAATTCTCTCATACGTAATCACTCGCACAACAATAACCACCCAATTTCACAGTCTAATTTCACCGTACTTGCTGCCGGAAGCTCTGACCTTAAGCTTAAAATTATGGAGTCTTTGTTTATTTATAAACTAAAACCAGACCTAAATTCTGACGAATCATCGATAGATCTGCTATGTTTTGGTTAAGGTACTAGTTTATTTTATTTACATTTCAATTTTAATGCTTTTATTTTTTATAATTTTAACTTTTTAACTTCACATTTACTTACCTTTTAGTTTTAATGTTTTACATTTTCTTAGCTACTTTTTATAATTTTTTAAGTTTATTTTAAATTGTTATTAAGCAATTTGTATTTTGTATGTGATTTGGAATTTTATTGTTTTAGCCCTGAAGATGGAATTAGTGCATTCCGAAACGTTGGTACTATTAAACCTTGAAGGATGTTTGTATTTTCTCTGGTGTTCCTGTTTATTATATATATATATATATATATATATATATATATATATATATATATATATATATATATAACCTTACCTTATCTAACAACCTTACAAAGGTTTCGCGCGATGATTTCTCATTTCGCGAAGGTCAAGCTTGTCGCCCCTCCTCTCGAGTTGGCCTGGTGAAGTAGTGAGTTGGATTCTTGCGCTCTCCACCTCACATAGCCAGGTACGCCCGGCTCATCGGGGATTGTTCTGAGCCAGGCGTCTAGTCTTCATTTGAAGATTTCCACTGCAACTCCCTTCGTGTTTCTTAGGTCTTTGGGCAACTGATTAAACAGTTTTGGTCCTCTCACTACAAAACTATTTTATTTCAGGGTTAAGGATGTTCCCTATCTCGCCTTCAATTTGGGAATACGACACAGTCTACGGTTTCTACTTTCCACCGTTGTTTGGGGAGTTATAGGGTTCAGAGTAAGATTAGGGACTAGTTTCTCCATTATAGTTTCTCCATTATTTTCCAAGTGTAAATAATGATGTATCTCTCTCTTCTCCTTTCCAGTGAATATAGGTCTAGTTCGCGTAACCTTCCCTAGTAATTTTGTTCTTTGCACCCGTTGATCTTGGCTGTGAAGCTTCTCTGGATCCCTTCCAGCTGTCTAATGTCTTCTTTTTTTAGATGGGGATGGGTTCTAGGACAGTTCATACCAGGACAGCTCATACCAGGACAACTTATACCCAGACAACTCATATCCGGACAACTCATACCTAGGACAACTTATACCTAGGACAACGTATACCTAGGACAACTCATACATAGGACCAGAAAAAAAAATGAAAAATTAATGAAAACATTTATTTTGTAAAATTAAAAATTAAATTTAAACATTTAGAATTCATGCAAGTTATTAATGAAAACATTTTGAAATGAAAACATTTATTTTTAAAATTAATGAAAACATTTATTTTCCAAAATTAAAAATTAAATTTAAACATTTAAAATTCATGCGTATATATATATATATATATATATATATATATATATATATATATATATATATATATATATATTGGGTTCAATGAATGCCCAGTTAGGTCAACTGTACGCCCTTGACGATTGGTTAGGTTTAGTCGTGATATTTTCGTTAAAACTAACGAAAATATCACGACTAAACCTAAACAATCGTCAAGGGCGTACAGTTGACCTAACCGGGCATTCAAATTTTATCCTATGTAAATAATAGTTCTCTATTTATTATATGTTTGCAATAAATAATAAATTTGTTGTTATTGTTTTCTTATCTTATTTTGGTTAATTTGCAGAGTTTAAACTTTCGGGTGGATATAGATGAAAAGATCAACAGTGGGGTGGTAATTGATGATGAAGAGAGTATGAGTTGTCCTAGGTATGAGTTGTCCTAGGTATGAGTTGTCCGGGTCTGAGTTGTCCGGTATAAGTTGTCCCGGTATGTGTTGTCCTGGTATGAGCTGTCCGGTCACGATGGGGATGTTAGGACCGAGCAGTATTCCAATTTGGGTATGATCAGGGTTTTCAGTAGAGGAATCATTACATTCCTATCCCTTCGTTTAAAGGTTCTCAATATCTGTCCCGTTATTCTCTTTGCTCTGTTTACTGCTATCTTATTTTGTGTTTGAAATTTCGCATCATCTGTCATTACAACCCCTAAATCTTTTGCTCTGGAATTTCTCTGAATTTCCTGTCCATTTGGGGTATAATATTCCATGGATTTTAGGTCTTCTCTTTTTCTGTACCGTAATAGCTGAAATTTCTCGGTGTTAAACTTCATATTGTTGTCTTCCGTCCACTTGTAGATTCTGTTTATGTCGGTTTGTAGAGATCCTATATCTTCTGGGTTTCTTATTTTTCTACTGATCTTTGTGCCATCCGCAAAGGATGTTACTGTGCTGTCTCTGGTAACGTCCTCATCTATATCAGTTAGCATGATTATGAAGAGTAGTGGAGCTAATACTGTTCCTTGTGGTCCTGAATTGAGGACCTCTGATTCTGATGAAGATACTCCTTGCACTGTAACGACTTGCCGCCGCTCACTAAGGAAATTATATATCCATTTCCCTACTTTTCCTATTATTCCCATATATTTCAGTTTATGAATTATGATTCCGTGGTCACACTTGTCGAACGCTTTAGCAGTCTCTGTATAGTACATCATAGTTTTCATTACTTTCAGTTGTGATAGGCATGATCTGCCTGACCGAAACCCGTGTTGGTTATCATTGAATTTTTTCTGAGTTTCCAAAAAGTCATAGATTTTCTGTCTAACTATCGATCTCCTCCTTTATATATTGGGACTATGTTCGCGCTCTTCAGGATGCCCGGTATTTCTCCCGTGTCTAGTGATCGTCTCCATATCCAGTATAGGGGCTCAGCGATTGCATTCTTGCAGTTTTTGATCAGTGTGGCATTCCATTTATCCGGTCCTGCCGCTGAGTGTGTTTTTAGTTTCCCTATGGCTTGTGTAATATCATCCGTCGTAAAGTCGAAATCCTTTATACTCTCCCCTTGTGGTTCTTCTTCAAAGAACGCGTTTCTATCGCATATCAATTTGTCAATTTTTAGGATACTGAAAGGTGATTCGTACTGAGCTCTTAATATTTCAGATATTTCTGTTAGATCATCAGATAAATCACTGTTCTCATTTTTTAAAGGTATTTCTCCCGTGTCTAGTGATCGTCTCCATATCCAGTATAGGGGCTCAGCGATTGCATTCTTGCAGTTTTTGATCAGTGTGGCATTCCATTTATCCGGTCCTGCCGCTGAGTGTGTTTTCAGTTTCCCTATGGCTTGTGTAATATCATCCGTCGTAAAGTCGAAATCCTTTATACTCTCCCCTTGTGGTTCTTCTTCAAAGAACGCGTTTCTATCGCATATCAATTTGTCAATTTTTAGGATACTGAAAGGTGATTCGTACTGAGCTCTTAATATTTCAGATATTTCTGTTAGATCATCAGATAAATCACTGTTCTCATTTTTTAAAGGTATTTCTCCCGTGTCTAGTGATCGTCTCCATATCCAGTATAGGGGCTCAGCGATTGCATTCTTGCAGTTTTTGATCAGTGTGGCATTCCATTTATCCGGTCCTGCCGCTGAGTGTGTTTTTAGTTTCCCTATGGCTTGTGTAATATCATCCGTCGTAAAGTCGAAATCCTTTATACTCTCCCCTTGTGGTCTTCTTCAAAGAACGCGTTTCTATCGCATATCAATTTGTCAATTTTTAGGATACTGAAAGGTGATTCGTACTGAGCTCTTAATATTTCAGATATTTCTGTTAGATCATCAGATAAATCATTGTTCTCATTTTTTAAAGGTCCGATAGTTGCATGGTTTTTCGACTTTCTTTTTGCGAAATTAAAGAAGCACTTTGAGTTAGCCGTTATCGCTTCTATTGCGTCATCTTTTTTTGTATGCTTCTCGATTCGTTCCTGTATGACGACATCGATACTTTGTAGTTTATCATTTAATATTTTTCTGATGTTCTTATCTTTACAATCACTTAATTTTGCAGTCACTCTTTTTCTCTTTCGGAACAATGCCCTCTTTTGTCTTTCGAACCTGCTTCTCTTTCCTCTTTGTTGTATCTTTGGGACATGTTTTTCCACAATTTCTAACGTCTTCTCCTCTAACGTCATTAGCATCTCCTCCGTTGTCTTGGCTTCGAAAATGGTTTTCCAATCTATTACTTCCATGCTGGATGACACATCTTCCCAGTTTATAGCTTTGGAGTGAAAATTAAAAATTTCGAATTTGCTCCTTACTGTTGTGCGTGTTCTTTCCTTTCCTGTTGCCTTTATATTAGTTGTTATTTCAATGATGTTGTGGTCCGATATCATAGTTGGGGATATTTCTACATTATCAATTAGATTACTGTTGTTTGTGAATATCAAATCTAGGCAGTTGTTTTTTCTTGTGTTTTCTGTTATTTCTTGCGTTAACATAAATTCATCAGCTAGAGCTAGTAGCATTTTTACCTGCTCCTGGTCTTCTAATGTGCCCCCCTTGTCCTGGTGTATACATATATTTTTTCCTATCCTTTTATATTTCATGAATGGGAAATTAAAATCACCACAGAGAAAAATATTTGGGGTTGGAGGGTGTAGATCTTTTACCAAGTTTCTTACCTCTGTAATGGAATCTGAAAAGTTTGAGGTTGGCGTGTTTGGGGGTCTGTACATTACAATTAGTACCATATTTAATTTTTAAATTTTTGCTGCTACACATTCTACGTAGTTGTTTGAGGTACTTATAGTCATTTCTGCTATGTGCCTTTCGCGTGTGTAAATAGCACATCCTCCTTTACGTCTCACTGTTCTGTCGGCTCGGAGGATGTTATAGTTGTCAATTTGTATTTCTTTTTGTCAGTACAGGACTCACAATTTTCACAGTTCGCCTGGCAGTTGTTTAGATGAGTTTCCGTGAGGCATGCAAAGTCTGCTCCGGCTTCATGCATGAGTCCTTTCAGGTATACAACTTTGTTCGTGGAATGGTTCGATTTAAGGCCCTGTATATTGGCTAGGATTATTTTTATTTTTCTTTCTTTTTCGCATACAGGTGGTTCCGATTTGTTTTCCAATGGGGGTGCCGGTTTCGATGCCTTGTGGTCCTCCGAGAATTTACCTCTTTTTATCTTTGTCGGTACCTGTTGTCCCGATAACGCATGAAGTGCCTTTGTTCGTACCTTCTGTCCGGCTCTCGGATTCCTATATTTATATTTGTCAGCTAGTTTTGTAATTGCTGGATAGTATTTAGCAGCTGAAATGTGTAGGGTGCATCTAAAAAATTGGCACTCTTCTTTAATGTTCGTTTTTTCTGTTCATTCGTTGCGTTCCTTTGAGGGTGGTGGTATCAGCATTTTTTTTCGTATTTGCAACTCCCATATCTTGCATAAGTGTTGCAGACCGTAAGATGGTGGAACATGCATTTCTTATCAAATTTGCAATATCCACTTGTGCAATGGGTTTTGCATAATGTGGGATGTGCATATATGCATTGCCCATCCCGATATCTGCAGTTTCCTTTCGAGTAGTATTTACATACGATATTTTCTACGCTTCTGCTTTCTTTCTGATTATTTTCAAAGTTCTTAATTTTGGCATTATCATTATTTTCCTTTGGCTGTTTATTTTCTACGTTTTTAATTATTATCTTTTTATCATTTCGCTCGTTGGACCGTTTGTCTACGCAACTTTGACTTATTTCTTTTCTTTCATCCATATCTTCCTTCCGTATTATATTGTTTATATCGTTATTTGTTATTAAATTGTTGTTCGTTAGTATGCTGTTATTCGTTATTTCTTCTTCTTTCTCATCCACCCGGTTTTTCGTTGGGACCATTCCGGACCCATGTGTCCCCCATATTTCATTCTTTTTTGTAACTTTCGAGTCTGCTATCTCCATTTCTTTAAAGACCGCGAAAGAATTTACGGTCTGTGTACATGCGCCACATAAAATTTTTATCCCCGCGACGTGTTTCGCGTTCGAGACAAGAGTTATTTCCCTATCATTCCAATTCATGCAGATAAAGTCGTTTAGTCGTTGGCAGAAATCACATCTAATCGCTGTTTTCCGTTGTTACTAGATTGCACAAATTACAGATTAAGTGAGAATTTGGACCCATATCCATGTTATTCTTTAATTAGCGTAAAAAGAAGTACCCACCCAAATTCTTTATTTATTTATTTTTATTTCTGTTTCTTTCCTTTCGATGGTCGAGGGTATTTCGAGGGTTTTCTGACCTTTGTGTTTTATGAGCTTTTTCCTGCTTTGTTTCAAATTTTCTTGAATGCCAACCGTATTTCGTTTTGAATATATACGTTAAAATTGGTGATAAATTATGTAAACTGTATTGCACTTTCTTAATTTTAATGAATTTCACTTTATAATTTATATGCACGGATTCACTGATACGTTATACACTTTCGGGTGCAAACAGAATAAACCGCCGAGTAGATTATTCCTTTCTAATTTGGGTGTTAAATAGAGAGAGCAAAACAGCACGTCCATTCACCACAGGGTACAATCAACTATATATATATATATATATATATATATATACACATATACACGTCTATTAAAGATTTGTTCATTAAAAAATTAAAATTTGAAACACTTTATTCTACCAGCATAGTTTTAGTGGCGCCAGGAGCCGAAAGAAAACAACGGAAGTATAATCTCTGTAATAAACTTCTCTTCGCTGGAATCTTATTTCTACTCTCTACACATCATAAAGATTAAACTCACACGTTTATGATACAGCCATCTTTCACGGCCAATTAATTTTTTTCAAATTTATTTTCCCAGTTTAGCGCTTCTCTATCTCTCGCTTTAAAAACCTACGAGAATTGTACCCGAAATCCAAATCATACTACCTCTTCTGATTACCCGAGAGTGTTACAGGTAAGACCGTAAAACTTAGGGCCCTTGCCTCACGGGCCGTTAATTTAGATGGGTGACCATAATCTTAAACCGATACGTTCTGTCCTCGATTTCCAAATTTATTTTTCTATTCTCGCTAAGCTCCTCATATATAAAAGGGTACTTATTATATGTTAAAATCTCCCTTCCCCCACCCGCCTCATCGGCGCCCCAGAAAAACAAGATTTATTTTCCAAACAAAGCGATTCTCTCAATCCACGGTTATGGAAGAAATCTGTGGAACGGGCAAGATATATTTGACACGCCCCAGATTTCACGGGACAGCCAATCACAACCCTATGGTCGGAGCCACAGGACCTCTGGTTGGTGGATGGCATCTCACACGTTATTTCCCACCTAACACCGATAGCCAATAGGAAACTCGCGATTCGGGTAATGTGTAGGCGCACAATTACGACCGGTCTATAAAAGGGGGCATTTTCATCACAGGAATCCACATCAGTTGTTTTTATCGACCAGTGCTTTAGAAATATCTCGCCATGAGTCAGTCACAGCAGCTTTACATCTCCCCGGAATTGTTTGAAGATAAAGATTTCTAGGCAGAGGCATCGCTCGTAATTTTATCAGCTGCAGACCGAAACGATCTTCTATCCACGCAAAGCATTGCAGAAATTTGCGACGGAGTGCAAGAACTGAGCATTGAAGACGACATTAATATGTAAGTAATTAATTTAATTTGTGATTCGAGCTTTATACTTCGGTTCATTCAGTGCCGGTGTTAGTTAATTTATAAAAAGCCATAATAAATGCGTTTTGAAAAACTAGTTTGTGATTTAAGCGGAAGGCCGGGCTATGTATATTTATCGTAGGATTTTAAAATTAATAAAAACTTTTAAGATTACCCTGTGCTGGCAGATGATGCGTAGCACATCCAGCTAATTTTAATTTGAAAACTGTCACGATATCTGCTTTGTGAATATAATTTGCTGGGAGTCCTAATCGGCGTCTTCTCTAATTGTAACTCTCTCCCCATATATATTATATATATGGATGTATGTGTTAACATACGGGCTCGTTACCCGTTGCTGGCAGATTATGCGTAGCACATCCAGGTAATGGAATAATTGAGTAATTGATAAATGGAATAAATTAGTAATTGATAAATGGAATAAATTAGTAATTGATAAATGGAATAATCTTCCTGCGCCCGTCGTGAACTTTACCAGCGTTAATATGTTTAAGAACCGTCTAGATAGGCATTTTAAAAATATTAACGTTGTTTAAAATAAAAAAAACAATTAGCAAACCTCTGGTGGTGGTGGTTGAGGATGAGTCTGTTGACGATAATGCCAGCTTGTGACATGCCAGCGTGTGATGACAGCAATGAATTTATTAAAGAAAAAAAATTAGACTAACACGAACGTAGATGTAGCTCGTAGCGTAACCTAACCCACTTTTTGTTTTACTTTACCTACTTTTTTTTTCTTATCCTCACTTTACTTGCATGTCTGTAACTTTACTTGCATGTCTGTAGTTTGCATGGTATGAAAGTGAGTTAACAATGTGCTTGCATTGTTTGTAAGCGTTCTTCTTTTACTTCTTTTCATCTTTCACCCCTCTCCTGTTCTCTTCGACTATTTTTCTGACTTGTCGGCAGTGGCCGGCGGATGATGATGGTGAGTCTTTTTTCTCTTTTTCTGAATGAATGTTAACCCACGAGTGATAGGTGTTGCTACTTACTTAACCCCTTATTTTCCTCTCTTAACCCCCTACTCTTTCCTTTCTCTCGGGCTAACCTTAGAGTGGATCTTAGGGTCTTTGTTAGCCTTAGCTTCTGTAGATCTGTAGATCCCTGTTAGGATATCTGCTTTGTGATTATTATTTGCCCCGGGCACCCTAATCGTCATTTTCTCTTATTATAACTATCTCTTCCCATATATATATATATATATATATATATATACAGTATATATATTGATGTATGTGTTAACAACCGGGCCCGTTACCCGATGCTGCCAGATGGTGCGTAGCATAACCAACTAATCTTACTTCTGAAACTTGTTAGGATATCTGCTTTGTGATTATAATTTGCTAGGCTTCCTAATCGGCATTTTCTCTTATTGCAACTCTTTAATTAAACTTTAATTTAATTTAACTCTAAATCATAAAGATTCAGCATGAACTAATCATGTTAATTTCTCCTTAAAGGACCGATGCCGAGTTTGATCGTGTTATAGCATCTTTTCGCGACAGCTTTGATGAAAGGGGAATAAATAATTTGGAGGCTTTACCGCACAGCCAACCCAGTGACATGGATACCGAGGTCGAGGTATTGGCTCACATCCGGTTCAACCAACGTCAGGTCTACTCCTCACATTTTATTGTAAATGTTTCATTAGCAGGTATCTTCAATTATAGCCTGGTTTGATTAGCGCTGAGCTATGATTTCTGAATACAAATCGATTTATGAAAAAAAATGGACTATAATTAAAAAAGAATCAGTATGAACTAATCATGATAATTTCTCTTTAAAGGACCGATGCGGAACTTACTCGTGTTATAGCAGCTTTTCGCGACAGCATTGATGAAAGGCGAATAAATGATTCGAAGGCCTTACCGCACAGCCAACCCAGTGACATAAATACTGGGGTCCAGGTATTGGCTCACATCAGGTCCGACAACTGCCAGGTCATCGAGGAACTAATGTAAGTTTTTTTTGTGGTTAAGAACAAAACACATTGTACTTTCATTTGATTTATTAATTGGTAGAAAGCATGTTTTAGTACAATTCTGTTTACAGAACTGGCGTCCATTAAATAAGACTAACATTAATGGAGAGACATTTTACAATAAAAATATATATACACGTAAAACTTTACACAATATAGTTACAATTATACACGCACACGTAGAACTTTACACAATACAACGAGTGCCCACAAATGGGTACCTTTTTTAATCTTCTGCATACTGTTTTATCATTCATCTCTATCGCACAAATCGAATAATTTTTAAAAATTTATAAAACCCCTCCCACGTGACATGGTGCAGATACATCATCATTAATACTACCTGTATTAGAATTTAATAATAATTCACTTAAACTTAAAGGATTTTATTACCCTACTCCCATTTTAAATTATTATACACTATTTTTAAACTTTGTTAATTCGAAAACCTTCCGAATCCCTACACATACACACGCCATGTATGCACACTATATATATATAAACCTTATTCTAAAATCATTGGCATACTTATTGGAAAGGAAATTCACCATTCATATCCTGAATTAGTTTAATCTTAGTAATTTTTGCTTACTACATATAAATTTTTGCTCATGCATTTATTAAGTTATTTTAACCAACCACGAAGCTTATCTGTACCCAATACACATAAATACACATTTGACCACAGGTTTATACATCATCCATTGCTTAAGTCTATCTTTCTTCTCCCTGTATATTCTTAATGGCTAACATATAGTAACTAAAAACTGTAACTAAATAAATTTTAATGTGTTTACTAAATTAATTTTACTTTTTTTCAATAAATTTTAATATTATACTATACCCACTGCTGAAGACTCTATCCACTAATAAAATTTAATTCGATTTTTACCTACACTAGTCAATAAAATTAGTTTATTAACTGTACTATCTTGGTAACTTTGGATATTCCTGAACTTAAAATTTAAATTTTTCTCTTTTACCTACTATTCATTAGGTATGTATTTTTTCTACAGGAAAATAAAATTTTGTTAAAAATTTAACAATATCATTGTTTGTCTAACTTAATTGTTTGTCTAAATTAACGTATTAATCCTTTTATTCTGTTTGCATAAATTGAATTTTTTTTATTTTATAATAACTCTCTAGGCAAGTGTCGTGTTAAGGATTTGATTTTATAATTACTTTGCATTGTAACTTAACCACCCCGACTTATGTTGTGTATATAAATTTGTAATTATAAAAAACATTAGTTATCATCTATTAGTTAAGGTATTAATTGTATTATATTAATATCATTTTAGAGGGAAGAGCCCTGTAAAATGAGCAATGAATAATTCCTATATACTCATTATATAATCCTTATATGGATCCTTATACCTTTGGTTACCTTTGGTTAGCTTCCGCCCGAATTGTTCATTCTGACGAAGGTCAAGCTTTTCACTCCACCTTAGACCTACAGTTTAACGTGGAATCCGAACCACGCCCCATCAGCAGCCCAGGGTCTTAACCACTAGGCCACCTATGGTACCCATTTATCTACCAACCACTTTCTTTATTGTGTGGAAGGATGAACAGCTGGGTTTTGCTGCGCGCCGGCTGCCGTCGGGTCTCGAACCCGGGGCCGATGGATTCGTAGTCAGCGACGCTAACCACTACACCACCGAGGCGCTTATATTCATTGTCTTCATACAGTACTTGTTTGTATGGTTTTTATGTTCGAATGTTCATTTATACATGAGGAACCAAGGTCGCCTGATGCGAGTTTGGATAGAATTTCGATTTTTGCTTTCTATTTTTTTTTAAGTGTTACAACCATGCGACCTACCATTTCTATGGTTTAGTCGTATTCATATTTCCATTTTTCATTTGTTAGAGAATTTATTATAATTAATTACGGTTGTCTTGCATCAAACCCTTATCCCTAAATTTTTTTAGATTATGCATACATATTGCATGTGGCATGATTTGAACCCTTGTTTGTACTTCTTTATTCATTACTGTATTTCTCTAATTCATCTTTTCTAAATTCTCCCAATAATGATTTATACTGTACGTATGAAGTAAATAACTATGACGTCATAAAGTAACTTAATTCCCTTCACGTTTTTCTTACCTTGAATACTGAATCACGTATTTAGTATGTGGATATCTTTCGTATTCAATGTATGGTAAATTCTTTAACCTATTATTATTTATATGTTGTTCATTCATACGTCCATTTCCTTTCTTGACCTTTATCTTTTGTTATTTTTATTAATTATTCATTCAGCTACCTATTGTCTACCTATTGTCAAGCTATTGTGCGACTACCAATATGTGTACAATACTTTGTGCATTCGTACATATCCCCTGATGATCATGATTACGTACATAGTTACGCACATGTACATACGTTCACATGTATTCTTTTTATTTCTTTTCTTTAAATTAATTAATTTCTCGCAATACTCATAAATGCTTATGCAAGTGGTTAAATTCCGCTAACCACAGCAAAAGCGAGCGCTTCTGAGATAAAAATCTCCTCTCGCTTGCCTCTAATTTATAAAACATTATTATGTGTTATGTTATATATATATATATATATATATATATATATATATATATATATATATATATATATGTTTTTCTACACGAACTTCACAGCCCTTGAACAAACCATCCAAATCTGCAATAAGGGATCACTGCCACCTCCACAACCACCCGTTACTTTCCTCCAATTTCAAAATCATTAACTCAGCCAACCAACTAATCGACCTCCGCATACTTGAGTCCCTTTACATCCTCAGTATCCAGCCAACCCTCAACGATTACAGTTCCGCTTTCAATTTAAACATTGCCAAATAAACTTTCAAAAGAAATCCACCATCACTCCGCCCGGCTCCATCGTCCCAATGGAATTCTTTCAACAGGCAACCATTCCCAATCTTCTGTATAATTAGTCTCATTACAATCTGGTAAGAAACTTTACAATTCTGTTCCACCTAAACCATTTTATATTTTACTTATTATCCATACTTTTATACTTTATATCATTTAACTTTTAATCTTTTAATTTAATACACATTGTAACTTGCTTTTAATTCTCGCTAATTGTAAGAAACTTTACATTTCTGTTCTACATAAACCATTTTATATTTTACTTATTATCCATACTTTTATACTTTATATCATTTAACTTTTAATCTTTTAATTTAATACACATTGTATCTTGCTTTTGATTCTCGCTAATTGTTGCGCCATTTTAATTTGTTGTTCGTTTCTATTTATTATACTTATTTATTTTTACTTGTTTTTAAAATTTTTAGCACTGATGATGGAAATTGAATTTTTCCGAAACGTCTGTTAATAAACATGTACCATCTTTTCGTCCTCCTATTCCTCGCTAAGCTACGCTTCCCTAAGAACAAACCATTCAACCAAGTTATATATATATATATATATATACCGTATGTGCCCATGTACTTTGTGTTATATTCCTAACATCTTAATTGTCTATAAATATGAAACACTGTAAAAACAAAACAAAGCCATAGTTAATTGTTTAATTGTAATTAATTGTAATATTTTAATATAATATAATTAATGTACTTTAATGAAACTATAATTAACTGTAATAATTTAATATGATGTAATTAATGTACTTTAGTGAAACTGTAATTGACGATAATAAGTGAATGTGAATTAATTCGTAATTATAATCATAGTTGTAGTAAACCAAAATTACAATGTACTTAATAATGTACTTAAATTGTACTCAATGTACTACTCCGAAATTGTCGCCATTTAGGAATGTATACTCGGCGATATTACGATTATTATTTTTCTTTCGTTATTTATTTTTTCGTTTTATTTTGGAATCTTTCAAAATTCTGATATGTGTTTAAAGGGGGGAACTTAACCTTCAATTGCACTCCCCAACATTTAGACTTATATAATGCTTGAATCTGTAAATTAAGAGACGCTCCTCTCTTAGCAGCCCTTCAGCGAGGAGTCGGAGCCCTCCTCGGGGAGGCCGAGGGCCTCCTCACTTTTAAATTCCGGTCTGAGCCATGGTCGAAAGAGGTCGAACCTCTCCCCCTGTAAAAGTCTAATCTAACTTAAAGGCTGAGCATTGCCTGTACATTTTAGCAGTAAATTACAGTAAAAGAAAGTTTTTTATCTTTTCTTTCGAGCCGTGCTCTCGTCCGAGAACTCAGTCAATAAAGTAGAGAAAAATAATTTCCCGATACGTTTTAAGAAGAATCGGTGAACCGTCAGATAATTTAGTAAGTTTTTACAGAATCCTCCGATCCACTATAAGAAGAAATCGGAGAGTAGAATAGAAGAAACTATTGTGAGTAACAAATCCGTTGCTGCCTCCTAACCAGAACCCCCGTCGACTTCGAACCAACCCAGGCCATAGAAGAAGGGGGTTAACATATATATATATATATATATATATATATATAGCGAGGAATAGGAGGACGAAAAGATGGTACATGTTTATTGACAGACGTTTCGGAAAAATTCAATTTCCATCATCAGTGCTAAAAATTTTAAAACAAGTAAAAATAAATAAGTATAATAAATAGAAACGAACAACAAATTAAAATGGCACAACAATTAGCGAGAATCAAAAGCAAGTTACAATGTACATTAAATTAAAAGATTAAAAGTTAAATGATATAAAGTATAAAAGTATGGATGATAAGTAAAATATAAAATGGTTTAGGTAGAACGGAATTGTAGTTTCTTACAATTAGCGAAAATGAAAAGCAAGTTAGAATGTGTATTAAATTAAAAGATTAAAAGTTAAATGATATAAAGTATAAAAGTATGGATGATAAGTAAAATATAAAATTGTTTAGGTGGAACAAAATTGTAAAGTTTCTTACCAGATTATAATGAGACTAATTATACAGAAGATTGGGAATGGTTGCCTGTTGAAAGAATTCCATTGGGACGATGGAGCTGGGCGGAGTGATGGTGGATTTCTTTTGAAAGTTTATTTGGCAATGTTTAAATTGAAAGCGGAACTGTAATCGTTGAGGGTTGGCTGGATACTGATGATGTAAAGGGACTCAAGTATGCGGAGGTCGATTGGTTGGTTGGCTGAGTTAATGATTTTGAAATTGGAGGAAAGTAACGGGTGGTTGTGGAGGTGGCAGTGATCCCTTATTGCAGATTTGGAGGGTTTGTTCAGGGGCTGTGAAGTTCTTGTAGAAATCCCACGATGCTCGTCCACTCTTGTTTGATATTGGCGGATGGTACTGCCAATATAGTTCGCTTTGCAGCGAACACAATTAAAAGCGTAGATAGTGGACGAAGCAAGTGGCTGGGGTGTTTTTTCTTTATGGTTGAGGTAAGATTTGATACTATTGTTGTTGGTGAAAGCGAAATGAAATTTAATTTGGGGGTAAAGCGGCGTGAGTAGGAGACGGAGTTCTGAAAGTATTTTGTGGCTAATATATATATATATATCCTGGGGCAGAAAAAAATCCTACCAGGCGCGTCCCCCATGCGGCGGATGGGGAGAACCGCTGGCTGAGAACTTCCAGGGCTGTTCCGAATATACTGAATAAGGAACCGTGGATCAAACGGGTAGTAGGGGACTGACGAGCCGGCTACCCTATTTCGCCTTTGAAACTCTATGATGCAGTTAACTTCTTATAATGTGGGTAGAGTTACCCCGTACTTGGTAACCGACGCGCCTCCGGTCCATAGTCCACAGGCCGACGGCAATATGTTTGCTATGTGGTCAGCGAAAAAGAAAAAAAATGTACTCCAATTGGAACAGTGAATGTGGTGTGGCTGAGACCCACTGGGTAAGAACGGGTGAGTTTAGAGTGGATAGAGTTCGAGTGATGTACTCTGGTAGAGAGGATGAAATACGTATGGAAGGAGTAGCTATCATGTTGAATAAGGAGCACAGAGATCTTATATCGAACATAAGCTTATATCTTCACGATTATTATCAGTTAGATTTAAAGGTCATCACAAAGATGCTAAATTCATCCAAGTTTATGCACCCGATACGGGACATCCAGAGGAAGTAGTGGACAATCTATGAGCAACTAGGAGAGGAAATAGACAAGACAAAGGACGCAGACATACTTGTAATCTACAGAGATCTACAGAAGCTAAGGCTAACAAAGACCCTAAGATCCACTCTAAGGTTAGCCCGAGAGAAAGGAAAGAGTAGGGGGTTAAGAGAAGAGAATTAGGGGTTAAGTAAGGAGGAATACCTATCACTCGTGGGTTAACATTCATTCAGAAAAAGAGAAAAAAGACTCACCATCATTAGGGTGTGACAGTTGCCCCAACTTTGTTCTACAATGCTGTTCAAAATTCTGGTGTTGCATATTGACATAAAAAATACCCACGTGCAATGTTTTGAAGATTCATGCATATTCGAGTGAGCACCAGCAATTTGAAAAATAGCGATTTTGCTTATACGGCATACGCGCCTATATATGAGATTACACAACCATCATAAGGGATATTAACACAAATCATTTGCCTGTCTTAATTAAAAGCTGTTATCACTAACACAAAAAAGTTAATCATTCTTATTCTCTCATGGTACATTAAGGGGTTTTATTATATATTCACAAGGTATTATTTCTCTAGAGCAAGAAACCATGATTTCTGTTCGGAAACAGATGATCGTTTGCGCTGATTAGGAACGCGGAGTCTGTCACTTTCAACTACTTGAAGGACTTCTTGAAAGCGCTCCTCATCCCTGGCAACATTAAGAAAGTCATGGCAAAGTTTTACACCACGCTCTGCAGCCTCATTGATGACCTGAAGCTTGTCCACAACCCGTTTCATGTTCAGGTAGTCGTCATGATCCGCCCATTCACTGGCTGGACTGTGGAGAAACTGATAGGGCATGCCTAAAATGGTGAAGAACCGGCTTGAGTCAGGCCCAATTAGGTCCACCAGGGCAGTGCCACTTTCTGGGACAGGGGGAAGATATGGCTTTCCATAGCCCCCATGATTAAGCCCCACTCTCTTAGTAACTTCAGTGCCTTCATGGCAAAGAAGGGCCTTCCTCATCTACTCTTTTGTCCTTTCTTGTACTTGGGACGAGAACAAAGCCAGTGGGGCCAACTCCTCAGTTAGGTACCAAGTGTGTCTACCGAGTGCCACACGTGCTTTGTCAATTATTGTGGCGTCATATGGGGCAAATTCAGCCAAGGTTTCGACCAAATTCAAGTCATTCAGTGGCGCACTTGCTGGAACGGGGCAAACAATCCACCATGGGACATAAACAGCGACTGTGAACACAGCAAACCGTTGTAACTTGCTGATTTGACTTTTAGTCACAACCTCGGCTTTGGGAAACTGCTCTTTGATCTGGCCTGACAAAAGAACAATCTTGAGGGTATAGAGCAGTTTAGCCATCCACCTTGCTTTGTGAAGTGCGCCGGGGTAGACCATTGTGAAGTTCACTGGCTCAGATCCTTTAGTTACAAGCAGCAGACAAAGCTCTACCAGCTCCTTGTAGTCGCCACGTGTAAATGGTTGGGCTAGAGATTCACGGAAGAAGTCAGCCATCTCCTGCTGGCGCTCCTCAAACACTCCAGGCATTGCGGGGTAGTAGTATTTCTTTTTTTCATTGTACGCCAGTTGAGAGAAATGGTTCTTGAACCTAGAAATGCAATTATTGGGATTATTGTATTTCGTACTAATCTATAATATTGTTTTAGGGGTATTAAGATTGATATGATCAATCATTTGCTTGGTGTTAGTATATCTTATAAGTCTAATAAAAGAAATTCCACTAAATTTGTTCATTAGATAATAATATTCCTTGTTATTTTGTAAAGCTTATGACTCACCTCTGGAAAACCATTATGTTTGGACTTGAAGAGCCATCCACTTTCAAGCAACCCCAGCAAACACCTAGGATGACTTCGCCCACATGCCTGCGACAGGCGCACCAGAATACGGCACGCTCTAATTCCTTTTGGAGGGAGACGCAAGCAGCTGTTTTTTGTCCGGAAAAAAAATGTAATTGTAGTTTAAGGCCACCAATTCAGGGACGTGCTTTTTGCAGATTTCTGTTAAATCATTCACTGTATTTTGGTATTAATGTCGTGATAAATTCACGCTGATGTTTGAAATAGGTTTACCTGTATTGGATGAAGTTGTGTCGAAAACCATACCAACGACATTCTGTTCACACTCCCAATCGACCAGAAGTTGTTTGGTTGCTGTTGATATCAAGTCTCCTTGAACCAGGCCAGCTTTTTGAGTCAAATGCGGAAGAGGTGGGACTCCAAGAAGCTTTGTGCCATTGACACCAGACACAAGAATGGGCAGGCGGTCATCAGTGCCTTTGGAATCCAGCGTGTCCATAAGTTTACCATCCCAGTGCACCAGTACTTTGTCCGATGGTTGCCATTCATCCATGATTTTTAAACTTATTTCTGACACGATGGAAGCTCGGTATCGGTGGGCCGTCCTTGCATTTAGACTCAGCTTTGATGTATCTCCACCACATGCAGATACAAGGGAGTACACAATTGCACTCAGCTGGGTCGGCGAGATGTTGTTTCGAACACTGTATGAAACAAGTTCTGCCGACTTCAGAATATCATGGGGCACAAAAATTGAAACTCCCTCTTTCACTGTTCTCCGATGTTTTCTCTTTGGTTCAGCAGTGCTGGCCTCATCAATGTCATCATCCTCATCAGAGCTAATAGGTGAATCAATATCAGCCTGTACATTCTCAACATGATCACATTGCTCTCTCTCTCTTGTCGCTTCTCTTCTCGCATCTGCCTTTTCTGTCGCTTCTGAACCTTTTCTGTGAGTACTTTGTTTACCCCAGAGTAGGTAGCTACTCTGTCACTTAGCATGCTTTTCATAAAGAGTATGTCAGTATCGATGGCATCTTGTTCGGCCTGAGTTTTCCCCTTTTTCGCAGCCGCCATGTCTTTCAACACTGTTCTTATAAAATTTCATCGTCAGGCTCAATTCTGATTTAAACTTCATAATTCCAGGATCATCAGCCCGTCTTCTATCCTCATTCTTTTTCATAAGCATCATGTAGCCTTTGTCATAGTAAGTTTTAATCACTCGGCCAATATTGTTCCTGCCTGTAATGGTCGGGACATTCGCCTTCTGGTAATGCAAAAGCACATTGTCAATGGTGGCAGATAAAGCCTGGTCCCAATGCATATCCCGAAGGTTTGCTAACAGACATAGTAAGACCTGCTTATTAGTTGGCAGTTTGCAGCCCTTTATTTCCTTTTCTTCTTCTCGGGGTACGGTGCCCAATAACATTCTGACATACTCATCATCTTGCCGTGTATCCATGATTCAATTCTCTATTCACAACATCAAATCACTGTCAAGGGAAAAGAAAAGAGCATCATTAAAATTAAATGCTATAAAATAATACGTGGAAAATTTGTGGGTCAGCGTTCCAGACCCGGAAATGAAAATCTGATAAAATGTGCTATTTTCACACTTATTTATGAAGTTCATAAGCTGAAATAGCAATACTTGCTGGTACGACGGTGCTAGCTCAAACATGCACCGATCTCCAAGAAAATTTACAGGGGTGTTTCCTAGATAAATACACAACACTAAAACTTTGAACAGCATTGTAGGACCATTTTTTGATTTTTGGAGGGCAACGGTCACACCCTAACCATCATCATCCGCCGGCCACTGCCGACAAGTCAGAAAAATAGTCGGAGAGAATAGAAGAGGGGTGAAAGCTGAAAAGAAGTAAAATAAGAACGCTTACAAACCATGCAAACACAGTCTTAACTCACTGTCATACCATGCAAACTACAAACATGCAAGAAAAGAGAATTACAGACATGCAAAGTAAGGAGAGGATAAGAAAAAAAAAAGTAGGTAAAGTTAAACAAAAAGTGGGTTAGTTTACGCTACGAGCTACATCTACGTTCGTGTTAGTCTAATTTTTTTTTTTTACTAATTTTATTGCTGTCATCACACGCTGGCATGTCACAAGCTGGCATTAATTGTCAACAGACTCATCCTCGACCAGCACCCCCAGAGCTCCTGTTGCTAATTGTTTTTTTTATTTTAAACAACGTTAATATTTTTAAAATGTCTGTCAAGACGGTTCTTAAACACATTAACGCTGGTAGAGTTCACGACGGGCGCGGGAAGATTATTCCATTTATCAATTATTTTAAACGTAACGAAGTTTTTAGCGATATTAGTAATGAAACGTCTGCCACGCAACTTAAATCCGTTATTACGAGTATTACTATTATCGAAAGTGAAAAATTGGTCAAAATTTACGTTATCGATGTTATTAACAATTTTGAAAACTTCAATAAGCTCCCCTCTTAATCTCCTAGTTTCGACTGAATACAGGTCTAACTCTTTAATCCTATCTTCATAAGGTTTGTTGCGCAATGACGGAATTAGTTTCGTTGCACGACGCTGAACCCTTTCTAACCTATCAATATCCTGACGCAAGTACGGGCACCAAAACTGAACGGCATATTCTAAATGAGGCCTGACTAGGGACTTGTAAAGGGGCAATATAATATCCTTCGATTTAAATTCGAAATTACGCGCTATGAAGCCTAACATCCTATTAGCTTTTGCGCAAGACTCCAGGCACTGGTTCCTAACCTTTAAATCCTTAGATACGCGCAATGACGGAATTAGTTTCGTTGCACGACGCTGAACCCTTTCTAACCTATCAATATCCTGACGCAAGTACGGGCACCAAAACTGAACGGCATATTCTAAATGAGGCCTGACTAGGGACTTGTAAAGGGGCAATATAATATCCTTCGATTTAAATTCGAAATTACGCGCTATGAAGCCTAACATCCTATTAGCTTTTGCGCAAGACTCCAGGCACTGGTTCCTAACCTTTAAATCCTTAGATACGCGTACGCCTAAATCTATTTCCTCGTCAACGCTCCCCAACTCTCTATCATCCATCGTGTACGAGTAATTATTGTGTACGAGTAATTATTTCAGGGACGTGCTTTTTGCAGATTTCTGTTAAATCATTCACTGTATTTTGGTATTAATGTCGTGATAAATTCACGCTGATGTTTGAAATAGGTTTACCTGTATTGGATGAAGTTGTGTCGAAAACCATACCAACGACATTCTGTTCACACTCCCAATCGACCAGAAGTTGTTTGGTTGCTGTTGATATCAAGTCTCCTTGAACCAGGCCAGCTTTTTGAGTCAAATGCGGAAGAGGTGGGACTCCAAGAAGCTTTGTGCCATTGACACCAGACACAAGAATGGGCAGGCGGTCATCAGTGCCTTTGGAATCCAGCGTGTCCATAAGTTTACCATCCCAGTGCACCAGTACTTTGTCCGATGGTTGCCATTCATCCATGATTTTTAAACTTATTTCTGACACGATGGAAGCTCGGTATCGGTGGGCCGTCCTTGCATTTAGACTCAGCTTTGATGTATCTCCACCACATGCAGATACAAGGGAGTACACAATTGCACTCAGCTGGGTCGGCGAGATGTTGTTTCGAACACTGTATGAAACAAGTTCTGCCGACTTCAGAATATCATGGGGCACAAAAATTGAAACTCCCTCTTTCACTGTTCTCCGATGTTTTCTCTTTGGTTCAGCAGTGCTGGCCTCATCAATGTCATCATCCTCATCAGAGCTAATAGGTGAATCAATATCAGCCTGTACATTCTCAACATGATCACATTGCTCTCTCTCTCTTGTCGCTTCTCTTCTCGCATCTGCCTTTTCTGTCGCTTCTGAACCTTTTCTGTGAGTACTTTGTTTACCCCAGAGTAGGTAGCTACTCTGTCACTTAGCATGCTTTTCATAAAGAGTATGTCAGTATCGATGGCATCTTGTTCGGCCTGAGTTTTCCCCTTTTTCGCAGCCGCCATGTCTTTCAACACTGTTCTTATAAAATTTCATCGTCAGGCTCAATTCTGATTTAAACTTCATAATTCCAGGATCATCAGCCCGTCTTCTATCCTCATTCTTTTTCATAAGCATCATGTAGCCTTTGTCATAGTAAGTTTTAATCACTCGGCCAATATTGTTCCTGCCTGTAATGGTCGGGACATTCGCCTTCTGGTAATGCAAAAGCACATTGTCAATGGTGGCAGATAAAGCCTGGTCCCAATGCATATCCCGAAGGTTTGCTAACAGACATAGTAAGACCTGCTTATTAGTTGGCAGTTTGCAGCCCTTTATTTCCTTTTCTTCTTCTCGGGGTACGGTGCCCAATAACATTCTGACATACTCATCATCTTGCCGTGTATCCATGATTCAATTCTCTATTCACAACATCAAATCACTGTCAAGGGAAAAGAAAAGAGCATCATTAAAATTAAATGCTATAAAATAATACGTGGAAAATTTGTGGGTCAGCGTTCCAGACCCGGAAATGAAAATCTGATAAAATGTGCTATTTTCACACTTATTTATGAAGTTCATAAGCTGAAATAGCAATACTTGCTGGTACGACGGTGCTAGCTCAAACATGCACCGATCTCCAAGAAAATTTACAGGGGTGTTTCCTAGATAAATACACAACACTAAAACTTTGAACAGCATTGTAGGACCATTTTTTGATTTTTGGAGGGCAACGGTCACACCCTAACCATCATCATCCGCCGGCCACTGCCGACAAGTCAGAAAAATAGTCGGAGAGAATAGAAGAGGGGTGAAAGCTGAAAAGAAGTAAAATAAGAACGCTTACAAACCATGCAAACACAGTCTTAACTCACTGTCATACCATGCAAACTACAAACATGCAAGAAAAGAGAATTACAGACATGCAAAGTAAGGAGAGGATAAGAAAAAAAAAGTAGGTAAAGTTAAACAAAAAGTGGGTTAGTTTACGCTACGAGCTACATCTACGTTCGTGTTAGTCTAATTTTTTTTTTTTTACTAATTTTATTGCTGTCATCACACGCTGGCATGTCACAAGCTGGCATTAATTGTCAACAGACTCATCCTCGACCAGCACCCCCAGAGCTCCTGTTGCTAATTGTTTTTTTTATTTTAAACAACGTTAATATTTTTAAAATGTCTGTCAAGACGGTTCTTAAACACATTAACGCTGGTAGAGTTCACGACGGGCGCGGGAAGATTATTCCATTTATCAATTATTTTAAACGTAACGAAGTTTTTAGCGATATTAGTAATGAAACGTCTGCCACGCAACTTAAATCCGTTATTACGAGTATTACTATTATCGAAAGTGAAAAATTGGTCAAAATTTACGTTATCGATGTTATTAACAATTTTGAAAACTTCAATAAGCTCCCCTCTTAATCTCCTAGTTTCGACTGAATACAGGTCTAACTCTTTAATCCTATCTTCATAAGGTTTGTTGCGCAATGACGGAATTAGTTTCGTTGCACGACGCTGAACCCTTTCTAACCTATCAATATCCTGACGCAAGTACGGGCACCAAAACTGAACGGCATATTCTAAATGAGGCCTGACTAGGGACTTGTAAAGGGGCAATATAATATCCTTCGATTTAAATTCGAAATTACGCGCTATGAAGCCTAACATCCTATTAGCTTTTGCGCAAGACTCCAGGCACTGGTTCCTAACCTTTAAATCCTTAGATACGCGCAATGACGGAATTAGTTTCGTTGCACGACGCTGAACCCTTTCTAACCTATCAATATCCTGACGCAAGTACGGGCACCAAAACTGAACGGCATATTCTAAATGAGGCCTGACTAGGGACTTGTAAAGGGGCAATATAATATCCTTCGATTTAAATTCGAAATTACGCGCTATGAAGCCTAACATCCTATTAGCTTTTGCGCAAGACTCCAGGCACTGGTTCCTAACCTTTAAATCCTTAGATACGCGTACGCCTAAATCTATTTCCTCGTCAACGCTCCCCAACTCTCTATCATCCATCGTGTACGAGTAATTATTGTTACGAGAACCTATATGCAAAACTTTGCATTTGTCTACGTTAAATTGCATCTGCCACTTATCTGTCCACTCCATAATCCTATTTACATCGTCTTGGAGCCTATTTCTATCGTCCTCGTTAACAACCTTACCGCCAATTTTAGTATCGTCCGCGAATTTTGACGTTACTAGTCAATCCTACATCTATGTCGTTAATGTAAATTACGAATAGCAATGAGCCTAACACTGAACCCTGTGGGACACCGCTACCTACATCTAACCACCCTGATTCACTACCATTAACTACGACCCTCTGCCTCCTAGCACGAAGCCATTCTTCTAACCAGTTAGCTACCTGACCGCGTATACCGTGCGCTTTGACCTTCGCAATTAGTCTCCTATGCGGAACTGTATCGAACGCCTTTTTAAAATCTAAATAAATAACGTCAGCCGCTCTATGCCTATCGTATTCGCGCACTATTTCGTTATAAAATTCGGTTCTTTTGCATTATCCTCCCAACGCTAATTTTTTTATATAATGTCGGTTTGGTTTTGGTTATGGCACTTTATTTTCCTTCCATTATAAAAAAAATTAGTGTTGGGATTAGGTTAGGTTAGGTTAGGTTAAGAATATTTATTCATATAACTAATGATGTAATTTCAGAATATTTTGCTCCCAACACATCATTTTCCTTTTTTTATTTCAGAATTTGTGAACCCTTCTAATTTACGATGCATTTTCGAGAACTCGTACGGAAAGTGAATAATAAAAAATTAGTGTTGGGAGGATAATGCAAAAGTACCAAAAATTCTAACAAATTAGTTAAACAAGATCCATGGCCTCGAAACCCATGCTGACTACTATTAATCAAATCTCTACTTTCTAAGTGATCGCTGATACAATCCCTAACTACGGATTCCAAAAGTTTACCGACAATTGACGTTAAGCTAATGGGCCTATAATTGCTAGCTACTGCGCGGTCGCCTTTTTTAAAAATAGGTGTGACGTTAGCTAATTTGAAGTCTTCAGGAATAATCCCCATTTCGAGTGACTGATTAAAAATCTTCGTTAAGGGGCCTACGATAACGTCTTTCAAATCTTTCAAATGTCTGGGATGAAAAGCGTCAGGGCCTGGAGCCTTGATAACTTTTAACCTATCGATATAATGCGCAATCTCACCCTCGTAAACAGTTATTTCATCCAAAATAGTCTCGCTACTAAATGGAACGATATCGTCCACGTCGGGAAAATTATTTACGTCTTCTACGGTAAAAACTGTCGCAAAAAAGTTATTGTAAATACCCGCCATCGCCTGAGCGTCAGAAGCCAAAGCGCCATTAACATCCACTAGAGGGCCTATGTTACCGTTTATCGGCTTACGATTATTAAGGTATTCAAAAAACTTTTTTGGATTATGTTTACTATCCGCAGCTATAAGTATCTCTAAATTACGCTTGGCATTCCTAACTGATCTTTTAACCTGACGTCTAAGCTCGATATATCTATTAAAGTTAGCTGCCGTGCCATTGCGCTTATTAAGTCTATACGCTCTATTACGCTCGTTTATGAACTCGCCTATTTCCCAGTCCACCACTTCGGCCTACCATAATTTCTAGCGCGCTTGGGCCTACGAGGAATAAACTCCCTTTCAATATTCCTAAAACTTTCTTTAAACGCCTCCCAATGCAAATTTACGTGATTACTTACCTATAAATAAGTTATCCCAGTCCACTACTCTCATCCTATCCGCAAAACTATCAAAATTAGCCCTACGAAAATCAGGAACTTCTATTACATTACTATCCTTAATGTTTTCTATCAATAACTTAAACCTAAGAATTTGATGATCACTACATCCTAAACTCTCGCCTACTTCTAAACCTTCGACTATATTCTCGCCGTTCGTCAATCACCAAATCTAAAATATTATCACCGCGCTTTGGTTCGGTAACCATCTGTCGTAAAATGTTATCTTCCATAAACTCAATCAATCTCAAACCCTCCTCATTACCAGTAAAAGTCTCATAATTAACATTAGGGCAGTTAAAGTCTCCGACAATTATACTATTCTGATTGTCAATAAAGTTACCAAGAAGTGAGTAAAATCTAGTATCTGTATCGAGGGGTTGAACGGGAGGTCTATAAACAACAACAAAATTAAAACTAATACTACGCGCCCTAACTTCAACACATATCGCATTAATTGCTGCCGGAAAATCTAACTTAACCTCGATAGCCCTAAGGGAATTACGAATGTACAGCAAAACGCCGCCACCAAACCTATGTAACCAATCATTAGTAAAGAGTTTAAAACCCGGTATATCAAGTTCCCCCAACAAGTCCCGAGTCACGGTATTTAACCAAGTTTCAGTGATAGCAACTATATTGTAGTTGCCGGAATAAATTATCGCCTTAAATTCATTTAATTTATTTCTAATACTACGCGCGTTACAATAAAAGACGTTTAAGTTATTTTTTACCACGGGCCCGCGTTTTAAACTATTTTTCACGTCGGGCCCGCTTTCCCCGGACCCACAACGTTTAAAGAAGGCTTCGACCTATACAGCTTTCGCACGTTTTCGTCTATTAACCTATCTAGCCTTGCATTACTTATTTCATTAAAATGCACCCCCATCTTTTATAAAAAGGCTTGGATCACTGAATTCGGACCACAGCTTTACGAAGGGTACATTTTCCTCAGCACAAATCTCTTCTAATTTATTATTCAAAAATATTGTTTTTGACGTAATCCTAAGACCCAACCCGTACCTATGGGTAATACCTAGAACTAAAGACCTATCTGACCTCGCCTTCAGGGACCTAATTAACCCCCTATATCTCTCCAAAAGGTCAGGCACTCTCGTATCAGGCCTATACGAGTCGTTGCCTCCTACCATCGTCACCAACATCGAGTGACGGGAGGCAACGTCAATCCTATCCACTTTGTCTCTAACTCTGTCAACCCTGGCCCCTGGGAGACAGACCCTCCTCCTCTTGGTTGGATGCCGTTCAACGAATTCTTTGTCCATGTGGCGCACTAGAGTCCCCAATTAAAATAGTTTCCCCCTCATTCACGTCCCTTTCCAAATGGGTGAAAGGGTTCGAAACCTCGATAGGGGAGGGATTCCTATCACCTAACGTACGCGCCCTAGCTCCACCCTTAACTTCTCTAAATCCCTCCCCATCTACTACTCTCGGACTAACCTTAACCCCTTCCTCAACTCTATCCAACCTTCCCGACAAGCTACCTAAACTAGAAACTAGGTTACGCACCTCACCCTTCAAATTACTAACGTCTTCAACGTTAGTATTGGTTCGGCTTCCGTTAACCGTAGCTCTACCCCTGCCCTCATCAAGCGTTGCAAGTCTTTCGGTTACCTCACGTACACTGTGTTTTATGTCAACTAATTCCTCCATGAACTCGCAAAAGAAACAAACTGATCTCTCGGTAATCGCCATAGGACCGTCGTTATAATCCTTAAATTCCGAATACTACCAGTTTTCCCTACACCTAACACACGACGCTTTCTGCGACGGCATCGCGCAGTTAAAGATTATTTTAAACCGTCACAAGTGTAAGTTAAATTAAGCCGGCACGCTATGAAAACTTCTAAATCGCTAAAAACCACTAATATTCAATTACTGAACTATAACAACGTGAATATAAACGCAAGTATATAAAATTCAAAACTTTCCAAAAGTAAAATTCTCAGCAATATGGAAAAGTAGATGCAATATCAGAGAGCTCAGGAAATGCGTCCGTTCAGTACAGAGTCTGGCTGAGACTTCAACCGTAAGATAGGAGCAGACAACAGAGGATTGGAAGATATGATGGGGAGATTTGAAATAGGCGAGAGGAATGAGCGAGGAGAGAGAATGTTGGAATTCTTTCAACAGAAACAACTATTTGTACAAACACAAAATTTTATCACAGAGAGGCACACAGATATACTTGGAACCACCCAAACCAAACTGATACAAACTGTATTGATTACATATTGATAAGAAATCGATGGTTGTCTTCGGTATGTAACACAAAAGTAATGAAAAATGCAGACTTCGCAATGTCACATGAATTGATCCTGTCAAAAATCAGGATGAAATTTAGGAAAACAAATGCGACACCGACAATTAGAATACGCTACACTGCCGACCGATTATGAACCAAGAGGTAAAAGAGGAATTTGAAACGAGAATTGGTGGCAGATTTTAACCTCTACTAAGGATGGAAGGTAACACAAATGAGATCTGGAGAGCTGGCAGAAACGTAATCAGGGAGGAGGCTGAAAGAGTATTGGGGATAAGGCGAAGAAGGAGACAACGTTGGATGACAGAGGAAGTGTTACAGAAGTGTGATAGAAGGAGAGAAACGAAAAAAAGCAAAAAAACGCTGCTCCCACTGCAGATAATGTACAGAGGTATAGACAGATATGTAGAGAAGTGAAGAATGCATGTAAAGAAGCAAAGATAAGTTGGATAGAAAGTTTATGTGAGAGGTGTGAAAGTAGTTCCAGAACTGGAAACTCACACATAATGTATAAAACAGTGAAAGAAATAACACAGAAATGGAACAGAGAAAATAATATATGAGAGCGGTCAGAAAACAAGCTTGGTGGAGGAAACAAAGAGGTTTGGAGAGACCATTACAAGGGAGTTTTACAGGGGGGAACCCCTATGGTAGATGAAAGAGAATACCTGGAATTACAGGTGAAAAACGAAAGAGAAACTACGCCTCGCATACTAATAGAAGAAACAGAGCAGCAACTCACCTCCCTACCAAATGGAAAGGCCTTAGGAATTGACGGCGTTACGGCAGAGTTGCTGAAAGCTAGAGATAAAATAGCTACCTGGCCGAATAGCTTCAACCAGCGAATTCTAGATGGTGAAAACTTACCGGAAGACTGGATAAACAGTATAATAATACCGATACACAAGAAAGGGGATAAAGCACTATGTGGTAATTACAGACCAGCGAGTCTGCTACCACACGCCTACAAGATACTAGCGAAGATTATGCAGAGGAGAATGTAACAAAAGGAAGAAATTTTGTTAGGAGAGGAAGAGGCAAGATTTAGACCAGGCAGAGGGACATCTGATCAAATATTTAATTTTTTTTTATTGTATGGAAAGATGAACAGCTGGGTTTTGTTGTGTGCGGCTCCCGTGATCAGGTTTCGAAATTTAATGACGTTTTGTACGTAAATAAGAAATTAATAATGTTTTGTTTGAAATTAAGAATATAAAATACTAGTTGGCAACACCTGAAATGGGCCGAGAGAAGGGAGGATGCCCTAACGGCAGTCTTCAGGCGGGCGTCCTCGTTAGGTGTTTGTTATCGGTATGTTATTGTGAATTTAAAATATTTAATTTTCTCTCTCCGCGATGAAAGGTTAACAATGGGTCCGCACTCGTGTTCCCCCGTTTGTTCAATTGTTTTGGCGTAAATAAAAAGTCAGTAAATAGTAAATAAAAGTGTGTAATTATCCCGGTTCCTTTGCTTTGTTCGAAATTTTAATGAAGCCCACCGGCTCAAGTGGTCTACCCGCGTTTATAAAGTACAGGGGAGCGTGTGTAAAGAGAAGAAAGAGCAATGATAAAAGGAAGGTATTAAAGTAAAGTAAAAACGAAAAAATCTTTGAAATGTACACTACATTTTGGTGCCTGCGGTGTCCCTATTAAATTAAAAGAAGGGCATTCCCACGTCCTCTGAACGCTCCTTATTTCGGTCAAATGAGATTGCTACTTGTTTTGTAGTATTTATAAAATTATTAGATATTGTCTTTCGGTAAATTAAACAGTAAAATGAATTGTGTACCTCAGCAGCAAGCAGTAAACACCCTTTGGGTGTGCCCCATTCTGATTCCCATCCCTTAAAAATTCGTTTTATCTGTAATTCAAGATGGCGCGCATCATTTTCAAAATCTTAACAGAATCAAAGCCTCTGTTCCAACCGTTTCGACTCAGTTTTATTTTTTAGTCAAATTCTTGAGTCGCTTTTTTTTTCCTTCACTTTTTATTACATTAGTAGTATAACCGAAAAATGCCAGAGTGCAATGCAATTGCATAATGTTGCAAGAGTGCCACCCCACCCCTTTGTTGCAAGGCATCCCCCCTTTGTTGCAGGGCACCCCACCCCCCCCTTTGTTGCAAGGGGGAACCTCTTTGGGGGAGAACAGGGACGGCCTCACCCCCCAAAGGGGCATACCTAACCTAAGAGAGAGAGAGAGAGAGAGAGAGAGAGGAGGGGACCCAGAGGAAGGGTTTTCGTTTGGCCAGAGCCAAGCGCATATGAGTCCTTCCGCCACCCCGCCGCTCTCTTATAGGACCCCTAATCAGCCAGTTGGCTGAGTTGCCAAATAGCAATATCTGTTTAATTATTCCATATATTAATCAGCCAGTTGGCTAGAAGGTTGAGTTGCCAGATTTCTTTATTTATTAAATTAAAGCATATATCAAGCAGCCAGTAGTCTTAGAAGGCTGAGTTGCCAGATAGCAATATTTAGTTAATTAATCCTTATATTCTTCCGTCATCTGGCTTAGAAAGTTGAGTTGTCAGCTTCGTTACTTATTTATTAAATTATACCATATATTCATCCATCAGTTGGCTTAGAAGATCGATTTGACAAATAGCAATTAATTAATTATTCTGAAATCCGCTTTAGAAACCAAACAAATGATATAATTGTGTACAAACAAAAAGGAATAAATAAAACACCAATACATCATTCTGTTTATTTTAGCTGAATTAATGGATATACAACGGGACATATATATGGTCAAATAATTTCATCATGAATGGAAAATATATAATCATACAAAACAGTGCATTATCAAAATATTAGTACAGGAAAAATGTAGTTATATTAAATATATTGAAAACATACGTTACGTATAATCATATTAGTACAGGAAATATATATATATATATATATATATATATATATATATATATATATACACATATATACACACACAATTTAAATATATTGTCTTTATGTTCTACGATGAAAAACGCTAAACTCACGTAATAGAGACATGTATACATGTGCGTCGCGCGACCGCGTTAATCGACGGCGAGTTGGAACCCCGAACCGGGATTTCCAGGTACCGTAGGCCTAAGGTGGGGTAAACATTTCGTACGGAAAAAGAAAAATAAATAAATAAATGAACAATTCGTACGGAAAATAAGTCCTAAATGATCACCGTAGGGCTAAGGTGCGGATAAAACAAACCGTACGGGGAAAAGAAAAAGAAAATAATTAAATGAACACTTCGTACGGAAAAAGAAAAAGAAATAAATAAATGAGCAATTCGTAGGGATTCGGAAGGTTTTCGAATTAACAAAGTTTAAAAATAGTGTATAATAATTTAAAATGGGAGTAGGGTTATAAAATCCTTTAAGTTTAAGTGAATTATTATTAAATTCTAATACACGTAGTATTAATGATGATGTATTCGGCAAATAACATTCATAGCTATAGAGTAACAGTATATCACCATTAATATTAACCAGAAGTATCAGTACGATAATTAAATTTTCATTTGACGATTTGACGGGGCATAGTTGATAACAGGGTTCAGTGAAATTCATTGCGAGAGTACAATTATGTAATTAGCAGTGGCGACTGGCGTATAGGAGCGATGGACCGGTCGCTCCCCCTTGCTCGAAACGATAAATATTAATTTAACAGATAAAAAATATATTAATTTTAAGATATTAAAATAAATATTCTTGAAATATATTTTAAAAATTCATGTGGCATATCATGATTCATGAGGCATTTTGAGTAAGCCTTCATACAGTACATAATATTCTAAACTTATAGCATAGCTTCAAACAGCGTACCCTGTTTGAATACAAAATAATATTGCAGCCGAATGGAGCGATAGATTTTTCGCTCAAGTAAATATAAATTATATTTTACTGTTGTAATGAAAATATAAGTACAATCGCGAATTTTTTTTATAATAACAACTTTATTTTTACTAATAGTTACTTCAGTAATAATGATATAAACCATTTACATGTATTTTATTGAAATTATTACTTATTTGTAATTAACTAGAATTGTACGTCTGGCATAGCCGCATATGTTAATACAAGTACTCTTGTGAGCGGCAGTTGGATTCGCGCTAGCCTATTGTGAGTCCGTGTTGTCGTACAATTTTATGAAATCGCACCCCCATACATTTATACCACGAGTCGCCACTGGTAATTAGTAATATTAGAATGGTGTAACAAAATTATTAGAAGGGAAAAATGGCATTCTGGTATAGAGTGCCAAATTGGCTGTAATTTTGTTTGATACCTTACAAATGGTATAATAACAATTTAACGACAATTACTCGCGATTAATTGAGTAAAGAAAATGAAGAATACAAATGAGGGGTCGCGCATCTTAAGGTACCTAAGCGCTACCACAGGCGAAAACGTGTTTTTGATGGATATCACTATTTTCACCTTTCCTCTATCGCGTGGTTTGGGTTATAATGACCTTACGACACTAGAAGTATGGTTGAAAACCTTATGAAGCGAACTACTTTTTTCACCTCTATCGCCAGCTGGGCTCTGTCGCCCAGATGTGATGCGCGTCTTAAGGCCCCAATATCCGGTTCAACTGGTGGGAGGTGATAGGGGTGGGGTGGGACCCTCGGTCTCTGGGTGGAGGGAACAGTAGGAGGAGCTCGAGCCCATGAAAACATGGCAGCCACGCCGCTCTGCTTTCTGATTGGCTACCCGCTCCACGCGCCGAGAGGGACACGACACAAACATCCCACCAATACTTTAAGACTCGCGTTGCCGTTAGCAGGCGTCCTGTGTTCGTGCTCATGTTGCTGAATATTGCGTGGAATATTCTATTCACCCGGCTTCTAACTATTATCAACGTGTGGAGCAATGTCTCACCGTGCTAGTGATAGTGATGAAAAAGTACCTGGGCCTTCTGTAGTCGGTTCAGGATTAGGTTATGTGCCAGAAATCGAACCCAAAGTTGGGCATAATAAGAAAATAAAAAAATAGAAAATATATATATATATATATTTATATAATATATATATATATATATATATAATGTGAAATATGAATATCTATTCCAAAAACTCATCAACATCTTCATTAGCATACTTAGAACTCTAATTCAGCCAAAAATGAACGTTCTAGTCCAATTAATAACAGAGATACTATTGACAGAATATTACTGAACTTTGGAGGCAATTTCTGGCGAATTTTAATTTTGGCGCTTAGGTACCTTAAGAAGCGGGACCCCTCAAATTAAAAATAGGAATCAATTATAAAACACAACTTAACCTAAATGTAGGTTATGTTCGGTCATACGGGTAATTTTCAGGAACATTCAGAGCAAGGTAAATTTACAGTACTCCATTCGGGGGAATCGAGTGACCAATCGGGGAGAGATGATGTCTGAAATTAACAACATGTCTTTTCGTGAGCACTTTGCTCTTTAGGAAAACATTGATTGTCACACTGCTCGTAACACAATTTAAAGGAGTTCAAACAAAACGGAGGGACGGCATGTTCCTCCCCATAGTAATTTAAAAAGAAGTCATTGGGACATGATCGGTTAGTTACTACACTACTATCATCATATACATCACAATAATTATAAAAAACGTTACAAACATTTGTAAAAACTGTTTTCGTTCCAAACAATAATATATATATAGTCCGGTTGCACGGGGTGGGAACCCTGCATTGCTTGTTATAAAGCAAATCTTGTCATATTTTGAAAGCTTATACCACCTCATTCAAGAATCCATCGGGTGTACACCTGACCCGGCTTGGCTTTTTCAATATGGCCGACATTTTCCTAGATGGCCGGGGAAACAGAAAAATCCCATATCCTGGTCAATACTTGATGCATTTTGATGATCTCGGTGTCATTTCTAGGGATTTTTAGGATGATGAGTCGATCTGGAGGGGTTGCAGATACTTTGGGAGTCGTTTTGACCCACATTCGTCAATACTCAAGGTCATTGGAGGTCAAACGCCCCCCGAAATAAGGAATATCCCATATCCCGGGCAGTCGTGGAGATATTTTGGTGATATTACTGTCGTTTTTATGGTTTTGGGCGAGACTGAGTAGTTCTATAGGCACATGATAACAGTAGAATATCATTTTGAAACTCCATGGGTCAAGTCTATGTCATTTGAGGTTAAAGTTTGGCCTTGAAATATGATAATGCCACAGTTGACATCAATGTATTTGCTTTATTTCAGTTACAATTTCTACAATCTAGCTAACTGCTGAGCACTTAACATCTTTTCTGCAGATAAAACCAGATCATAATGCTTAAATGACATAACCCACATTATATGGATATGGCTATTCGGATATAAACCACAATTTATGCTGAAGTGCAGGGCACATGCATTCTATGTAGGCTGACCATACGTACCGTTTTGAACGGGACAGTACCGTTTTGTATGGGTTTTTGTATGGGTTCTGTCACTGAAGAATAATTGTAAGCTCAATATGTTTATGTACTTACTTTTTCATGAATACAGAATATTACATAACCCCCGTCCCTTTTTTGCCATCCCAATGTCCCGTTTTTGTCTCAAGGAAATATGGTCAGCCTAATTCTATGGAAGGTTGCAAAGCTACAAGATATGACCTCGTAAGCAAAACAAAGCTCACACCTAGCTGGGGGATTGGGATTGACAATTTTGATGCAGTTATTCACATTAGGTAACCATTTATTGGGGGCAAATATCAAAAGGCATGGTTGGGTCAGGATCGTCAGGATCATCAGTCTGCTCTTCGTTTGCGTTTTGGGTCAATGGATTGTTGCAATCCACAGAACATTGTGCAAGGGATTCCGCGTCCGATGCAGCCGCAGCGACTCTCTCTGCATGCAGATTGTGATTCACACCCACATCTGATTAGCTTCAGAACTTCATCTGGTGCTAAGCACACTCCTTCACCAACTGTTTTTGGGATGAGGACTCCGTTTGTTTCGTCTCTCTCCCACCCATAATGCACAGGATCAAGTGGTGGTGGGTCACACTTTAGTGCATCGAGCCAGTTCGCCACAGTGTAGTGGGCTCTGAGCACATTTTGATGGAAAGCTTCAGTTGTTGGTGGTAGAGAACATAGTTTGGGTGCAGCAGTTCCCGACTTCCCTGTCTTCTGAGCCCATACTCGCTGACGACACTCAGTAAAAGATGAGGATTTCTTATCCCCATAGCATGCAACAATGAACGCTGTTGCCTCTTTCTCGATATGGTTAAAGCATGCATCAAGGGACCCCAGCTTGTCTAGCTTCCGACCCTTCTTGGCTGTGGCAATGGCAGTGGCTTTGCCATTGCCATGTATTGCTGCAACTGTGTGACAACCACTCAAAGCGTGTAGTTTGAGGATTTGTGGGATGATGTCTTTGTGCTGGGTTACAGTTGCTCGGATGTCCACTGATTTTCTTCCACGCACTGGAGACTCCATAATCATGGGACAGCCTAGTTTCTTAAATTCATAGAAGTGAGTCAGCATGGCAAACACGTCTGTGTCATCACAAATGATGGAGATGCGGGCATCAAAATCTTTCTCAGCTTGTGCGATAGCGTGTTGTGTTATTATCACGTCAGCCTCTTCAAGAGATGATGAAAGCTCCAATGCTGCTCGACACTCCTGCCTCGCACAATGGAAGTCGGTATGGTCTACCATCCTGCAAGCACTAGCTCATGGCCTTGGGTTACAGTTGCGAGATACTCACTGTCAGCAAGGATTTGCTCACAGAGCAACCTGTTTAGTTGCTCCTTGTTCGCGGTGCACGTGAGAACAGCGTCTCTTGTAGGCAATGGGGTGTTGAGGTCCAGCTTGTGAACTCTGCTGCTCTTGCTTCTCATTGCCCGAGTGCTTGATTTCGGAGAGAAATCATAGTGGCGATCAAAAGCTAGTACTGCAGATGCATGAGAAAGATGTTTCGGTTTGGATAAATGTAGCAACTGTGTCACTAGCAGGCCAGTCGACTGTCGACAAAACAGCTGACACATCCATGATAACAACTGTTGGTCGACCCCATGTTCGAGAGGATGTTTCCACTCCCAAGTTCTACTTCAATGCGGACTTAGCTGCAGTTCTCATTAAGCCATCTAGTTGGAACAGTGCGGGTGGGTATGCCGCAAGCTCTGTTGAGAATACATGGGTCAAGTCAAGTTCGCGTTCGCTCATCAGCAAACCGATGACGCGTGCATAAATCGCTTCTTGTTCCATAACCAAGTGGGCACCCACCTTGATATGTTTCGTTTTACTTGCAAAGGTGATGACATGTTTGGAAATGGTGCCATAAAAGCCTTGTGGCCATGATGACTCGCACTGTGCCAGTTGCGTCTTTCCAATACTAACAGCTCTATCGGCATTGGCATCTGGAGATGCAAGCTCCTTATTTCGGTGTGCGTTTGACCTCAACTGACCTTGAGTATTGACGAATGTGGGTCAAAACGACTCCCAAAGTATCTGCAACCCCTCCAGATCGATTTATCATCCTAAAAAACCCTAGAAATGACACCAAGATCATAAAATCCATCAAGTATTGACCAGACCAGGATATGGGATTTTTCAGTTTCGCCGGTCATCTTGGAAAATGGCGGCCATATTGTAAAAGCCAAGCGGGGGTCAGGTGTACACCCGATGGATTCTTGAATGGGGTGGTATAAGCTTTCAAAATATGTAAAGATTTGCTTTATAACAAACAATGCAGGGTTCCAGTAAAATAAGGGTCTGTGCTACCAGACTAATAATTTTACCTATATATTTATATACGCAAATACTGCATGCAAAAAGAGATACAGAAGGTTGAATTAAAGACACAAACCTGTCAATTCAGGTTGAATTAAATTCTCTTAAAGTCGATTAAATTAAATTCTCTTAAGTTAAATTCTCTTAAGTTAAATTCTCTTAAATTAAACTCTCTTAAATTAACCTCTCTTAAATTCTCTTTTACAACAAAACAAGGTTGAATTAAATTGACTGTACTGAAGTGACTTCAACTTGACTTGAACTACAACTGACTTGGGACTGACTACAACTGACTTGGAACTGACTACAAGTGACTTGGGACTGACTGCAACTCTCTTGGGACTGACTACAACTCTCTTGGGACTGACTACAACTGACTGGGGACTGACTACAACTGACTGGGGACTGACTACAACTGACTTCGGACTGACTACCTGACTTCGGACTGACTACAACTGACTTGAACTGACTGACTTGAAACTGAAACTGACTCGAACTTGAACTGCTATCAACTGAAGTCTATTATTCTCTGGAGCGGTTGTCCCTCTTGGATGCAACCGACTGACTGGAAACTGACTGATTGAAAACTGACTGAAAACTGAAATTAACTGCACTCGAACTGCTATCAAGTGAAGTCTATTATTCTCTAGGGTGGTTGTCCCTCTTGGATGCAACCGACTGATTTGAACTGCTATCAAGTGTCTCTGTAAACTATAATCTCTCTCTTTCTCTATTATAATAATGCACAATAAATGCACAATAATTTCAAGTCAATTTAATTCAATAATTTGAAAAAATTAGTTAGTTGCTTTTGAATTAAGCAATGAGTGAAATTATTAATGAAGTGTTTTAATTCTTTTGGCAGTGAAATTATTAAATGAAGTTCTCCCCTCCTTGTTACTGTAAGTATCATTGAGTTTTGTCACCATTATTATTATTATTATTATTATTATTGTTTATTACTTTTAAAAGTATGTATTTTCATACCATATAATTTTATTTTTATTTATACCCCTTATATGATTCCCCTTTTTTATTTTACAAATGTATATACTCTTTTATATATTTTCTCTCTATACTGATATATAATATATATATATATATTATATATACACGCACACGCGCACATACATATATGTATACATATACACGTACATACATACAGGAGTTAGACAAAATAATATGAACACCGGCCGATTTCACCGGTTATCTTTACGGACTGCTCAGACACAAAGTAAACGGTCAAATGACTGGCAAACCTATTTAAATGCGTAACAGAGAGTGTATACGTCACGTTATAACCCTCACGTTGTTTTTACAGATCTGAGTGAATTATGAATTAGCAGTTATGAAAGACCTGTCAGACTTCCAAAGAGGGCAAATTGTCGGAACTCGGATGGCTGGTGCATCGGTGACGAAAACCGCTCAGATGTTCAATGTATCCAGAGGAACTGTCTCTATGGTCATGTCTGCATACCAAAACCATGGAAAGACAAGCACCGACAAATGCAGTAGTGGACGCAAGAAGAAGCTGTGTGATCGAGACCGCCGGGTGCTAAAGCGCATTGTGACAAAGAACCATAAGACCACAGCTCCAAAAGTGACTGCAGAGCTTAACCAGCATCTTGCAAGCCCGGTATCGACCAGAACTGTACGTCGCGTGCTCCATGGAGCTGGATACCATGGGAGGGCTGCAATTGCCAAACCCTTCCTTTCGCACATTAACATTGAGCGGCGCAGAAAATGGTGTAATGACCATAAGAATTGGTCAATGGACCGGTGGAAGAATGTAGTCTACTCCGACAAATCCTCCTTTACGCTATTTCCATGTTCCGGTCGAGTTTACGTCTGGAGACAGCCTAAAGATGCTTATGACCCCGACTGCCTGACTCCAACCGTTAAGCATGGAGGCGAATCTGTGATGGTTTGGGCAGCAATATCGTGGAATACGATTTGGCCCAGCTGCAGTACTGCATGGTAGGGTTAACCAGGTCCATCCCATGGTCCAAACGCTGTTTCCCAATGGCGGTGCCGTCTTCCAGGATGATAATGCACCAATCCACACCGCTGGAGTCGTTAAAAACTGGTTTAAAGAGCATGTTAGTGAAGTAGAACGCTTGGATTGGCCTCCACAATCCCCGGATCTTAACATTATCGAGCATCTGTGGTGTCAGTTGGAGCAGCAGGTCAGAAGCCGATTCCCACCGCCGGCGTCTTTGGAGGAACTGGAGCAGGGTTTGCTCGAAGAATGGCTCAGGATTCCTCTAGCCACTGTCCAAAAGCTGTATGAATCAATTCCCCGACGCATTGCAGCTGTTATTGCCGCTAAAGGAGGACCAACTCCATATTAAGAATAAAAACCGCCATTTATCAAGGTGTTCATATTATATTGTCTAACCCCTGTATATACATTTGATTAACTTTTTCAATTAACTTTAAAACTCGTGTTTTTACTGGTGTTGTGGTATTTTAATTCGTAATGGCTGTTATACAGTATAATTTTAGCACTAAGGGTGGTGTTAGTTTAACGCTGAAACCTCTGAAAATAATAAATGCACGTAATTGAAGTGCTTTGAATTACATGGACTCTGAAGTGAAATATTTGTGACTTATTAATTAATTCGCGCTTATAATTGAACATTTCATCGAATGCTAAGTAGAATGATATTCAATAGGTGCGGATCCAAAATACTTGGTTAGTTTGGCTGTGTGCACTTTTTCGTGTTTTAATTGCATTAAGCAAGGCCTTTTGAAGTGAAATGAATTAAGCAAGGACTTATGAAGCGTTTTGAATTGAGGTTCTTTTGGAAATTTAAATTATGTGAAATTATTAAATGAAGTGTTTTGAATTAAATTATTTGCTTTTGAATTGAAGTGTTTTGCAGTGAAATGGATAAATTACATGGAAGCAACGACTCTGAATTGTTTTGGAAATTTAATTGCTGTTTTGAAATTAATGAAGTGCTTTTGGAAATTTAATTTATGTGGTTTGATGTGCTAATTCTTTGGGAAATTTAATTACATGGAATCATTGATTTTGAAATGTTTGAAATGTTTTCGTTCTTTTGGATGGAAACAAGGAATTATATTCTTTTGAATTGATGCAAGGAATTATGTTCTGAATCAAGGTAAATTGACACGTCTCCATTTGGTTTGAAAGAGCAGGGGTGATTTGTATATTAAGATTTAATCAGGATGAAAGAGCTTCAATCAGTTCAAATTTGAAGTTTTTTGTAAGCCTACTAATAATAACTCTTATGTGCATTTTTATTCCTACCATCATCCCGCGATTAAATCTTTTTTCTCTGCTATCTTTCTTAGAGCATTGAGAGTTCTCAGTCCTGAATTTTTAGATTCCGAGTTATGCAATATCATTTCATTTTTAGATAACTGCCTTAGGAAAGCCAAGAATAGGTATTATAATAGTGTAACGGTAGAGGAATTTGAGCGTAAAAATATTCTTAGCCAACCTTACCATGTAAATTTTTAATATCTTCCGACTTTACTAAAAGCAATTGGTATCAATGTAGTCTTTAAGTATAATAATACTGTAAAATCACGCTTGATAAAGAATAGTCCGGATAATCTGGTTGGTTGTGTGTATTCAATTGGATGTACACAATGTGACTTAGTATATATAGGACAAACGGGTAAAACGTTAGATATTAGGTTAAAACAGCATAGTTATGCGTGTAGAACAGCAAATAATTGTAATGCATTGTTTAATCATATGTATAGATGTAATCATAGTATTAAGTGGGATAGTTCTAAAGCTCTCATTAAAAACACAGATATAATCGAAAGGAATATTCTAGAATGTGCATTTATCCATTTTAAAAATAATTCCAAAAACAGTGCGGGAATATATAAAATTGAAAATATTCTGTTAAAATACCTTTTGCCTCTAATCAGCTCTTGTTAATCTTGTGTTAATCTTTTTGTTTTTCTGTCCCGTTGTATATATTTTTGGTCATCTTACCTCCATCCTTCATTCTCTGACGAGGTGTACTTCTGAATACACGAAAGGCCTTAAAATCATTTTTCTTTTTCCTTGTGGGTTTACATCATTCATTCATTTCACGTGTCTAATTGTGAAATTCATCCGATATATATATATATATATATATATATATATATATATATATATATATATATATATATAAGCAAACAACCACAAGGAAAAGGAAACACAAAGTCCGAGCGCTTTCGTGATATATTCCTTTTCCTTGTGGTTGTTTGCTTATTAATAAGGTCACGTGTTATTTTGTGATTTTAGTGCATATATATTATATATATATAATTTATATATATATATATATATTATTGTGAACGACTTCTTTTCTTAGTAAAATAAATAACAGAGTATGTATATACGTATTATTAACTTTTACACTCGTTACAAGGAGGGAACAAGTACTTATTATTACACTATATAATAACCCCCTAGATGAGATGCAAACTCACTCTTAATGTGTATATATATACCGTATATACCCGAGTATAGGTCGATCTCGTTTATAGGTCGACCCTTGATTTTTGGCCAAGAAATCATTAATTTATCATATGCTTCGTGCATAGGTCGACCCCAGTTGTTGAGGGTAGTGGAACAACAAATTAGAGTAATAAAGCATCATATTTTATGGCATATAAAACTCATTTCCAAAAACTGCAATTTAATGAACAAAAATTGATGTATCTTTCTATAAATAAACTTTTAAAAATGTATTCATTTTATGTTTTATATCATCCTGTGCTACCATTCTGTAATTTTAATAATAGGTACATATTTGGTAATTTTAATAATTGGTACATATTTTGTTTTCTTTGTTTACTGGTACTAAATGGTAAATATTTTTCATGTCTGAAGCTAAGAGTAGTTCCTAGCCTTCCCCATCGTGCACGGATTTCAACCCCACGAAAATGTTACCCTTATATAGGTCGACCCCCTAATTTTTGCCTAAGAATTCAGTCTTAAAAACTCGACCTATACACGAGTATATACGGTGTATACATACATATATATATATATATATATATATGTGTGTGTGTGTGTGTGTGTGTGTGCGTGTGTGTGTGTGCGCGCGAGAGAGCACGAGTACATACTGTCATAAATAGATTTTATTTAAAATTTATTAAATTATTTTATAATAAAAGGGACGCGAAATAAGTCCATCAGATCTTCCAGATTCCAGGTCATATAGTGAAAGTAAACAAAAGACAATCTTTGCTGTCTCTCTAGGTATCAGTCTCTCTGATTTATTGAACATGATCACTTTTGTGCTCTGGAATATAAAAACTATAATAAGAATTTATATACATATATAATGTAATTGTAAAAATGAATAATTCTAACATTCATTTTTGCATATAAAGTCCAAACTCGCGTGACACACTAATTTTATATAAAATGCAAGTTTGGAAAAATAAATAAATTTTTTATTTTCTTTCTAATTTATTTTTGTTGAGTAATTGATGAATTATTTCTTTTTTAAATTAACTAATAAATAATTTTTTCAGATTAATCTTAATCCTGTAATCGTGTTAAATTCTGCAATGTTCATTTTCTTTTTATACATTCTCTCTTGGTTTTACAAGATGAAATCATATCTTTCCGAAACTCTAAATTAATACTTAATTTTAAATTTTAAGCATTTAATTTTGGCTCGTATGGATGTTTAATTTTAATTCTTAGTAAAATGCATATTTCAATTTCCATTTTTAGTTAACTCGGCAAATTATGATAACATCAGATCTGTCAACATACTGTTTAAGAGAAAAATGTGCCTTCATCTTCAAATATCTTGCTTATGTGTCAATATGTTGCTACAGCAAAAATTTGCCTTTCTCTTCAAATATCTGTAAAGAATTCAACCTATTGAGTGTCAGAAAAAGTAAAAAAAGGTCAACATTAAATAATAATGAAGTCACCAATTTTAAACATTTAAAAACCCTGGTAATCTTCGAAGTTTTTATACTGATCTGAATTACTGCTTCTAAAATATTACATAACCTGTAATATTTTAGAAGCAGTAATTACAGTGAGAGGATATCTTTGTCTTCTCCTTTGAGCCCTGCTTTCTCGAGAGAACTTAGTTTCAAAATAGAATAAATAATTACTCCAATATGCTACAAGAAGAATCGGGAAACGGTCAGATAATTTAGTAAGTTTACACAGATCCCTCCGATCCGCTACAAGAAGAAATCGGAGTGTAATATCAAAGAACTATTCCGAGTCCGTACACGGTACCAGGTACCCCAGAGTGAGAAATCCGTCGCTGCCACCTAACCAGAACCCCCGTCAATCTCGAACTACCAAAAGACATAGAAGGAGGATTAACATAATGAAAGCTTGAGATGAGATGGTAACCCTTAGGGATCAATGGAATGCAAGAATATGCGACAGCTTTACATAATACAAATAGGAAAGCAACACGTTTCTAAATATACTGATTCAATTATTATTTATTGACTTTTATTATCAAATCAAAAACTATGGAAAAACCAAAGATGTCTATTTACTTTTGTGAACCCCTCTCTCTCTCTCTCTCTCTCTCTCTCTCTCTCTAATATATGAAAAAGAAAAACTATGGTATTTGTCATTTACCATTACTTATTCGGACTATAGTTGATTTAATTATCCCAGAAGAGTTCCTTGTTCCATGCACGGTCTGTGTGTATCATAAAAAACTCAGGGGACCATTCTGAGTTCATTCCCATATATATATATATATATATATATATATATATATATACACACTCTAGACGAGCTTTCTATTATGAAAAAAAATCTTATTTCAGTATTCCGTGATAATAAGTGAAGCATTAGCAATAAATTCGGCAGAGTTACCCTTATAAATTAGTTATTGTTATCTAAAATAGTAAATAAAAGGAAACTCCAATGCAGGAGGTCCATTCGTCTCTTATGTTGCAATTATGAAAAATTTATAAAAGTAACAATACTAATAACAATATAAGGGCAAGATTAAGTGATCCCAATATTAACAATGGCTTTGTAACCAAATTATACAGTCTTAAAAGTGGAGTTAATTATGAATCTTCAATCTCTGGTTGCATATCATTAGTTTCATAAATGTGTGTGTGTGTGTGTGTGTGTGAAATATCGCGAGAGTATATAAACCTTCCCCCACCTACCTCACACTCTTCAATGACTGTTTGTCGAAAATGTGGACCCCCGACTTTTTAAAATGTATCTGTGAAGTCCTTCTCAATAGGAAGAAGGCAGTAGTGGTTTCACACGGTGTTTACGCTTCACTACAAAATATAAAGAATCAAGAATCAAATCTAGAGCACTGTAAAATCAGGCCTTAAAGAATAGAAAGTGAATTGTTGAATCTACTAAACACCGAATGGATCCTAATGAGAAAAGAATTTTATACCAAGAAGCATTTCAGAAATTTTTTCAAGAGTACGAAGATTATAAGAAACCTGTGGAGTTATCTGTATTTATCAAACATTGTGGCGAAACTGAACATGATGATGATGAGACTAGAGGCAGGCAAGCAAAGTACAACGGGGTGAGCTTGCAACATCTTGAACATGTATTAAAAAATAGTCTCATTAATACATTGAGGAATAAAGGCCTAAATCTGTTTAATCTGTTGAGTGACGAGCCCGTTATACAATAGACCGACACTAGTGAGGTTATTGTTGAAGGTGCAAAGGTTCAGGTTCGAATATTATTGACATCGTTCGTGGTCTGGTTAGAAAGTGCGATAGACGCTCTCCACCAGTGTGGAATCATATTAAATCGAGATTACAACAGATAACCATACTAAAAACATTGACGACCAGAACAGCAGAACAGAATAAAAGATCTGGAACAAGCAACACATACCCGTAAACAGATCATACCTTCACTTGCGGGTGTAAGACCTCTGAAGAAGAAGAGATCCACCAGCGAACAAGCCTGGTATGGGAACATCATTATCCTCGATGTATTAAGTAAACATTACTACGATATTTCTAAACCGACTTCTTAAGGAGGGGCCGATAGACTCTACAGAGGTGTCTATGCTGAAGGGCTTGAGAAAAAGGATGTTGAGAATTTTTTGCGTGAACAGGATACATATACACTTTATAAACCTGTGAGAAGGTTTAAAACTGCTAAGACAAAAGCAGCATCGGTGGACTCTATTTGGCAAGCCGATTTGACTGATATGGTACTCATCGTACAATGACGGACACAGGCAGTGGCGGATTATCACTGAGGATATTGAGGCTAAAGCATCAGGAACCCATGCTTGATGGAGACCCCAATCAACTGAGTTTCGATGATATAATTCGAGATTTCGCAAACTTCTTTGATTAAATATGACAGAGTACACAAACTGTTTGGTTTTGGCAAACAGCAAAATACATTGTGTTAAGGTTCTTTTAAGTTTGTTTCTCAATTAGCCTGAGCACCGTACATATAATTCGTGTAAATGTACTATGTACTGTACATGTACATGTATTGTAAGTAATAAGCTATAAAAAAGAGCCCCCATATTCTTCATTGCCCCGCGGTCCCGAAGTGTCTTAATCCTCCCCTGGATAGAGGTATATGCTGTTTATAACTGCTGTCGTCTCCAGGTACTTATGGCTTATACATGCTAAAAATAAATCGCCTGAAACAGTTGCTAAAGCTACAAAGTCATTGATGTTAAAGGAAAATACGAGGGCCACTCAATATCGGGTGATTCATAAGTGTGTTACCACTGTAATGGTGAAATATTTTCTGTGCTTCAGATTGTTGATTTGTGAAAATATTGGGTATGGTGAAGGATTGGGTATATGCAACAAAACCTCGTAATGTCATTGATTTAAAAGAAAGAATTTCCACTGTTAATTTCCAATGTGTAATTGTGTAAAAATAACGTCAAATAAAAAAAACATCACAGGTTACAGTGGTTTGTAGTTATTTTTTATTCACCATTACTGTATCAGACTTATGAATCACCCTGTATACTTTGCCCCACCTTTTTTTCTTTCTCTCCAAGTTTCCTTGTAAGTTTCAGAAATTTTGTACACAAGTAGTTACTTACCTCTTTTACAAGATTTTGTTTTTCCACATAGTCTCCATCCTTTTCTACGGCTTTCCTCCACCTCGAAACAAGGGCCTTTATTCCTTGCTGGTAAAAGTCCGCTCGGTTCCGCTGGAGCCACCTCTTAACCTCCTGAAGAACTTCATCATCACTCTGAAGCTTTCTTCCACGAATAGCCCAAACAAATGGAAGTCTGAAGGTGCCAGATCCGGGTTGTATGGATGGTGGAGGTAACACAGTCAAGCGCATTTTTGTGATGGCCTTTCTTGTTTGCAAACTGTTGTGTGGTCTTGCGTTATCGTGCAAAAGAAGGACGTCTTCCAGTTTTCTCTCCGGTCGAATTCGCTTTATACGTATCTGGAGTCTCTGTTTTGGATAGCAATATATGCCTCTGAGTTGATTGTTTGTCCTTTCTTCATAATGTCCACCAGAATCACTCCTTTCATGTCCCAGAAGATGGTGGCCAAATTTTTTCTGCAGAGGGAGCCATTTTGAACTTTTTCTTGTGTGAGGAGTCTGCGTGAAGCCACTGCATGGATTAGCGTTTTGTTTCAGGTTCAAAGCGGTGTACCCGTCTCATCCCCAGTCACAGTTCGTGAAAGGAAGTCATCCCCTTCTGTCTCATATCGAACCAACGACTTAGAAGCAATTTCTTTTCTTTGGGCTTTATGATCTTCAGTCAGTTGGCGAGGAACAAACCGTTAACACACTTTTGAGTATCCCAGTTGCTCATTTAGCGTATTCACACTTCCTTCACTAATTCGTAGCTGCAGTGATAGCTCCTTGTATGTGACGCGCCGATTTGATCGAATGATGTTGTTAGCACGTTGCACAGTGTGAGATATCACAGCCGATGCCGGGCGACCGCTGCGTGGCTCGTCATCGAGGCTGGCTCTCCCTCTTTCCGATGACCTCACGTTTAGACCAGCGTCCAACTGTGCTTCGATCAACATCATCATCTCCGTAAACGTTTTGTAGACGTTTGTGATTTCCAACTGTTTCCTTCTCTGCGGTTAAGAACTCGATAACAGCTCTCTGTTCACGATGCACATCACTGTCAGACGCCATTTTCGAAACTGCATTAACCATCGGTTTTATACAAGGGAGTTTAAAAGCGATTTTATACAAGGAGGGGAGGTTCAAACTGGAAAAATCCGGTTATGTGAAGCGCAGAAAGTTCAAACTTACAGCCCAAAAGACATTTCAGCCCCGTGACCTATTATTTAGCTAAGAAAAAATGGTGGGGCAAAATATCTTGAGTGCTCCTAGTAAAATACCCGCCTATATTTGTTCAGATTTAGGGAAAGAATTTATAGGTCGAGCTTTTCAAAATATGCTGTCTGAATTCAATATTAGTTATTATACACGCTGTTTCAGGTCGACCCTAGAAATATGGGAAAAGAAACACTTCATATTAGTTACGGAATTACTGTGACAAACTTCAAATACCAAATACAAACTACAAATTCCGAAATTTGTAGTTTGTATTTGGTATTTGAAGTTTGTCACAGTAATTCCATAACTAATATGAAGTGTTTCTTTTCCATATTTCTAGGGTCGACCTGAAACACCCAGTACTTCCAAATCTGTGCATAAGGCTTCTTCAGCCGAAATGATACATCGTACCATTCTTATGTTTCATTCTTATGTACATTCTTATGTACTCACCTCTTATGTTTCAATGGCGGCAGTCAAACGGAAAAGATCCATGCATTGTAAAGAAGAAAAATAATCAGACTTCATCTTGAAGTATTAAATTCAAAAGGCACTAAAAAATGAAATGTCTTAAGCGTATGAAATCGGCGGTAGACTACTTTTTTAACTGATATGCGTATAAGCTAAACCTGATACAGATGTGTCTCATAGGTAATTGTAGACTTGGAGTGAGAGGTAGAGTTAATAAGCGCGTCGAGACATTTCAATATGACATATTTCAACATATCAGAACTCGAACTCGCTTTGATCTCCCACCTAAAAAAGATATCTATTTCAGAATCAGACTTTATCCCATTTATCCCACTCAACACTGTTGCTACGCCCAAAGCTCCTACAGAATTCGTTATATCTAGAGCTCGCTCATACTTTTACGACCCAGCAATATAGATAGAGTATGTGTGCCAAACTCCGAATAGCACACTCATTCAGAACAGATCGTGAAGATGACTATGCACTCTATCCTGAAACTAATTTCTTGCATTCAATAATTGGTCAGTGCGATGTATACCTAAACCTGACAAATACTTCATCAGGAGCTAGTTATTACCATCATAGAGCCTACTTGGAAAATGTGCTCAACTTTTCAGAAAAATTATTTAAAAAAATCGAAAAAGGTTTACGACTGCTACGGGCGATTACACATTGACATTTCGTTCCAGGAGAAACTAATCTTGAATGGGGTTGATGTGAAGATTAAAGTCGCACGCACGGCACGGCACCTGAGATATGCTTAACCTGGATGAGGTCAGTGAAGAGGCACTAAAGCCGTGTGGTTCACGTCATGGAGACATACTTAGATTTCGATGCGTGGAATTAATAGTTGTTAAGCAAATGGATATTAAGAAAAGTTTACTAAAAATACTGTTAAGTATCATATAAATCGGATCCAGCTGTAAATGTTTACTCTTAAGTCAGGCCTGTCCACTAAACAGATTGAAAATGTTATACTTAGAAATTTTTCACAAAGAATACTTTTGGCAATGTTAAAGCACGATGTCGTGCCAGACAAATATAGCAAATATAAAAATCTTCATTCAAATTAAAAAAAATTTATCTGAAAATATTACGTTGCTTCTTAATGGTTCGCCTGTAGGCGGGCCATTAGAGACGGCTTACTGTACAGATGATAAATTTTCTCTTTGTGTCACGGGCCTATCACAATCTGGTCCAAAACATCAATGGATGTGACGGAATTGGTACAGGCGAAACGATCGAACACTTTATAAATAGGGTAAATATATACGCTTTTCATCTTTCATCAGACCATTATGCTAGTAAGAGCAGGCATTTAAACACCCAGAGGCAGCGTCATTTAGCTATGAGCCTCGAGTTTGGCAAGGCGTTAACCAGTCCTATTAGCGAGCGTGCTATTCTACCTTGAGTCAGAAGGCTTGATAGAAATTAACCGTTTTAGAGCTGTTATAACGAATTTTTAAAATGGATGAAATTACTCTCAAAAATGGTTACGAAGAAGGATTATTTCAAGCTAGGCAGATTTATTGGAACATACGCGAAGGATGAAGTGTTGAAACTATCGATGACGAAAGAAACCAGAGTCCTTATAATTAACAATGATTTGTCAAGCGGAGCTGGTATTCAATCCTACATCCATCAAGGCTTTACAGTAGTGTCTGTAGTCAATATTGCTTGTGTTTCCTATTACATATGACAAGAGGCTTCAGTTTTTTAAACTTCTTGAAAAAATTTGATTTGTTTAACTCGGAAAGTAATGACAGATATGCGTGTAAGCAGCTAATTTGTCAATTTCCATTGTATCTAAAAGAGTACAATGTGTATTGCGAAATGAGTTTATATTTAATTTATTTTGTATTAAATGTTTGAACATTCTTTAAAATGTGTGTTGTACAATGGCTTTTAAGTTATGTTGTATTTAAGAATGTATATATATATATATATATATATATATATATATATATATATATTGTTATGTATTAAAACCATTCTCTAAATTCTTTAAAATGTAAGTTATATTAATTTGTTTTTGATGAAGAGAAAAAAAGATTCTATGGCTTTCTTATCCAATTCCATTAATCTAGTGAAAAAAATAATTGTTTGAATATTCTTTAAATTGTGTGTGTTGTACATTCACGTCTAATTATATTGTATTTAAAATTTTATATGTACAGGGTGGCGCAAAAGTCACGCATCATAGGAATTTTCAGTGTTGACTATAATATATTATTTTTTCTTTTAGGTAGGGAATGGCTGCGAAATTAACATTAGACTAGAGGGTGAGCTTCGTTTTAATGCATGGAATAACATGTACTACAAATTGATGAATCGGTACAGAATTTTTATGGTGCTACTATAGCGTGATTCCTACCTCGATTCGGCGGTCTACCTTTTAATTATAGCTTCTTACCTTGTTTACTAATTGCTTGTTTACATTCCAATGTCCATCGCCCTTGACGATTGGTTAGGTTTAGTCATGATATTTTCGTTAGTTTTAACGAAAATATTGTGACTAAACCTAACCAATCGTAGGTAGACCACATACTATAGTAGCACCGAAACTATTTTTTAAATAAATAAAATTGAATAATAAATAGCATTTTATATTTATATTTTCATTTATACCTTGGATAGGAATCACACTCTACAGTACTGTAGTTTCGAACCAAACCGGGTAGGAATCACCCTATAGTATCGAAGTCACCGGTAGGAATCACGCTATAGTAGCACCATTTTTATTTTTGTACCGGTATATATATATATATATATATATATATATATACACTACCAGTCAAAAGTTTAAGTACACCTACTAATTTCCAATGTTTTGCTGCTTAGCTCATGACATAAACTTCAAATGTAAACTTAACAGGTACTAGAGATGAATTTGTTTACCTGGCTTTCATATTGTATGCTTCAATGCATCTTCCCTATGCAGTGTGTTGTAACACAGAAGCTTCTTCAAAGTAGCCTTCAAAATGTGTTCATTTACGTCCAGCATGCAACCTAAAATTAATGCTATTAGCTCTGCACAAAGGTCCAAAAAACAGTTTAAATGTCTTTACTGTGGTAGCGTGTTTCTTCAGGAGTATGGTGAGGGAAGCTATATTTTTGGGGCCTCTTTGCGAGTGACCCGTTGCCCACGTCGGGCTAACATCATGAAAGAAGAAAAAAACTAGTGTTTGTCATTTACCATTACTTATTCGGACTATAATGGATTTAATTTTCCCAGAAGAGTTCCTTGTTCCATGCACGGTCTGTGATTATTATGAAAACACCTCAGGGGACCATTCTGAGTTCAATCCCACATATATATATATATATATATATAAATAAAAAAAAGATAATATATATATATTAGTGGTGGACCGGATATCCGCATCCGCATATGCGGATATCAGCCTCATTTTTAACATCCCCATCCGTATCCGCACTTCTGACTGCGAATGTTATGCGGATATTACCTCTAATAAATTATGCAATTTACAATTAAATTAGCTTATAAAGTAGCTTATAAGGCCCAGTCATGCACATTTCATGTAAAGTATTAATTATATTATTAATGTTCAAACAAATATATAAACCTTAAAATATAAATACCTGGTAACACAGAAAATTGAAACTTGTTTCATTGAATTTTCTGTGGCTGAAACTCTTGAGAAAGTTATTATTTTTATCATAATGAAAACATTAATATTAATTTTAATTCTTATGCATTGCCTGCCATAATAGTAATATCACGAAATTTGAAAAATTATGTCATATATTCATAATTCTATATTATGTTGATAGATTAAATAATTATCCGCATCCGCATCCGCGGATATTGAAATTAAAGATCCGCATCCGCAGATGCTGAAAAACTGACATCCGGTCCACCACTAATATATATATATATATATATATATATATTGCTATGTATTAAAATCATTCTGTAAATTCTTTAAAATGTAAGTTATATTAATTTGTTTTTAATAAACAGAAAAATTTATGTGGGTTTCTTATTCAATTCAATTAACGTAGTTAAAAATTTTAAAAATATATGACTTATTCTCGTTGTTTCCTTTTCCATACTACGACTATATTAGTTACAAAATACAATCAGAACTTCGCTACCTACTCACCCGTCTCTTCCCTCAAATTAGCCTTCAATTTGTATTCACCAATAATAATAGCATTAAATCGTATCTCAAACATAAAGGGAAAAAAACTCAGCCCCTTGTTTCGTCCACTCTCTACTGTTTCAACTGTACTTGCTGCAAAGCGAGTTATATTGGCAGCACCATTCGCCAATATCAAACAAGAGTGGACGAGCATTGTGACATTCGCGACATTTTTACCAGAACACCACCATCTTTAAATAAACCATCGAAATCAGCAGTGAGATATCATTGCCTCCCTTCACCCACTGCTCCCCACCAATTTAAAGATTATGAATTCAGCATACCAACCAACCGACCTCCGCATCCACGAATCCCTATATATCCTTAGTACAAAACCAATCCTGAACGATTACAGTTCTGCCTCCAACTTAAACATAGCTAAATAATTCTTCTGAACCTTATTGGAAAAGAAATCCGTTACCACTCTTCGACTTCTAACATGGCTACTTCAACAGTCAACCATTCCCAACCTTTATACAATTAGATTAAACTCCCCTCGTACAATAACCCTGTAAATTTTGTTTAAATATTCGTTTCACCCGATGACATTTATATATCTTACCTCTACATTTTATGTATTTTTTTTTAAAATTTAAATTATTATCATAAGACTGTACAAATATATTGTATAAAATCTTTAACCATATTTGTTCATTTTTTATTTTTTATTACTTAGCACTGATGATGGAAATTGAATTTCAGAAACGTCTGACTAATAAACATGTACCACCTTCTCGTCCTCTTATTCCTTACTAAGTTGCCATTCCCCAAGAACAAACTCTTCAATCAAGTTATATATACAGTATATATATATATATATATATATGTGTGTGTGTGTGTGTGTAAAAATGAACAATTAATAATTCTAATATTCAAATATTCTTATTTTCTTATATTCATTTTACATGTAGAGTCTAAATTGCATGACGCTGACACAAGTTAAATTTTTTATTTCTTTTTATTTTATTTTTGCTGAATAATTGATGAATTATTTCTCTTTAAATTACTTAATCATTGTTTTAGATTTAGCTTAATAATGTAATCTTGTTAAATTCTGCAAATGTTCATTTTCTTTATACATTCTCTCTTCGTTGTAAAAGATGGTCATGTCTTGCTTAACACTTAATTTTAAATTTTAAGCATTTAATTTTGGCTCATATGCACGTTTAATTTTAATCCATAATAAAATGCATATTTCAATTTCCATTTTTAGTCAACTCGGTAGATTATGATAACATCAGATCTGTCACTCTGTGGTTTAAAATAAAAATATGGCTTCATCTTCAAATATCTTGCTTATCTCTCTACACACTGCTACAGTTTAAATATTTACCTTATCTTTAAATATTTTGCAAAATAAATCAGTCTATTGAGAATAAAAAACAGGTCAGCATAAAAAAATAATGATGTCATTAAATTTTAAGTATATATAAGCGTAAAATTTCTCGTGTTCATTCTGATTTTGCCTGATCTGACTTAGAGGCTGAGCATTACCTGTAACATTTTACCAGTAAAATACAGTAAGAGAATATCTTTGTCTTCTCCTTCGAGCCTTGCTCTCTTCAGAGAACTTAGTCTTAAAATAGAGAAAAATAATCTCCCGATACGCTACAAGAAGAATCGGGGAGCCCTTAGAGAATTCAGTAAGCTTCACAGAATCCTCCGATCCCCAACAAGAAGAAATCGGAGAGTACAATAAGAGAAACTACTGCGATTTCCTATACGATACCAGATACTCCAGAGTAACAAATCCGTTGCTGCCACCTAACCAGAACCACAGTCGACTTCGAACCTCCAAAGGCAATAGACAGAGGGGTTTAACATATATATATATATATGTATGTATGTATGTATATATATATATATATATATGTATATATATATATTATATATATATATATATATATATATATATATATATGTATGTATGTATATATATATATATATATATATATATATATATATATATATATATATATATATATATACATATATATATATACTCTATACTTAGCATCATATATTTTATAATTTAAAAAAAAAAACATATATTGTTATAGCAATTGCCAATGAAAGGTAAATTAGTAATCTAAGTGATCAAAATGTTATAGCGAGTTGTTTGCATATAAAATTTAATTAACTACGCCAAGTGCTCAAAATGTTCTCCGGCGACATGAATGCACTTTCAATACAACAAAATCATGTGGTCTGATGAAGCTACCTTCAAGCTGAATGGCACAGTAAATCGACACAACTGCAGGTACTGGTCACTTGATAATCCACACGTTTATGTGGATAAACATGTTAATTTACCAGGATTAACAGCATGGTGTGGCTTATCATCCAGGGGTTTGGTTGGACCATTTTTCTTTAATGGGACAGTTACCGGTGCCGCATATCTCGACATGTTGCGGACAGAAATTATACCTGCAGTTCGGAAGTTGTTTGGAAACAACGACTTTTACTTTCAACAAGATGGAGCCCCCCTCATTATCATTGTGATGTCAGAAGGTACCTCGATGAAACGTTGCCTAACCGTTGGATAGGACGAAGAGGAAGCGTTGAGTATCCTCCACGTTCAACGGACTTGACTCCACTTGATTTTTACTTGTGGGGCTACCTGAAGGATGCAGTTTATGGTACAAGACCCGCAACACTCAAACACTTTAAGGATGCAATTAGGGAAAAGTGCGGGACCATCACAGCATCCACATTAGTCCATGTCTGCGAATCAGTTAGTCGACGCATTCAAAAGTGCATTCATGCCGCCGGAGAACATTTTGAGCACTTGGCGTAGTTAATTAAATTTTATATGCAAACAACTCGCTATAACATTTTGATCACTTAGATTACTAATTTACCTTTCATTGGCAATTGCTATAACAATATATTGTTTGGTTTTTTTAAATTATAAAATATATGATGCGATAAAGAGTATATATTTTTTTTGGGACACCCTATATATATATATATATATACACACACACACATATATATATATACAGTATATACACTTCTAATTACAATTAGTGCTCGGGAAAGCTGATATAAACAGATTGTGGGACCAGTCATGTGAATTTTCCTGCCCATTCACAATTTCGATTGATCAGTGTAAACATTCCTCTACCTCCACCCCAACATTAATAGAGAATTCGTTTGTAAAAAAAGATAAGCCATGCTTCACATAAAACAGTCTGTGAATATGTATATATATATATAATTTAGTGATGTGTGTCACATCCGCATCCGCTTCAACGGAGCATCAGCTTAAAATTCAACATCTGCATCTGAATCCGCATCCGCATCTGTGAGATGCGGATGTGTACTTTTTACTAAATTGCTATTTTTGAAGCACAATTTGCCCCTCATTCAGTTCAAATACTGAAACTTGTAGGCCTTCATTTGATCTTTAATGTAACTGGCAATGTCTGTTGTGTGTTTGTATAATTAAATGTTCATGCTACAATACATAACAATGTCATGAGCACACTACTTTCCAAAAGGTGGTGATTGGGCAAAGTGTTTGGTGTGATGCAAGACGAGTTGGGTCCTCGTCCCGCATCCTGGTAACACAGAGTTGTGTGGGGTAAACTCGTCCAAAACAAAAGAGTGTATGTAAAAAAATTATAATTACAAAATAATATTATCTAATATCTAATATCTAATATCGAATATCTAATATATATAACTAATCGAAAATCGAAAGTCAATTAATAAATTAAGTATGAATTTAAGCTATCATATTATAAAGTTAACAAATTTCCGCATGAACATCCGCATCCGGATGTCAAAGTTTGGCATCCGCATCCGCTGATGTCTGAAATCTGACATCCGATACATCACAAATATATAAGTTATATGGGATGAATTTCACAATTAAACACGTGAAATGAATGAATGATGTAGACCCTCAAGGAAAAAGAAAAATGATTCCAAGGTCTTTCGTGTATTCAGACGTACACCTCGTCAGGTGTACTTCTGAATACACGAAAAGCCTTGAAATCATTTTTCTTTTTCCCTGTGGGTTTGCATCATATATACAAAATATAACCTTTGCTTATATCTTTGCATATATATATATATTATATATATATATATATATATATATACTGTATATGACCGGGTCGAAAAATTAAATTTGTGAATTTCCACATGCCTGTGTCCAAGAAATTTGTAGATGCACTATAAATGCTCAACAATGATTAAAAAACTAAATTCATCAAGTTTTAGATGCTCCGCAAGTCCTCTGAAGATTACAAGTAAAACGTAAAACATTACAAAAAACTTTAAAACTTTTAAAACTTTATTTAAATACATAAACTTTATTAATTATTTGGCAATTATGATTTTTGATTAAGATTTTCTTGTATTTTTTGTATTCTTGTTGCTATTAAGTTTTTTCTTGACTGTGTTTCGTCAAGAATATGTATAATTTATATATAGAATTTTTCTTTTCAGAATTGATTATTTGAATAGTTAAATACGCATTGTTACACTAACAGAGTGACTTTCCCAAATTATCCGAAATGGCTGAGGCCGTAAAAGTGAAAGCAACTGTTGAAAAAATCGTGAGTCTAGCTGTTTCCCTTTTTGGGAAAGCTGAGCTCAGTGGAAATCAACTTCCCCTATTTGAAGACGTTTTAAAAGAATATTTACAAACAAGATATCTCTTACTTATAGCTAGGGAGGGGGAAAAAAGAGCCAAATGCTAATGATGTGGCAAGAATAGTTGCATCAAAGGTAAAAGAGATCTGGAAATGTGCATCAATTCCAACAATATCAGAAGAGCAAATATTAGCCAGAGTAAGGGATTGTCATGAAAAATCTAAAAATATGATGAAGACTGGTAGAAAAAGGAAAGATTTTGAATCTAAACTGACCACGTTCAAATCCAAAAATCAAAGGCTTTTTTATATTGCTGCCTGCAAATGCCATGATCTGTTTTCTTGCACTTGTGAAAAAGAGCTAAAAGTTCCTGCCATGGAACATTCTTTCCTAATTGACCAAAGAGGTGCACGAAAAATGGCAATAGGCAGTATTGATTTACAGACAACGAAGAAACTGCAAATAAGATCTGAGCGTAAAGAACAAGAAAGAGCACGATTTTCTAAAAACATTGAAGATGGAGATATCAATAACCCATCCACTTCCAGGGAAGAAAGAGCCAATGGACTGAGATAACTTTCATACAATTCCTGATTCTGACACATCAACAGATACAGATAGAGAGCGTGATGATGATGATCACATTGAGGAAGGTATAAAGAAATCAGGTGAAGCACATAAGCTCACTCGCAAATTGCCCTCATTAGCAAAAACTTGTGACCGATTCGGAATATCAGACAGAGCTGGTGCAGCCGTTGCCTCTGCTGTTCTGGAAGATTTTGGTCTCATTACCTCTGAAGATTATCACAATGTTGTGGGTAAGAATAAGGTGAGACGGCAAAGAAAGAAGATCAGAGAGGAGTTGAGTAAATCAAGTGAAGAAAGTATAGAAACATTGTATTTTGATGGAAGAAAGGACTTAACTAAAGCAAATATCTGATGAACTTAAGCAGTCATTGATCCTGTTATTGAAAGAGGGGCATATTTTGTTCACCCAGAAACTTTATTGGTCTCGATGTTATTTGATGAAAGGCAAGTGATGAGAGAGTTAGCTTTCCGGCGCATTCTCTTAGCCAGGGAAAGTGTGTCCTCGGGCATTAAAGAATTTAGACGGCCTAAAATTAATTTCTTGGCAAGAGACTACACAGATTTAATTCGATTTGGGGACTACCCAAGACATGAACCACTTCTGACAAAAAGCTTGACAAACACCCAGTTAGAGCTTATCGTAAGGGGTGATGAAACTAACCCTCTATTGAAAAAGTACCCATGTCATTCACAAGCTGTAGAAAGACATGTCAAACTTGTAACAGAAGCATCAGCTTCTGTCTGTGGCCAGGAAAATAGAGATGGTTTTATAAAGGCAAGAATTGCTTCAAGATCAAACATGCCTACATTTGAGTCAAAATGCGAATACAAATGTCAATAAACTACATGTAAAAACTAATGGAAGGGAGGTTGGGCTGGGCATGGTGTGGAATTCGACCTACAGCCAAAACTTTAAGTGACTTGTGGAACCTCAAAATATTTATATAAAAGCTTGAAACTTTATCATGTTACTTCCTATGTAGGTACACAAACTTTCGTAATACAAGGTAAATTAAACTTCCCCCAAAAATTGTTTTCAAGCAAAAACGACCCGGCCTAATATATATATATATATATATATATATATATATATATAATATATATATATATATATATATATATATATATATATATATATATATATATGGTGGTGGTGTAGTGGTTAGCGTCGATGACTACGAATCCATCAGCTCCGGGTTCGAGACCCGGTGACGGCAGCCGGCGCGCAGCCAAACCCAGCTGTTCATCCTTCCACACAATAAAAGAAAGTGGTTGGTAGATAAATGGGTACCCTGGGAGGCCTAGTGATTAAGACGCTGGGCTGCTGGTGGGGCATGGTTCGGATTCCACGTTAAACTGTAGGTCTAAGGTAGAATGAAAAGCTTGACCTTCGTCAGAATGAACAATTCGGGCGGGGCTAACCAAAGGTTTTATATATATATATATATATATATATATATATCGTTTTAGGAAGTACATGTGCGTTTCAATTAAAGCAGTGTAAATAGAATTTTGAGACAACAATTTTAGTTCGCTTAATTATGTACTCGCAGAAAATAAGGGTTTGGATAAAATAAATATATTTACTCATTTTGAAATTTTTTACTTCCAGTTACGCGATCCATTTATTGCGTAGAAAATTAGCCCCACCACCATCTTCAATAACAGAAAAGCTGCATACACGCTTCCGGCATATGCATGAAAAAACAAATGCCGTTATTTAACATAAAATATTATTCTTTAATGGATTACCTTCAAATGTATATTAAAAAAAAAATTCAGAATGCTTACACTGTGTCGCCAATAGTGAAAATTTATTGCGTGTCATAAGACACTAAACTTTCGTGTATCTCCCCATCTCCCCTTAAAATAAACAAATAAATTTCGTTTGAAAAATAGTTTGTACATTTTGGTGTGTATATAAGTTATATATACACACACACATATATATATATATATATATATATATATATATATATATTAGTGATGTAGCGGATGTCATTTTTTTCACATCCGCGGATGAGGATGCGGATGAGGATGTTTGATTTCAACATCCGCGGATGCGGATGCGGATGCGGATGTCTACATTTTCGTTATTTTTAGGATATATTCGAGATTTGTTGTGTTTAACGTATATAATAAGTTATTATATAGAGAGAGCTGTAGCTATAATGTAGTATAATTGATTAATTGTACAATAATTGCTGTACTTTTCTCTGAACATATAAAATAATATCAAGCATCTAACTAATATAGAAATCAATTAGTGAATTCGTCTGCAAATAAATTCGTTATATTTTGTTGAGTTTCAGCCGCAATTAGAAACCATAATTGTGTTACCAGGATGCGGGACGTGAACCCAACTCAAATGCACCCCACCGACCTCTTTCCCCAACCTCCCCCTTATAGAAAGAGATCTTTAATTAGCTTGATAACTATTTATATTAAGTCTAAAGTTTTATTAGGCATATTTATAAATGAGTAATTAAAATAAAGTAAACTAAGATGTTCATCGTTTAATGTTCAAACTTAATTATAGGAAGGTTATGCTTAAGGAACATTAATTTTTCTGCCTTTTCTGCTGCCAGTCTGTTTCTCTTTTCATCATATATTAATCCAGCACTGCTAAATAATCTCTCGCTTGGTACGTTTGTTGGAGAACAGGCTAAATGTTTCCTTGCAAGTTTACTCAAGTATGGATAGATATTCTGCGTATTTTTCCACCAACTAATAGGATTGTCACATGCAGCCAGGCGTTTTTCTTGGTGATAGCTCTCGATCATTTTTACTACATCTTTTGACATCGCGTAGGTCTCGTCATTGCTGCTTGACTCAAGAAACTGAGAGACAGATTCTGTGATAGATTTGCTTGTTGAAGGTGTTGGTTCTGTCACTGAAACTTTTATTCTTTTGGTGGGTGGCGAAGCGACAGATTCAAGAGATTGAAGCTCTTCAACTGCTTTGCCAAGTGATGATTTAACTCGTTCTAATGTACTAGGTGAAAATAACTTAGCATTGTAACGTGGATCTAAGTAGGTTGCAAGAGAGTAACTTCATACAAGAACAGCCTCTCGTCTTGTCGCTTGCATCACTTTTGCGCACAATGAACTAGTTCTATTAATATAGTAGAATTTGATAATTTCCGCTTATTAATGACATTTTATCTCAACGGTCCACATCCGCACGACATCCGCAGTCCAAAGTGCGGATGCGGATGCGAGAAAATATGCGGATGTTCCGCGGATGCGGATGCGGATGTGACCTACATCACTAATATATATATATATTCGCGTTACTGAAGAACACTTTTATTCAAATTTACTCACTCGTAAACCCAGTAAAATTTCTTCTTCGAGATTGAATCCGTCAATTGCGTCTAGGGTGGAAAGACTTTTTTTGTTATAGCTAAGACAGTGAAACTTTTTAAATTATTTTTGTAACAGAGGGTAACCCTTATAGGGTCATAGGCCTGTGTAATAGGTCAAATCTATTGAGAGTAAATAGGACGGGAAGGCGGACTAAAGGCCCGATCAAGAATCTCATTCGCTGAGCGCAAAATTGATGAGAGGTGGAGTCCAACTAATTTCCGGGTAGAGTAACGACTTAAATCTATTTTCTTTATACAGGGTGGGGCACGGGAATCAAGTGTTTTTTGAATAGCTAGTAATCGGCCATTAGGAATGGGAGGGGCATGCGGTAGGTAGCATTCCATTCCTGGGTTCATAGCATTTAACTTTAACTAACACTCACCTTTATCTTTCAGGTGCCATCATGGAGCAGTGGACGTTAGAACACCGCATGTTCGCGTATGATCATTTTGTTAGGAGTGGCGAGTCAGTGACAGCAGTTCAGCGTGCGTTTCGCCGCAGATTCAACATTCATCGAAATGACTCTGTTCCCGCTCGTGACACAATCTTACGTTGGGTTAACAATCTTCGAACAGGAGGCTCAATAATGAAAACAAAACCGAAGGGTCCGCAACGCACTGTGCGTACTCCAGAGAACGTTGAAAGGGTCAGACAAGCGATGTTGCAAAGCCCAGGCCGCTCTGCTCGGAGACATTCAGCTGCACCCGGAATCAGCAATCGTACTGTTAGACGGATTTTGCATGAAGAATTACATTTTCACCCATACAAGTTAGCGATGGTGCAGGAATTGAATGTAAACGATTGCCCCCAACGACTGAAATTTGCACAGGAAATGCTTGCACTTTATGAGCAGAATGAAAACATGATGGTGGTAATGAGTGATGAAGCCCATTTCCACCTTAATGGGGCCGTCAACAATCAAAACTGTCGGTATTGGGCTGCTGAAAATCCGCGACAACTCCATGAAAAACCGCTGCATAGCCCTAAGGTTACAGTTTGGTGCGCGGTGGGAAAGTTTGGCGTCATCGGTCCCTATTTCTTCGAACAAAATGGGGTTACTGTTACCATAACATCTGGGCGTTACATTGAGATGGTGAACACCTTTTTCATCCCTGAGTTACGAAGAAGGCGTATTGCTCGTCGACATTTGTGGTTTCAGCAAGATGGGGCCACGCCACACACCGCCAGAGCGTCAATGGCTGTTCTTCGCCCCCTGTTTCCCAACCATCTCATTTCGAGATTTGGTGACATTGCATGGCGCCCTCGGTCCCCTGACTTGTCCACATGTGACTTCTTTCTATGGGGGTACCTCAAGTCACGTGTCTACGAGGACAAGCCCCGTACATTAGATGCATTGAAGGAAGCGATCCGTCAACAAATCATCCAAATCAACAGAGACCTGCTGGGAAGAGTGGAGGCCAATTTTCGTAAACGCCTTCAACAATGCGTCGACGGCCAAGGACATCATATGCCAGATATAATTTTCGGTACATGATTATTATGACATGAAATGCTATGTTCTTACGAATGTTGTTCTACCAATATATTTTCTTTACAAAAATAAATATCATTTTCCTGATTATTCCAAAAACACTTGGTTCCCGTGCCCCACCCTGTATTTTAACGTAGACTTGAATATTTTTCTTTTACATATGTAATTAATATTAATGAAATTACTGCTTTTGATAAAGTAGAAATACAATCTTGATTCTCTCTCTCTCTCTCTCTCTCTCTCTCTATATATATATATATATATATATATATATATATATAAAAACCTCGTTGAAGTTACGTGTGTTGCTCTCTCTTCACACGGAATCAAGATGGTAGCCCCGCCTCTAGGCCTGGCTTGGTGGAGGACCGAGTTGCTCTCTTGTGCTCTCCACCGCACACAACCAGTTACACCAGGCGGATCAATGAAGGAAAGCCACCCCCAAACGGGTCGGGGTGGCTTTCTTTCAATGACACAATTCGGGGGTGACTTTCTTTCATTGATCTGTAAGTTATTTCGGTAAGTAGGTTATTTAGGTTAGGTTAGGTTAAGTTGTGATGTTTTAGTTAGTTGAAATGAAAATATCATTCCTTAACCTAACCAGTCATCAAGGGCATAGAGTAATAAACAATAAACAATTCCTCATTAAGGTGTTTTTACTTACATTCTTTACTTTAGTGATTTTGGTGGGTGGCATTGTTTACTTGATCATTTTTTAGGGTGGCATTGTTTACTTGATCATTTTTTAGGGTGGCATTGTTTACTTGATCATTTTTTAGGGTGGCATTGTTTACTAGAAACTATTGGGGGTGGCTTTCTTTCATTGATCCCACCCGGCTCATCTGGTACCGTCTTGAGCCAGGCATCAAGTCTTCATTTGAAGACTTCAACTTTGACCCCTGTAACGTTTCTGAGGTCCTTTGGAAACTGGTTTAAAAGTCTTAGCAGCCTGACAACTAAGCTATTTTCCTTCAGTGTTGAGGAGGTTCTTGTCGGGACTTTAATTTGGGAACACTACACATTCTGACTGTCCTATTTTCCAGCGTTCTTTAGATGGTAATTCGTTTTAGTTTTAGCTTTGGTATCAGTTTTTCGATCATTTTCCATATGTGTACTTCATGGTGTACTCCTCTCCTCTTCTTTCCAGGGAGTACAGATTTAGTTTACGTAGTCTTTCCCAGTAGCTGAGTTCTTTGCAGCCATCAATCTCAGTTTTGAAATGTATTTGAGTTTCTTCTAGTTTATTGGTTTCTTCCTTTTTATCTGGGGACGTCAAGACTTAGTAGGATTCAAGTTTTGTTATAATCAGTGTTTTCAGCAAGGGAGTCATTTCTGTCTTGTCCCTTCTTTTCACGTTCTTAGTACCTGTCCTGAGACTCTTTCTGCTTTGCTTATCGTTATCTAATTTTGTGTCTCGAATTTGGCATCATCGGCCATTATAACTCTCAAATCGATCGCTTTTGTGCTTCTCTGAATTTCCTGTCTATCTGGAGCATAATATGCAGTCATTTAAGTTCCTCACTTGTCTTCTGACCATTTGTATATTTTGTTCATGTCCCTCACCATGGCCTCCACCTCTTTTGCATCGCTGACTTTTCTGCTGATCTTTGTATCGTCTGCAAAGAATATTACAAGACTATTGCTGTTTACTTCACTCTCTATTTCTGTTAGAATGACAAGGAATAGGAGTGAGTAGCATGGGCGCAAAAGGGTCGAGTGAAGTTGCAAATGTTGAACAATCTTGAAAAGGGGAGGGGATGTTGCAAGGGGACTTTTGCGAAGGGGGAAGGGTGTGTTGCAAGGGGAATGTTGCAAAGGGGGAGTGGGGTTTTGAAAAGAGGGGAGGGGTTTTGCAACAAGTGGGGTGGGTTTATCTCCTGAGTTTCAATGAAGGGGGGACTTTAAGGGGAGAATGGAGGATGACCTCCCCTCAAAGGGGTAACCTAAGAGAGAGAGAAAGGAGGAGGAGAGTCTTTGGGGGAGAAGGTGGGATGTCCTCACCCCCAAAGGGAAATCCTAACCTAAGAAGGTAAGCCTTAACCTAAGAAGGATAGAGAGTTGTTTCGTCCACCGGAGCCAGACGCATAATGAGAGTTCATCCGAGCGCCAGCTGTCTTATAAGGTGTAAATCAGCCTGTTGGCTTAAACAACCAGTCGGCTTAGAACGCTTAATCAGGCTTAGAAGGCGTATATGGCTTGTTCATGTGTACATTATAAGGGTTGAGTTGCCAGATTGCGCTATTTATTTAATTAAAGCAGATATTCTTGACAGTTGGTTTAGATGTCTTAAGCAGTCAGTCGGTTTAGAAGGCGTAACCAGCCATTTTGTACATATATATATTTATAATTAAATAATATCGTTTATATATAAACCAAAATAATTAAATAAAACACCACTACATCATTCTCTTTATTTAGAAAAATTATTGGAATCAGTTTCATGAAATATTTAGAAAATAAATATACAATCAAATTAGTTCACTCAATACAAACGATGAAATATATATAATCAAAAAACAAAATAAAAAATAATAATATAAGAAATACACAGTTTTAAACGATCGAATATATATATAATCAAAAAAGTAAAACAAAAAATAATACAAGAAATATACAGTTTCAAACGATGTAGTAAAACCATCGAAATAATATTACAGGAGAAATCTATATATACACATTTATGTTAAATAAATAAATATATTCAAAATAAATATAGTGCAAAACCATCAAAATATATACACTTTATATTCTACTGCGCTTAACTAAAATACTAAACTCCCACGTAATCGAGTCTACATTCACATCATTCGTGCTTTGCACTACGCATTAAATACGATTTAACATTATTTCACCGCTCAAGTTATAGGGCTGCCTATACTCAATGTAAATAGCCTTCATATCGTTCAGTACTATTTTTGTGCCCACTTTACATTCGGTTGGCAAGTTATCTTTAAACACGGACAGAATACATTCAAAAGCACGTACAAAGCGGTAATCTTTACACACAATATCATTATTAAATACAAGTTTATAAAAACTCCTTTCCAATCGAGGGTTTATTCTTACCGATCTGAGCTTTTCAATCGTGAACTCACCTTCACAATGCATAGCGGCAATTGAAATAATCTAAGTCGCAACGACAGCTGCTCACTATATAAAGAAATAGTTCTTCAGGGTGAACGGTGTAGGTGAGGTCACCCCTGTACCGCTCAAGTCCTTTGTACCAAAGTTCATGATATTTCGAACAGTCTAAACCTTTTAAATAAGCATCCAGCTCTAGACCATTCTCGCTTTGTTCAGTCCTACACTCGGTAAACCCTCGAGCAGAGCGGTGTATGCGTATTCAAGAACCGTATCAAAATAAAGCATATCCGTAACACAGTTATATGATAAAAAAAATAAAAAATAATAATATAAGAAATACAAAACGATGGAGTATTACAATCAACATAATAGTACAGGAGAAATCAATATACACAATTATATTAAATAATTAAATATATTGAAAATAAATACATATCAAAACACATATACTTTATGTTCTACTGCGCTTAACTAAAACACTAAACTCGCACGTAATCGAGTCTACAGTCACATCATTGTTGCCTTGCACTATGCAATAAATAATATTTAATATTATTTCACCGCTCAAGTTATAGGGATACCTATACTCGATGTAAATGGCCTTCATATCATTCAATACTATTTTGTGCCCACTTTACATTCGGTTTGAAAGTTATTTTTAAACACGACTAGAATACATTCAAAAGCACGTACAAAGAGGTCATCGTTAGCAACAACATAATTATTAAATACAAGTTTATAAACACTCCTTTCCAATCGAGGGTTTATTCTTACCGATACGCGCTTTTCAATCGTGAACTCTTCTTCACACTGCAATGCGGCAATTGAAATAATCTTCCAAGTCGTAACGACAGCTGCTCATTATATAAAGAAATAGTTCTTCAGGGTGAACAGTGTAGGCGAGCTCATCCCTGTACCGCTTAAATCTTTTGAAGAGTCTAAACCTTTTAAATGAGCATCCAGCTGTAGACTATTCTCGCCTTGTTCAGTCCTACACTCGGTAAACCTGTCGAACAGAGCGGTGTATGCGTATTCAAGAACCGGATCAAAATAAAGCATATCCGTAACACGCGCGTCTAATATAGGCTTCAGCTTGAGGAAATCGACGATATCAAACATTCTCTCGAGGATGAATCGGTTTCGCGTGGGGAAAAGAACGTTATTATCAGATGCATTCTTCCACATCAATCATATATCAATGCATGGCTGATCGTTATTTATACACAACGTAAAAACAATGGCATATGAGGGGGTATCACTAATCTGCTCTCTTCTTGTCCCTACACCTGAAGGTATTTTATAACGAACCTCAGTCCATTCTCAACTACCACGAAGACTCTATTCATCTCCTCAACACTTAAATAAACAACATTCCGTTTACCAGATTTTGTTTGTCTACAAGTCGTTTCCAGTACATAGTTAATGTCACCGGTTTTACGCCTGAACACGCGCAATGACTTCGTCACGGACACATCGGACACGGCATTGAGAATGCTGCTCAAAGGAAGTTCCATCATATTCGAGGAGTGCACGTCCAGTCGGTTCAAGCTCTGAGATGAGAGACAGGGCTTGTGATTCGAGGTATACTAGTACACTAATAGGCGCGTCTATCGGCTTGGCGAATTCCAATCTGACTGAGATGTTTCCACTCTGTTGTGGACATAAGTGTATATTTACACTAGCAGATAAATCAGGAGTGATGTCAAAACAATAAAACTTAAATTGATCGATTTAAGATCGTTGTCACTGACTTTTAAAATGGACGCGAATACACTTCAGAGAGTAATGAACAGTGAACGAATCACACGTTCCAAATTTGTCGGTGTTTGCGAAGAATGAAACATTGAAATTGCCAACTACGAGAGATTGAGGTAGTCTTATTGTGAATATAGATGTTATTGGTAGTGAAGGGATTCATTGGTTTTCAATCGATTAAAAATAGAAACCGCATGTACTATTTTGATTCACTCGGGACTCAGCCCTGGAGTGACCCTGTTATTGTAAAATTTCTCGAGCAGATGCATATCCCTGAAGTTCTATGGAATCCCTTCCGGCTACAAAGAATTTATAAATTTTTAAAAATTATTCGACCCGTGTCACACTCAACGAAACGACGAAATAGTATGTAGACAGATAAAAAGCCGTTTTCTGATTGTGCGCACTCGTTGTATAGTATGATGTTTTGATCGTATATATAAAATAAATAATTGCATCAATATTTTCTCCAGTAATGTTAGCTTGTTTATTCTATAGCTTATTTAAAATGTAAAGGAACTAATTTAAGATGATTAGTGTACTATTTTGTAAAACTTGATTTCTATCATTTAATAAATTGATGAAAATACATTGCGTCTTCTTCTTTACCGAAACACACGAAAAAAGGCTCTCAACCGAAACATAAGAAAAAGAAAAAGGCTTATATTATTTCGTTAATGATATGGCATTCGCTAGGTAGACTGCACGGAAATACTTCTACCTCCGTATTCAGGTCCACGACATGCGTTTCTTCAAAACTATCACGAAAAGATTGTATAACACGAGTCAAATCCTCATCGGACCTTTAAGGAGAAAGAATAATTAATTTTATTAATTTATACATTTTCTGAATCTTTTTTGATAAAAACCCAATTGTTTTTTATCAAAACATATGTAGAGTACATATATAAATATAGGAAGAGAGTTACAAAGTGTAGTATCAAATATCTTCGAACCTCAGAGAAGTTTGTTACCCTTTAAGGGAAAATGCCGAATAACATTTCAAATGAATTTATTATGGAATTTATAAAATTATTTAAAATTTGCAAAGGTGTCTTGAATGTTATGTTTTAAAAAATTCAACTATTTTTGATGAATATCAAAACAGGACTTCAGCATAATATTAATTACTATTGCAAACTACCCTATAATTAAAAATTGTTGATACCTACTACAACCCTCCATATATATATGTGTGTGTATATGGTGCTCGAGATCTTTCTCATAATGGCAGGAACACTAAAATAAATAAGTTCGCGAATAAATGGCTAAAAAAATAAAATTACAGGTACATAAATTTTTACACTTACATTCCAACGGCAATCTCTGATCGTCATTGCAAATATCATCGACGGTTTGCGTTGGAAATAACCCGTCCCCCCGGTGGGCTACGTTAAAAAGATTAATTGTGGACACCGCGGCAATGTCTCCATCTTCATATAAAACCGGTAAACTGTAAAGTTGTTTGGAATGACTCATGATGGAGGGAATGTGTTTGTTTATTCACTGGTGGAAATCTCTGCTGTGAACTCTATCTGAAAATACTCACTTTTATATGCATGATCCCCAAGCACGGGCCCCAAAAGACTAATAGGGAATTCGTAAGTTTGGTGATTGGTTTTCGATGTAACTGGTCGCGGCTATGTTAAATTTGTATATCAATCAGTTGTAGTAACATCGATATAACGGACCCACGATTTGGACATTGAAGTTCTGATTGGGCGCCTTCACGAATAATGAAGATGTCTTCATCAAATTCGATTTATACTCTCCGCAGATTTAATTTCAATGTTCACATGTCAAGATGAATGAGTGAATTGCCCACTCGCCCGCTCTGTCACGGTGCTTTCAAATATTTTGCATTATTATTATATATTTGCAGCATACTACTACCAGCTTGATCCTCAACTTTCATCATTTTGGATAGGAAAATGGGCATATAATTCCTTAGTGAGTGTTGGCAAGTCGTTACAGTACAAGGAATATCTTCAGCAGAGGCCTTCAGCTCAGTACCACAAGGAACATTATTAGCGACACTACTCTTCATAATCATGCTAACTGACATAGATGAGGACATTAAAAGAGAGAGCACAGTAACATCCTTTTCCGATGACACAAAGATCAGTAGAAAAATAAAAAATCTAGAGGTTATAGGATCTGTACAAACAGAATCGGACGGAAGACAACAAAATGAACTTTAACACTGAGAAATTTCAACTGTTACGGTACTTAAAAAAAGGGAGGACCTAAAATTCCATGGAATACGAAAGATTAGACGCATGGCACACAACAAGCCCTGGCTATGTGAGGTGGAGAGTGCAAGCAGCCAACTCATTACTTCACCAGGCCAAATCGATAGGAGGGGCGACAAGCTTGATCTTCGTAAAATGAGGAATCATCGCACGGATCATTTGAAAGGTTGAAAGGTGTATATGCTGAAAAGATGGGCCAAGGCAAAACGCTCGCAAAAGTGCCCACCCTCATAAAAAAACAGAAAAATTATGCTTTTTTCGTTTAAAAAAAAATGTGCAAGATGCCTATATAATATAATTATATATATATATATATATATATATATTATACAGAGAGAGAGAGAGAGAGAGCGAGGGGTAGAGAGAGAGAGAGAGATTTATCTTTATATTACATTGTTTAAAGTTTGTACTTCTTGTTGAGGGAGTGGATTGATATCTGATGTGCTCTAATGTTTTTTATGCTTATATTCCATCTTTAAAGTGTGTATTTCTTATGTTGACGGATGGAATTGCTCTCTGATCTCCTCTATTATTATTTTTTTATACTTATATTCCTTCGTTTAAAGTGTGTAATATTTATGTTGAGACGAGAGTTAAAGGAGATAGAGGACTAGGGTGGTCAGTTCGACTGTAGGTTATCCGCATTCCGATGTAGCCTCTTTGCGATTTTTGGAGTGCCTCGAGCGAATCACCTGCGTGTAAAATGAATCGAATTTTACAGCGTTACGCTCTTTCTGTCTTTCTTGGAATAAAAAGAATTGTTTTAATGAAGGCGATTCAGATCTTTCGAATTATAAGAGAATTAAATATTATTCTTATAAAATATTTAAAATGTTTATTGTCAATTTTAACATACTGTAAAAATGACTGTTAAGATGAACGAAATTTTTTTTTACGAAATTGACAAAAGTAAATAGACACTTTTAGTTACAAGAGGTTCGACAAAAGTAAATAAACACTTTCGGTTACAAGAGGTTTGACAAAAGTAAATAGACACTTTCGGCTACAAGAGGTTTGACAAAAGAAAATAAACACTTTCCAGGAAGTTTCTTAAAATTTTATGGTTTAATATAAAAGTACATATAGATTTGTCCTGTACAATTATTTAAGAATGTATATTAATATATACTGTATATAAGTGTGCAATTATTATATTACTTGCATTTTCTGTTATTTGTTTTTCATTCAATGTCACGCCTCGCTGCTTAGCGTCACTGACTACGAATCCATCGGTTCCGGGTTCGAGACCCGGTGACGGCAGCAGCCGGCGCGCGCTAACTTTTAAATATTAATGTACAATATAAAGAGTCCTGTGAAAGAGTCCTTTGTATCTTTTATTGTCAATTTAATATTGGTGTTTTATTTAATTCTTGTGCTAAGGAAATTAAGGAGAACGTCATTAAGGGTATATATATATATATATATATTATATATAATATATATATATATTATATATATATATATATATATATATATGTATATATATATGTATATATATATATATATATAATATATATATATATATATATATATATATATATACAGGGTGTTTGAAAACTTTCTGTACAAATTGTAATGGGGGATAGGCAACACCAAGACAAACCCTTTTCGTCTATAAGTGTATGTCCGCTGACGTCACCATTCGGCGCGAGAGGGCGCCGCTGCAATTGGCTAAAAGATGAAGTGGGCTAGACTCGCGCTTGCCGCGGGCATTCTTAAATCGGACGTAGTACGCGTAACATGTTATTTAAAGAAGGCATGTTTATTTAAAGAAGGTGCTGAAAGTTGCGACCGGTAGCATCAATGCATGCCCGACAGCGTCGAAGCATTGACCGACGTACACGTCGAAAGATTCCCGGCATTTCGGGAACAGTTCCAGCGGCGACAGCGATTCTTGCTACGAGGTCTTCTTCTGAGTAAATGGGAGTCTCGTACACGAGGTTCTTCATGTGTCCCCCACAGGAAGAAATCGAGGCATGTTAAATCGGGCGATCTCGGTGGCCAGGCTAAGGGCCCACCCCGGCCTATCCATCGGTCCCCAAAAGTGGCGTTCAGATAATCCCGCACATCGTTGCTGGAGTGTGCTGGGGCCCCGTCGTGTTGAAACCACATTCGTCTACGAATAGCCACGGGAACATCTTCCAGCAGTTCCGGCAACGTTTCTTCAAGAATTATCCGATAAACCCGCCCGTCGAGTCGGGCAGGCAGCAGGTACGGCCCAATCAACTTGCCATGGACGATACCCGCCCAAACCTTGACGGCGAACCGTTCTTGATGAGCATGCACCCGTGTAGCATGTGGATTTGCGTGCGCCCACACGTGAGAATTGTGGATGTTAAACACACCCTCACGTGTGAAACAGGCCTCATCTGAGAACAGCACATAAGCAGGAAAATTAGGCTGCACCGCTGTCTGCTGCAGAAACCAGCGTGCGAATTCCACACGAAGAGGGTAATCCCGAGGTTGTAATGCCTGGACTCTTTGACGATGAAACGGATGTAGCTGCTGCTCGTGCAACACTCTCCAGACGAGGTCGTGGTTCACACCGAGGATACGTGCAACACCTCGCGTGCTTGCGCTTGGATTGTCCTCAAATCGCTGTAGGATTTCTTCTTCCATGTCAGGAGTGCGCACGTTTCTCTCCCGACCAGTGTCATGCATGTTTGCGTGGAATATTCCAGTTTCTCGCAGTCGCCGATGTAAATGCGCAAACGTTTGGTGGTTTGGCACACGTCTGTTTGGGAAGCGCTGTTGGTACAACCTCACAGCAGCTCTTCCGTTTCCATTGGCAGCCCCATACACCAAAGGCATGTCAGCCATCTCAGCAGTCGTGAAGCGCTCCATGTTACGCGTACTACGTCCGATTTAAGAATGCCCGCGGCAAGCGCGAGTCTAGCCCACTTCACCTTTTAGCCAATTGCAGCGGCGCCCTCTCACGCCGAATGGTGACGTCAGCGGACATACACTTATAGACGAAAAGGGTTTGTCTTGGTGTTGCCTATCCACCATTACAATTTGTACAGAAAGTTTTCAAACACCCTGTATATGGAAAAATGAGCAATGAATAATTCCTATGTTCATATATTCCTATATTCATTATATAATTCTTATATCCATTTATATACTTCGTATATTTATATAATTCGTATATTTATATAATCCTGTATATTCTTCTATATTTATATTCATATAATCCTTGTTTACCTAATCTTTATATTTATATAAGCTTTATATTCAAATATTCATTTTTACATATAAACCAAATTCGTATAAAGATGACGAAGTTTGGATATACTTTTGATTTGCTTTCTATTTTTGCAATGTCACAACCATGCGACCTACCATTTCTATGATTGAGCCGTATCCATGTTTGTGTCATTGGAGGATCGTTGTGAAAGCGAATGTCCCTTAATTTCATTCTCTTAAAGTACAAACAAGACAATCGACGGTTTAAATCGTTTAACATTTCCATCACAATATTACCCATATCTCCATTTTCCATTTATTATAGACTTTATGATAATTAATTATTGTCGTCTTGCATCTAACCCTCATCCCTAAATTTTATTAGATTATGCACGCACATTGCATGTGGCATGATTGGAACCTTTGATTGTACTTCTTTATTCATTTACTTAATTCTTCCTCAAATGTACCCAATTCCTTAATATTTACTATATACTCGTAGAAGGATATATATTTAATTAGTAGTTTCACTCACTCTTTATAGAATGGCTATAAACCTTTCATTATTGTATTTCTCTAATTCGTTTCCTCTAAATTCTCCCAATAATGACTTGTACTGTACGTACGAATTAAATAACTATGGCGTATTAATTATGAATTGATGTAAGGCATAATTTGAGTAACTATGACGTCATAAAGTAGCTTAATTCCCTTCACATTTTCCATACCTTGAATACTGATCATATCTTTAGTATTCAATGTATGGTAAATTCTTTAACATAATATTATTATTCGACCATATTCATCCATACGTCCATATCTTATCTTGACCGTTATTTTTTATTAATTGTATTAATTATTCATGCATCGGACCTACCTATTGTCTACCGATTGTCTACTTATGCCCTATCTACCTATCAGTCCATGTTTACTCGTGTCAGTCTCTATTACGCACACAACCTATTGTGTGACTACCGATATGTGTATAATACTTATGCACTCGTACGTGTCCGTTGATAGTCATGATTATGTACATGTAAATACGGCCACATGCATTCTTTTTCTTTTTTCTTTTAAATTATTTAATTTTTCGCAATATACTCGTAAATGCTTATACAAGTGCTCGGATTCCGCTGATAATGGTAAAAGCGAGAGCTTCTGAGGTGAACACCTTCTCTCTTGCTTGCTTCTAATCCGAAAACATTATTGTGTGTCATGTTATATATATATATATATATATAATATATATATATATATATATATATATATATGGGAATGAACTCAGAATGGTCCCCTGAGTTTTTTATGATACACACAGACAGTGTTTAAGTGTTGGTTTTTGGCTAAAAATATAATAATTACCCATTTTTCTTTGATGTATTCAATCTGACGTGAAGGCAGCGAGTCTTTTGCTTATATTGAGGTTCTAGATGTAGCAGGGCTAGGCTGCTTTAAACCCTAGATCCATGTCCCAAAGCTGGATCCTGTCTGCTTTCCCGATAGCTGGTGAGGGAAGCTATATTTATAGGACCTCTTTGCGAGTGACCCGTTGCCCACATCAGGCTAGCATCAAGAAAAAGAAAAACTATGGTATTTGTCATTTTGTCATTTACCATTACTTATTCGGAATATAGTGGATTTAATTATCCCAGAAGAGTTCCTGGTTCCATGCACTGTCTGTGTGTATCATATATATATATATATATATATATATATATATATATATATATATATATATATACATATATATATATATACATATATATACACAGTATGTGCCCATGTACTTTGTGTTATACTCCTAACATCCTAATTGTCTATAAATATGAAACACCGTGAAACTATAGTTAACTGTGTTTAATTGTAATTAACTTTAATAATTTAATATCATGTAATTAATGTACTTTAATGAAACTGTAATTAACGATAATAAGCGAATGTGAATTAATTGGTAATTATAATCATAGTTGTAATAAACCAAAATTACAATTTAATCAGTGATTGTACTCAATGTACTACTCCGATATTATGTCGCCATTTAAGAATATATAATAGGCGATATTATTATTATTTTTGTTATTTGATTTTTCGTTTTATTTTGGAATCTTTCAAAATTCTGATATGAGATTAAATTATGCTTAACGTCCAAGAACTGTTTAGATCTCAGTTAAAGGGGGAAACTTAACCTTTAACTGCACTCCCCCAAATTTAGACTTATTTAATTCTTGTATTGTAAATTCAATCACTCCTCTCTTAGCAGCCCTTCAGCGAGGAGGTCGGAGCCCTCCTCGAGGAGGCCGAGGTCCTCCTCACTTTCCAATTCCGGCCTGAACCATGGTCGAAAGAGGTCGAACCTCTTCCCCTGTAAAAGTCTCATCTAACTTAGAGGCTGAGCACTACCTGTACATTTTAGCAGTAAATTACAGTAGGAAAAAGTCTTTATCTTCTCCTTCGAGGCTTCCTCTCGTCAGAGAACTTAGTCAATAAAGTAGAGAAAAATAATTTACCGATACGTTATAAGAAGAATCGGGGAACCTTCAGAGAACTAAGTCTTAAATAGAGAAACATAATTTCCCGGTACGTTATGAGAAGCATCGGGGAACCGTCAGATAATTTAGTAAGTGTTCACAGAATCCTCAGAACCAATATAAACGAACTCGGGGAGTAGTATAGAAGAAACTACTGCAAGTAACAAATCCGTTGCTGTCTCCTAACCAGAACCCCCGTCGACTTCGAAACAACCATATATATATATATACAGTATATATATATATATATATATATATATATATATTAGGCCGTTTCGAAAAATCGAAATTTATGATGGCTCAACGCACACATACTAAAAAAGTAATATGTCATAAATAAAGATTTCATGCAAAATATTAAGACAAGAGCTTATTGGTATCCCACCCCTCAATGTATATCTATTTTACCCCTCATAAGAAAATTTTCATTTTTCTGCCAAATATATTTATTTATTTTGTGATGTCCTCTTAAATTTGGTATATAAAATTCATAAATAAAATTGGAAGATAAGTAGGTCATTTTCAGGAATGGTCCAGTAACCCCCCTATATTCTTTAGAGAGAATTGTAGAAAATTCTTCCTTCAGGATAACTATTCTAGAATTTCCATTTTTTCCCTTTATGGATTATATGATGTTTTATTTGCTTTTTCATCTATAATTACTGATATTTTCACAAGTTTACTGTTCTAGAAAGGTTACTTCGTGTTACTTTACAACTTTCTTACAGTAATCAAGTCATAATATAATTTAGGTGAGTGATTAATGATTATATTATATTATTATTAAGTCTAACAGGTGGTAAAACTTTTTCCCTCAGAATTATGGCAAAAACCAGAAACAAGTGTGAAGTCTGGTTGGTCGGACAAGTGCTGGAAGAGGGTTTTTCTGAGAAGCAGCTTCCAACTAACAGTGATGTCCTTAAACGTCTTTTTTATCACATTAAGGTGGGAAAGCAAAATGTCTCTGTAGCTTGCGCATTTATAGGGTGGATCGATTTTACATCTTTTTCGATTTCCATATTCTAATAGAGACAAAAACTTGCGCATGCATGAGAAAATAGCCTCTGCAAAATCTTAGCTTAATAGGTAATCATCTTCTGCCCCCGGCAGAGCGATGAAAATCATATTTTAGTAGTCAAAAACGTATTTTTAAACCCTAGCCTAGAGTCATAAAATTTTGCGTGTGTGTTATTTCATGCCTAAGCAACGATATAAATGCTATGGGAAATATATAAATGCATTATTTAAGACAAACAGCCGATCTGAAAATATGTATAATATACATTACATATTTTCAGATCGGCTCTTTGTCTTAAATAATGCATTTATATATTTCCCATAGCATTTATATCGTTGCTTAGGCATGAAATAACACACACGCAAAATTTTATGACTCTAGGCTAGGGTTTAAAAATACGTTTTTGACTACTAAAATATGATTTTCATCGCTCTGCCGGGGGCAGAAGATGATTACCTATTAAGCTAAGATTTTGCAGAGGCTATTTTCTCATGCATGCGCAAATCTTTGTCTCTATTAGAATATGGAAATCGAAAAAAATGTAAAATCGATCCACCCTATTGCGCAACTGTAGCCAACGAAGTTATTGCTATGTGGGAAAAAGCCTCCTTAATTACATCCCACAAGCCTTATATTGTCTCAAAGCTTAAAAGGCTTTACAATAAGCATGAAGGGCTGGTCAAGAACCGAACTCGACGAACTCCTACCCAAGAGAAGAATGAAGCAGAATTTGTCACCAGCTTAAAGAAGCTTTTCGATGTAGCTCATTCAGAAGTGGAAACAGAAATAAAATTGCAGGAGGATAAAGATTTTCTTAAGGATCAAAGGAACGATCGGAAAATGATTATGGGTCCAGAAGACAAGGAGTTTTCAAGAAAGGCAAAAGTACGACAGATAAGCATGGAAAGAATGGAAAAACTTCGCAGGAAATCAAAGGAAGAAATGAGGCAATTGACAAAGGTTGTGGATCTCAACCAATGTGAAAATTCCGGTTCAGGAGGAAGTGAAGAATCATCTGGTGATGAATTGTTCTACAGAGCACTCTCATCATCATCTTCAAAAAAGGAGAAGCTTGGACCAGGTGTAATTGTTAGGGATAAAAAGTTCTTGGCTGCTCTGGACCGCACTGGAACATCTGCAAGAGCTGCTATGCACATTGTGGCACCTGCCCTTTCAGCTGCTGGAGTGGAAATTGAAGGGATCACACTTTCATCATCCTCTATCTACAGGTCTCGGCGATCAACACGGATGCAGATGGGAGAAGACATTAAAGCCAGTTTCCAACCAAATACCCCTTTAATAATTCATTTTGATGGAAAGCTTCTTCCATCCATGCATGGGGGTAAGATTGATGTAATGCCCATTGTTGTGACTGGTGCAGGCGAATTAGAAAAATTAGTCTATTCCAAAGCTTATTTCTGGAACGGGAGAAGAAATGGGGAGAGCAGTTTTAGATGTCTTGAAGCAATGGCCACAAGTAAATGAGTGGGTAGCAGGCCTTTGTTTTGCTACTACTGCAAGCAATACAGGTATCCATGCTGGGGCTTGTACCATCATCCAATAGGCCCTTCAGAGATCACTCCTTTTTCTGGCATGCCGCCACCATATCCACGAGCTTCTTATCACTGCAGTTTTTGACATGTTTTTCTCTTCTTCGGGTCCACAAATTCCCTTATTCAATCGATTCAGAGATTGTTGAGATAACATTGATCAGCAGAATTACAAGCCCTATGAACCCAATGATCTCACCTCAGAATCTTTAGATCATTGGATCTTGAAGCACAGAGACAAGCTTATTTCTTTCATCAACTCCAAACTTCAAGAGGGCCACACTCGAGGTGACTACAGGGAATACTTAGAACTTGCACTTATCTTCCTTGGTTGTCCAATGCCTAAAACAAATAAAGGCTCTGATAGCAGATTCCACTACCCAGGAGCTTACAGCAGAGCTAGATGGATGGGAAAGGGCATCTATTCCTTAAAAATTTACTTATTTAGGAACCAATTCCTTCTCACCCCTCATGAAAAACAAGCTCTGATACGAATAAACGCCTTTTCAGTGACAGTTTATCTTCAAGCTTGGTATACATCTCCAGTTGGAATTGATGCTCCAGCAAATGATTTGGCCCTCCTCAAGATGCTACATATCTACAAGATCCAGGTTGATAAGGAAGTGGGTGCTACAGCCCTCAAAAAACTTCAGAACCATGGTTGGTACTTGAGTGAGGATCTTGTAGGATTTGGCTTTTTCTCAAACCTCGTGACTGAAGATGATAAGGTTCTAATGCTCCACAACCTTCACCACGCACGCGCCTCCTCGAAAAGTGAGGGCAAGAAAGGTGGACCCCCGAATGTTGCAAAACCACAATGACTTAAAGATTACCAGTTTTGTCACAACTCAAACACAAGACTTCTTCAAGTGTTTGAAAACAGAAATTCCCAAGAAACTTGAAGACATTGAGGAGCACCGTAATCGGGTCATGGCAGTCAAAGTAATCAACGACTGTGCTGAACGAGGAGTCAAACTGGCTACAGAGTTTAATGAGAAGCTCACAAAGAGTGAGGAAGAGAGACAACTGGCCTTTCAAATCATTGAAAATCAGAGAAAGGAGGTCCCTCAGCCACTGAAATCCCTATATTCTTAATCAATATATGTCTTAAATAGAATTTAAGTCGCTTTGTTTTAAAACACATTTTTCGTTCAGTCTTATATTTGCTCTAATTATCCATTAATGTAAAAGAAGTGCCATCTGAGGGGTACCTTTTTATCATTCAAATAAAATGATATTTTGTCTATTTGTTTTTCTTCCTTTATATAAAAAAATAAAAGTGTGTGCGTTTATCAAAATTCAATTTGAAAAATTACCATATAATCGTGAAACGGTCTAATATATATATATATAAAGTATGTAATTATTATATTGCTTGCATTTTCTGCCAATTGTTTTTCATTCATTGTCTGTTATTGGATTAATGTATACTATAAAGTGTCCTGAGTATTTCTCTTATTGCTAATTTTAATATTGGTGTCTTATTTAATTCTTTTGCTGAGCAAATTAAGGAGAACGTCTCCCTCTCTCTTGCCTTTAATAAATAAATAAATAAATAAGTAGCAACCCTGCATATATAAGTAAATAAATAGTGGCGTCTGACAACCCTGCTTATATAAATAAATAAATAAATAACTGGTAACCGTTGAAGAAATAAAAATTAAAATAAATAGTGGTATCTGGCAACTCATCTATATATAAATAAATAATTAAAATAGTGGTATCTGACAACCCTGCTTTTAATATATAAATAAATAAATTAAATAACTAGTAACCGTTCCAGAAATAAAAATTTAAATCCCTGGCAACTCATCTATATATAAATAAATAATTAAAATAGTGGTATCTGGCAACTCCCGACCCTCTATATAACAGCTGTGGTTCCTTGAACTCGCATAATGCGTCTGGCTGTGGCCAGGCGAACATCTCTATCCTTTCTAGGTTTAAGGCTTACCTTATTAGGTTAGGATTTCCCTTTTGGGGGTGAGGACATCCCAACTTCTCCCCCAAAGACTCTCCTCCTCCTCCTCCTTTCTCTCTCTTATATTAAGGTTACCCTTTTGGGGGGAGTTCATCTTCTCCTCTCTCCCCAAAGCCCCCCCTTCATTGCAACTTGGAGGATAACCTCTTCCCCTTTTCAACATCCCCCACCCCAATTGCAACTCCCCCCTTTGTCCCCTTTGCGACATTCCCCTTGCAACATCACTCCTTTGCAAAATTGCAATTGCACTCGACTCTTTTACTCCCATGCTACTGGAGTGGTCCTAGTACTTTACTTTGTGGTACTGAGTTGCGTACTTCTGATTCTGATGATGATATACTTTGAATTTTGAAGACCTGTAGACGTTCTACGAGGACGTTGTAGATCCATTTCCCCACTTTGTCTGTTTTTCTCATATGTTTCATTTTATGTGTTATTATACCATGATCACATTTGTCGAAACCCTTAGCAAAATCCGTATATATGACATCTTAGTTTTCATTGCCTTTCATTGCATCTAGGATGTTGTTATAGTGCTCTGTAAGTTGTCATAGGCATGATCTTTCTGACCGGAATCCGTGCTGATTTTCGTTGAATCTTTCATGTATCTCCAAGAAGTCATAGATTTTCTCTCTAACTATTCTTTCACATTCTTTGGTGAGGTGGGACGTCATTGACACTTGTCTATAGTTCTTTCCATCAGATCTATCTCTTTTATATATAGGGACAATATTTGCTCTTTTAAAGATTCTTCGTGTTTCCCCAATGTTTAGGGAACTTCTCCATATCCAGTATAAGGGTGTAGCCATTTCTTTTTTCCAGTTTTTAATCAATAATGCGTTCCATTTATACGAACCTGCAGCTAAATGTAATTTCATTTGTCCTATAGCCCTCACTACATCTTCTAGGATAAAATCAAAGTCTGTTATACAATCTCCTTGCAATTTCTCTTCAAAGAATGCATCTATGTCCAGTATCGATTTTTCAGTTTTTGGAGTACTGAAGATTGATTCATACTGGCCTCTGAAAGTTTCAGATATTTCTTTTAGATCATTATTTCCTTTCCTTTAGGGTCCGATAGTGACGCGCGATTTTGTTTATACACAACAAGCGTATAAATTTATCTAAACCCAATAAATTAATGATGTATAACATTTGTGTGAAATTACAGAATTCTTTCTAATTCATAATATTTAAAATAAACTTCATACTGCTGTTCATGGGCTTCATTCTTTAGGTTTTGAATACTAAATGGTTTGAAAAAAAACAGTAAGTTTCTTCTTGTTTTGAGTTTTTATTATAATTTAATATATGAAAGGGTCTTAACGAAACATTAAGTTCCCATCTTTGTGGTAATATTATGTTTAACTCTTTCGTTGATAGCACCAAAAATTTCACACACACACACACACACACACACACACACACACACACATAATATGCTTAAATATAAATGACTTTCAAGAAGTCCTATTAATATATTGATATGTAAGCTTTGGATAATTAAGCATTTGCATATCTGCATGTGCAAATGTATACTTCAGGCATTGTTTTGAGCGAAAGTGATTTTGTTTTAAAATGCATATTTTTCGGAAATAATTATGAAATGATCACAATAATCGCGTTTGTTTAGGTCACAGTTTATATAATTCAAGATGCAGTTCTGAATAAATATGTATAAGCGTGCGAGGACTTCAGAGCTGAAGGAGAATTACTATTTTGTAAATATTGCGAGGTGCAGTCTCTGCAGCAAAAAAATTTCAAGTCCAACAAAATGATCAAATGGGAAAACATGTCAAAGAAAAAAAGTGCCAAACCCATTATTAACCAACAGCAAGGATTGTTGTCCAAAATTGGGTAAACCTAAGTAGTATGGGTGCAAAAGTTTAGAGTGCAATGCAACGCAAATGTTGATCAATGTTGCAAAAGGGGGAGGGGGAATGCTGCAAGAGGTTATGCAACAAGGGGGAGGGGGGAGGAGTTATCCCCCAAGTTGCAATGAAGGGGAAGTCCATCTAACCTATTTGGGAAGAAGGTGAGACGGCCTCACCCCCCAAAGGAGTATACCTAACTTAAGAGAGAAAGGAGGAGAGAGTAGTGTTATAATATCCTAATCCGCCAGTTGGATTAATCCGCCAGTTGACTTAGAAGGCTTCTTAGAAGGCGTAAATGGTTTGTTCAGGTGTACATTATTAGGGTTGAGTTGCCAGATTGTGCTATTTAATTAATTAAAGCATATATTCTCGACAGTTGGCTTTCCGCCAGTTGGCATAATCTGCCAGTTGGCTAAATCCGCCAGTTGGCTTAATCCGCCAGTTGGCTTAACCAGCCAGTTGACGTAGAATACCGGAAAGGCAGGTGTATATATTTTAATTACCTTTTCAGCTGCCAGATTGCGCTATTCAGATATTTTTGACAGTTGGCTCAGAAATCCGTCAGTCGTTTAGAAGGCAGTCATTTGGTATACATATAATTAAATAATAATATCGTTCATATACACAACCAAAAGAATTAAACACCATTATATCATTCTGTTTATTTAGACGAATTATTTTAATCAATTTCACGAAATATATAGAAAGTAAATATACAATCCTATACAAAAGATGGAATATATGCAATAAAAATTAATACTAATATAAAAAATACGAACGAGGATATATATATATATATATATATATATATATATCTGCTACTGTCCTGGAGCCTTACCCTACCAGGACAAGAAACTACGTAACCTTGTCGAGGTGTAGCAGCTTAAACCGACTGGAATGTCTGCCTGGAAATCTGGAAGGAGATTTCTGTAACTTGCGGGGGGTAATAAGCATCCGGAAGGTATTAATTAGTAGTTTCGAACAAGCCAGGAAAGGCCTAGCAAGCTCTGGTGGTTTTCTTTTGCTCAAGTACAACGCAGAGAGCCTCGGAACGGACGGACCACGGTTACGACTTTGGCGCGAAAACGGACTTTCTTTTAGATTGCTAAAATAAATGTCGGAACACTTAGAGATAAATGCGAAGAAATATTGAGTTCATGGAATCGAAATCTATACATATTATTGGAATCGCAGAAACCAGATGGAGACTTGAAGGAACCAAGGTACTGCACAATGATTATAAGTGCATATACAACGGCAGAGAAGAGGATACCATATCGGGTGTGGCAATTATACTGTTCCCCCGATTTTCTGAACATGTTGTTGGAGTGATAATGAAGAGTGAGAGATTGATGGGAGTGACCCTGAGCCTAAACGGAGAGAGACTATTGGTAATCCAGGCATATGCACCGCAGAGTGGAAGATCACAGGAGGAAAAGGAAACTTTTTATGAGGATCTTCAGGGAATGATAAATGGGCTGCCTTATGGACCAACAATTTTGATGGGAGACCTAAATGGCCATGTGGGTGGAGATCAAAACGGAAATAAAGACGTGATCGAGGCATTTGGTGTGGGGGAGAGAAATTTGGAAGGGGAAATGCTGGTCAATTTTTGTGCAAAAAATGTTCTTAGTATAAATAACATTTTTTAAGCACCAGGAATCACATCTCTATACGTGGTATGGATGGAATAGTAGAACCGGAAATTATGATAAGAAGTCTCAGATAGACTTTATTGTGGTGGATAAAAAGTCATTGGTGAAAGATGTAAGAGTAGTACCATCTGTGTCTTTTGACTCGGATCATAAACTTCTTAAAGCCAAAATTTTGCTTCCAATACCACAAAATATAAAAAAGCCTACAAGAAGAAGAGTGTGCACGGAGAATATACCAGAAAAACTGGAAGAGATTAGAACTAGAACTGAGGAGGCTTTCGGACAAAGGGTAGCTACGGAAATAGTGGAGGAGGTTTGGGTTGAGTTTAGGAGAACGAAGGAAGGAATACAGCGAGAGGTGATTCGAGAAAGGGTAGTTCGAGGGTAAAAAAAGAAAAAGACGGCATGGTGGACCGAAGAGGTAAAGGAGGCGGTGACAAATAAGATGCGTGCTTTTAGGAGATGGCTTAAGGATAGAAATGAGCAAGCAAGGCAAGAATATGTCCAAATGAGAAACCACACCAATGAGGTTAAAAGAAGAGCGAAACGCTCTGTGTGGGAGAAAATAGGTAGAGACTTAGAAGAGGATTTTCAAGGCTCGAAGAAGTTACTGTATAGCATGGCTAAGAAGTATAAAAATGAAGAAAGCAAGAAAACATCAGTGGCGATTAAAAATGCACATGGTGAAGTCCTCACTGTTAAAAGCGAGGTAGCCGCACGCTGGAACGAATACTTTAGACAGCTTTTGAATAACGAGAGCTAATATGATGAGGTGAGACGGGAGGAGCGGGTAAATCATGAGGAGCATGAGGGGGACAGAGAGATCATTAGAGAGGAGGTTATTCAAGCACTAAAGATGATGAAGAATGATAAAGCTTCCGGGGCGGATGCAATTGTCACAGAAACACTAAAAACAGCTGGTGATCCTGCTGTGGACTGGCTGCTAAGCATTTTCCAGGTGGTGTGGTCACAGGGAATTGTACCGGCAGAATGGGGCAGAGCAATTATATGTCCTATATATAAACAGAAGGGAGGTGAGCAGGAATGTCAAAACTACCGTGGCATATTTTTGATGTGTCATGTGGAGAAAATATATTAAAGGATTTGGGAACATAGAATACGAAACATACTGGAACCTGGATTACTGGAGTTTCAATGTTGCTTTCGTGCAGGCCGGAGTACTACAGATCAAATTTCAGCCATAAGACAATATCTTGAGAAGAGCCGAGAATTCAATTTGGACCGCTTCATATGTTTTTTGGATCTGGAGAAAGCATTTGATAGTGTACCCAGGGAGAAGCTGTGGGTGGTTTTGAGTGAGAGAGTGCCACCCAAGCTTCTGAGAGCAGTAATGAGCACCTATAGGGTCTCCCAGAGCACGGTGGTGGGATCGGAGGAGTGGTTTGATGTAAGTACAGGAGTTAAACAAGGGAGTGTTCTGTCACCCATTTTATTTATTGCCTACATCAACAGGGTTATGGAACACATAACTGACGAAATTGAAGAGGAAATAGAAATTTTTGGATTTGCTGATGATGTGGCTGTTGGGACTAACAGCACAATCCCTGGAGAGAATTATGCAGAGGTGGGATGAGAGACTGAGGGAGTATGGAATGAAACTGAATTATGATAAAACTGAATATATGGTGGTAACGAGGGGAGCGAACGAGGATGGAATCTTTGTTGGGGGAAGGGAAATGAAAAAGACGGACACATTGGTAGTGTGATAGCAAATGATGCGTGTATGGATGCAGAGGTGAATGAAAGAATTGCTAAATATAGCAGGAATGTTTCCTTCCTGTACCCCCTATTGAAAGATCAAAACATCCCTAAAAAGGTAAAGACGCATATATACTCAACAATATTGAAACCAATCTTACTATATGGCAGCGAGACTTGGTCCCTAACCACAAGGACGAGTGGAAACTGCAAGCAGCTGAAATGAGGGTTCTGAGATTGATAAAAGGAGTAAGTAGATTGGATAAAATAAGGAACACTGAAATAAGAAGGCGATTGGGTATAACTTCGGTTAATGAGAATATTGAGAGGAACCGAGATGGTACGGGCATGTCCAACGAATGCCGATGGAAAGGACAACAAGAGGAATGCTGGAATGGGCCCCTCAAAACAGAAGACCAGTTGGAAAACCCAAGATCCGATGGATGGATAACATCAAGAGTGCTGTAGAGAAGTGTGGAATCAGTCTCCAACGGACGAACTTGATGTGTGGAGATCGTGAGCCATGGAGGAGTCTCGTCCGAGGGCTCCCAACTGACAGACCGCTTTAGGTCTACCAGGCGCCTGGTAAGAAAAGGTAAGAAGTATACATATATACATATGTAGTCAAAAAATAATAATAAACAAAACGATGTAGTATAACCATCAATATAACAGTACAGGAGAAAATATATTGAAAATAATAATATTAAATATATTGAAAATAAATATAGTGTACATCAAAATACTTTACGTTCTACTGCGCTTAACTAAAACACTAAACTCACATGTAATCGAATCTACAGTCACATCATTATGGCTTTCACACCACGCGGTAAATACGATTTAACATTATTTCACCGCTCAAGTTATAGAGATACCTATACTTGATATAAATGGCCTTCATATCGTTCAACACTATTTTTGTGCCCACTTTACATTCGGTTGGTAAGTTATCTTTAAACACAGCTAGAATACACTCAAAAGCACGCACAAAGAGGGCATGGTTAGCCATCACGTCATTATTAAATAAACGTTTGTAAACACTCCATTCCAATCGAGGGTTTATTCTTACCAATCCGAGCTTTTCAATCGTGAACTCTTCTTCACAGTGCATAGCGGCAGTTGAAATAATCTTCTAAGTCGTAACGACAGCTGCTCACTATATAAAGAAATAGTTCTTCAGGGTGAACGGTGAAGGTGAGCTCTGCCCTGTACCGCTCAAGTCCTTTGTACCGAAGTTCATGATATTTCGAACAGTCTAAACCTTTTAAATAAGCATCCAGCTCTAGACCTTCTCGCCTTGTTCATTCCTACATTCGATAAGTCCGTCGAGCAGAACGACGTATGCGTATTCAAGAACTGTATCAAAATAAATCATATCCTTAAAACGGGCGTCTAATATAGGCTTCAGCGTGCGGAATCCGACGATTTCAAATTTTCTGTCGAGGATGAATCGGGTTCGAGTAGGGACAAAAGCGCTATTATCAGATGCATTCCTCCACATCAGTCGTATATCAATGCATGACTGTTCGTTATTTAAAAACAACGTACAAACAACGGCATATGAGGGGGCATCACTAACCTGTTCTTTTCTTGTACGTACAGACCTACAGGTATTTTATAGCGGTCCTCACCCAAGTTCTCAACTATCACGAAGACTCTATTCATCTCCTCAACACTTAAATAAATAACATTACGTTTACCAGAGTTTGCTTGCCTGGTACCGTTTCACGCCTGAATACGCGCAATGACTTCGTCACGGACACATCGTACGCGGCATTAAGAATGCTTCTCAAAAGACGTTCCATCGTATTCGAGGAGTGCACGTCCAGTCGGTTCAAGCTCTGAGATGACTATGAGCCACGTTTGGGCGGATCGGTTCGACGGGAGGAGCGAGTCACACCAAAAGCTGATGAAACGTGTACGGCGCTGTTCCAACGTGAATAATTGTACCCCATTATACTGGTTAGGTGTTTTGAGAAATTTTCCGATTCATGAAGCAATATCAGTTTTAATGTTTTATCGCTCCCACTCCCCAGAATAAGCACCAGACATTTTTGCTTCGGGGGAATTTCACGAACTACACACATTTTAGTCACAAACCGGTGCACTATTTGAGAGAAACATGTTACCGTATTTTTCCTTTTTGTTTAACAATCGATACTCGTCTCTAAACTCTCTCAAAAACTCACACAGGCCTTTAGCCACAACCTCACTGCGAACCTCGTCATGATATATATGAATGTAGTGGTAAAAGTACTTTAGATTGTCCATGATGACAAGGTTTAAATTCTCAGCCGCGTACTCGGTATGATGCAGCATGACATAATACCGTCTGCCATACCACTCAAGTATCCATAGAGTATTTGAACATCTTTTTCCCTCGCACTATTCAGTGTATCCTTAAAAGTCTCAAAAGAAAGGGGGAGGGGTAGGCAGTCTTTCACTATTCACCACATCTTCCGACTTTATCGAATACCACTTCATAAACGTCGAACACGCAATATGAAAAGTAGCCATTACTATTTTTCGTCTACGTGAGAAAATATGCGGCTGAACTCCAGGGTTTGCAGCGGCCAACTAAGCACGCAGGAATAGAGATATGCGCAGGTAGTGGCAGGAGTCACGTGACCGATCATACAGTGGGCAGAGCTAGGATCATACGCACGCACGCAAAGGAGAAAATGAACCCTAATTGAAACAAATATACGTAATAAACATATCGTTAACAATACATACATATATATATATATATATATATATATATAAACAATCAAGGATTAAGGTATCCAAAGGGTACGGTGTCATAGATACCAGGCACCTGGTAACGTTTCCTATAGGTGTTACGGCATACCTTCGTGCCCCTAAGTTCCTTCCCACACCCCCAGTTTCTGCGCCCGAAAATTGTGGGTCCCACAGTCAGTTGTTGTTGTTGTTTAGCCGATCAGCCCACCCTGATCGAGCAAGCCGGCGGCACGCAGGTAACCGATCGCCCTCTCAGGAATGGACCAGAGGTTGAGCGTACTAGTGATGTTGTGTTGTGTTCGTTGTTGTGCTAGAGCGGTACAGTCTGTCATAATGTGTTCAATTGTTTGTGGTGTGTCCTGGCACAGGTGGCAGGTGTCGTCTATGGAGTTGTCTAGTCTGTGTTTATATGTCCGTAAGTTGGGGGTGATGTCCACATCGGAATCGTGCTAAGTTAACTCGATTCGATTTACTCAGGCTGATCTCTGACCTGTTAATGGGTGGCGGCTTCGCACCTAGGACCGCATTCGGAGCGAGTCGTGTCAGTGCTTTGTGGGTTAGGTGTGTGTGTATGTGTTTTCTGTACTGTGTGATATCTGTGGGGCGTGGTATGGAATGGAGTATTTGGCTATAATGTCTCTCTGGTGTTACCTTAATGGTGCGAGGTGTTGATGCTGCTGCCATGAATTGTGTTCCCCTCATGTCTAAATGTTCCCTAACTTTCAGTATTTTTATTTCTGTGCAGGTGTTCTATTGGTGTTGTTTAAGTGCATCCTGTAATGATACGAAGTGCGTTGTTTTGTATTGTCTGTAAGGTGTTTGTGTGTGAGATAATGGGTGCCCAGCATGGGCTAGCATAGTCCACAACTGAGCGAATATATTGTTTGTATATGAGTGATGGTGTTTCCTGCTGGTGTCCAAAGTTTGTGCCTGTTAGTACCCTAATCGTGTTAAGTCTTGAGGTACATTTGTTTTTAATGTCCTGAATGTGGTTTGCAAAAGATAATGATGTGTTGTATATGACCCCAAGTATTTTGGTCCTGTGAGTGTGCGGAATGTTGATGTTGTTTAGTGTAAGCTGTGGAATTACCTGGTGTTCTTTTGTGTTGCTTGTAAGCAAGGTGATGGTTGATTTTGTGGGCGCTACTTTGAGTCTATTGTGTGTGAGCAGGTCCTGTATACTGTTTGTGTATATTTGTAGGTTATTTGTAGCGGTGTCGATGTTGTTGCGGGTGGATGGTAAAGTGATGTCATCTGCATATGATACGGTAAGCTTGTTATCTATGGGTGTTGGAATGTCATGCATGTATAAGTTGAAGAGTGCTGGTGAGAGAACAGAGCCTTGAGGGACCCCGTTCGGAAAAAGCTTGTTTTTGGATAACTTGCCATTAAATGTGACATGTGAGTACCTTCCTGAAAGATAGTTGCTCAGCCACCTTTTGGTGTTATTGTGCATGTTTGTGTTGAGTATTTTGTTTATGAGATGGAAGCGTGGGATAGCATCAAGTGCTTTACTAATGTCTATTGTTGCTAATAGTGTACGTTGAGCTGGTCGTCTGGAGATGATGCCATCCATGATGTGCTGCGTGAGGTTAGTGAGTAATGTCGTGGTTGAGTGGTGAGGTCTGAATCCATGTTGAGTATGCGATAGTGGAATGTGTGGATTGGTGATTTGTAAGATTAGTCTTTCTGTTACTTTGGAAGGTGTACATAGTAAAGTAATGGGTCCATAGGAAGCTGGTTCTGTTGGATTTTTGTTTGGTTTGAGTAGTGTAATAATTTTACCTTGTTTCCATATGTCAGGAATAATACAGTGTTGGTATGAATATGTGCTGATATTTGTGAGAGCTAGTATTCCTTGTGAGCCCAAGTGTTTAAGGTGTATGTTAGATATGTTGTCTGGTCCAGTAGCCTTCGAATTCTTAATGTTTCAGATGATCTTGGTGGTCTGGTCTGTATTGAAGGGTGCAATGGTCGTGTCGAGTCTGTAGGTTTTATTGTGTCTGGCTCTTTGTCTGTCTGCGTGTTTCTGGTTGTTGTCTCTGTTTAAGTGACTTATCTTTGCGTAGTGATTAACTAGAATGTTAGCTTGTTGTGTGTATGTTGGGATATTATTTTGTGAGGTGAGGTGTGAGGTGTGAATGCCGCTGTTAGAGTGGGTAATGCTGTTTATAGTCTTGTATAGCCTGGATGTATCTGTGGAGTGGTTTAGTGTTGTTATGAATTCCCTGAATGTTTCTGTTTGTTTTTCTTTGAGTTTGTTGTTTATTTCTGTGTTGAGCTGTTGTATCTGCTGTTTTATGGCTTCTGTGTGTGGTGTTTTTGTGTTATATTTGAGGTTGTTACGTTGCCTTATGAGGTGGGCTATTTCTCTAGTGTAATTTGGGTTGTATTTCCTAATGTTGCCCTTGGGTATGTATTTGTTTGCATTATTGATGATCTGATTAAATGTCTTGAGTGTTGTATTGATGTTTATGATGGGTGTGCTGTTTAATGTGGTGAATTGTTCCTCAGGCTGTATTTGAACTGTTCCCAATCAGCTTTCTTGTAATTTCTGTAAGTGTGCCTAAGGCTTTTGGGGCAGAGTGTAGAATGTGTTGTAATGATGATGGGCAGGTGGTCTGATGACAGTTGTTTTTCTGTTCTCCATTGTGTATGTGTTGCTAGTGAGGGGGAAAAGAACGTTATGTCTGGGGAGGAGTTTGAGTATCCTGCTTGATGTGGTATGTGTGTATGTTCTTCTGTATTGTTAAGAATGAAGAGGCTGTTTAGTTGTGTGGCTATGTTGGCGCCTCTGGTGTTGCTTTGGTTGTGCAGGTACCAACTAGTGTCTTTCGCGTTGAAGTCTCCTCCTAAGATGACATTAGTGAGAGAGGCCAGATTGTGTAACTGTGGATTGTAATTGGCTGGCACCTGAGGTGAACTATCTGGTGGGATGTAAATGTTGATTAGTGTGGTGTTGTGTTTTGCGCGTGTTTTAATGTTAACTGCCTGTATTTCTATCGTGTTATCTGCTTGGATTGTGTTTGTAATGTTTTGGGTAGCATCAGTGCTTTTACGTATGTAAGTGATGAGTCCACCCCCGTTACCCCCAGTACGATCTCGACGGATCGCCGTGAAGTCAGGGATGGTGGGTGTTTTGTGTGTGCGTTTTAGTTTTGTTTCTTGTATAAGTGCCATGTGAATGTTTTGTTTGTGTACGAATTCCCTAAGCTGCGTGATTTTGTTTGTGAGGCCATCTACGTTGTACTGTAATATGTTAATATTATACTTCTGTATGTGTCTCATGGTGCTATTGTGTCTATGTCTTTGTGTATGGTGACATGTGTAAGTTGTAGTGGGGCCTGGATTAGTCTTAATGTCGCCAGAGAGTAAGAGTAGTTCGGGGAGCACGCAATTGCTCCCTGTAATTGAAAAAATAGCACGCTGAGAATAGGTCCGGCCCCGGGAGCCGATCGGCACTCTGACCGTGCCACGCAACAGGCCGTCGACTGCCAGTCTGGCCAACCATAGACAGCCCGCTGCACGGAGATTTGAGGAAGTTTGGCCACCAGCGCGTTGATGTTTTGGTTTGACGTCGCCTCTTCTTCGTGTTGACGTGTCCCGCGCTAGAGGATGCAGCCACTGTTAGAAGCTTCCTCGTCAGCTGCTAACACTTTTTTCACGTTGTTCTAGCTACCTGTTCAGAGGTTTTTTATAAACAAATCTCAGTTTTCTGCTCAAAACGGCTCTACCTAATTTTAAAATTGATTAGTCAAGGAAGGAAGTTGTTGACTTCTATTTTGCGGCAACAGTTGATGATCTTTATGTTACTTTATTTATGTTACCCCTCAGTCAGTTGGGGTGGATGGTTGCCCTCATCTTCCAAGCACACTAGATCCTTCAACGAGTCAAAGTTAACGACTCGCCGGTTCGCATGGTTAAGCGTGACACCCTTAGCCTTTACAATATATTTCATATCCTCCCCCACCCTCACCCGTACCCCATAAGTTTTGGCCATGTTAATACAAATGAGTCAGTGTATGCACCATCACCATACTCATCCTTGATCTCGTCAGTTAACTCTCCGAGGAATTCCCCAATAAATGGCATGTATTCACCCTCCCTCGCTGTGAAAATTACGCTATCTCTGTCAGCGTACAGCACCCTCCGCCCAAGAGAGTGCAGTAGTCCCCAAAGCTTGATTCGGGCGTGGACCCGTAACCGCGATCAACTTATAGGCTCCCAGTTTACTCACAAGATCGTGTGAGAGCATGAGTATGATGCACGGATGGAAACAGATGATCAGTATCGTGAAGAAATAAGGGCCATCAAACATTCAATGGTGTTGGACCCCCTCAAATGCGGTGACAGTTTGTTTGGCGGGCATACAAACCCATTCAAGCTATACTTTCCGAATACGCCGGGTGGGAAGCTCCATTACCACGACTTCTGTTCTTTATATCCCTACGTAATGAAGAACAATCCGTACCCCGTAGGTGCGCCTGAAAAACTGGTGGGCCCCACCATGCCAACCATGGAGGAGTTCTCAGCCAACTTGAGTGAGCTCAACTTTGGACTCTCTTTCGTAGACGTGCTCCCCCCTCGCGATTTATGGATGCCGATCTTACCCGTCGTTGTAGATCACTAGCTCATGTTTCCCCTGTGCGTGGATTGCGCAGAGAACAATGGGGATTGTAATCATACAACCAATCAGCGCAAGATCAGAGGTGTATATACAAGCCCTGAGCTGGACCTAGCCGTTCGCCATGGATACAGAATATTGAAGATACATGAGGTGTGGAGGTTTCAGAAGCTACCCAACCTTTTCACGACATATATAAACGCTTTTTTGAAGGATAAAGTAGAAGCATCAGAGTATCCGCGAGGATACCCTGATGCTTCTACCTTATATCTTTATATCCTTATATCCTTATATATCGCTTATATTCAGCGTTACCCTGCCCATGAAGGTATACAGTTTGACCGTTCCCAAATTGTTAAGAATCCTGGCAAGCGCTTTAGTGTAAAGTTGTCTAAACAGTCTTTGGGGGAAATTTGCACAGAATACTGGCAAAGGGAACGTTCATTTGGCACCAAGTTATAGTGAAGTCTGAGATTATGCCAACGCTCCCGATAGAGAGGTTAGGGAGATCGTGAATGTAGGTAATAATTACATAATAAAGTACATCACCACCGAATTGGCCACAGATACCTCACGGGTTATTAACATACCTGTAGCCAGCTTCACAACGGCCTACGCCCCCTTTCTTGGGCGGAGGGTGCTGTACACTGACAGAGATAGCGTAATTTTCATAGCGAGGGAGGGTGAATACATGCCTCCTATCGGGGAATTCCTCGGAGAGTTAACTAACGAAATCAAGGATGAGTATGGTGATGGTGCATACGCTGACTCAATTGTATCAACAAGGCAAAAAACGTATGGGATACATGTGAGGGTGGGGAAGGATATGAAATATATCGTGAAGGCTAAGGGTATCACGCTTAACCATGCGAACCGACGAGTCGTTAACTTTACTCGTTGAAGGACCTAGTTTGCTTGGAAGATAAGGGCAACCATCCACCCAACTGACTGTGGGGACTCACAATTTTAGGGCGCAGAAACTGGGGTGTGGGAAGGAACTTAGGGGCACGAAGGTATGCCGTAACAACTATAGGAAACGTTACCAAGTGCCTGGTACTTATGATACCGTACCCTTTGGATACCTTAATCCTTGATTGTTTATATATATATATATATATATATATATATATATATAATATATATATGTGTGTGTGTGTGTACAGTATATATGTATATGTGTATTGTTAACGATATGTTTATTTATTACGTATATTTGTTTCAGTTAGGGTTCATTTTCTCCTTTGCGTTCGTGCGTATGGACAATCCTAAGCTCCGCCCACTGTAAGATCGGTCACTTGACTCCTGCCATTACCTGCGCATATCTCTATCCCTGCATGCTCAGTTGGCCGCTGCAAACCCTGGAGTTCAGACGCATACTTTCTCACGTAGACGAAAAATAGTGATGGCTACTTTTGATATTGCGTGTTCGACGTTTATGAAGTGGTATTCGGTAAAGTCGGAAGATGTGGTGAATACTGAAAGACTTTCTACCCTCCCCTTCCTTTGAGACTTTTAAGGATACATTGAATAGCGCGAGGGAAAAAGATGTTCAAATACTCTATGGATATTCTGTCGAGAGTATCGCCGGATTTTGCGGCACAAACGATGTAATGGACTACGTTATAGGGCTAAACCGTGTAAAAGCGTAGATGTATCGAGAGGTGAAAGAATCAACGCGTGCAGAAGAGTAGCAACACATAGGGATAATGTGTCTTGTTGTTGAGTGGTGTGACAGACGGTATTATGTCATGCTGCATCATACCGAGTACGCGGCTGAGAATTTAAACCTTGTCATCATGGACAATCTAAAGTATTTTCACCACTACATTCATATATATCATGACGAGGTTCGCAGTGAGGTTGTGGCTAAAGGCCTGTGTGAGTTTTTGAGAGAGTTTAGAGACGAGTATCGATTGTTAAACAAAAAGGAAAAATACGGTAACATGTTTCTCTCAAACAGTGCACCGGTTTGTGAATAAACTGTGTTTAGTTCTTGAAATTTCCCCTAAGCGAAAATGTCTGGTGCGTCTTCTGGGGAGTGGGAGCGATAAAACATTAAAACCGATATTGCTTCATGAATCGGAAAATTTCTCAAAACACCTACCCAGTATAATGGGGTACAAGTATTCACGTTGGAACAACGCCGTACAAGTTTCATCAGCTTATGGTGTGAATCGCTCCTCCCGTCGAACCGATCCGCCCAACCGTGGCTCATAGTCATTTCGCAGCTTGAACCGACTGGACGTGCACTCCTCGAATACGATGGAACTTCCTTTGAGAAGCATTCTCAATGTCACGTACGGTGTGTCCGTGACAAAGTCATTGCGCTTGTTCAGGCGTGAAACAGGTACCATTAACTATGTATGTACTTAAAGCGATTTGCAGGCAAGCAAACTCTGGTAAACGTAATGTTATATTTATAAGTGTTGAGGAGATGAATAAAGTCTTCATGATAGTTGAGAAGTTGGGTGAGGACCGTTATAAAATACCTGCAGCTGTAGGTACAAGAAGAGGACAGATTAGTGATGCTCTCTCATTTGCCATTGTTTGTACGTTGTGTATAAATAACGAACAGCCATGCATTGATATACTAGTTTCTAATTTAGGTAGCTTATCAGGAAGGTTGGATAGAGTTGAGGAAGGGGTTAAGGTTGGTCCGAGATTAGTAGATGGGAGGGATTTAGAGAAGTTAAGGGTGGAGCTAGGCCGCGTACGTTAGGTGATTGGAATCCTCCCCTATCGAGGATTCGAATCCTTTCGCCCATTTGGAAAGGGACGAGAATGAGGGGGAAACTATTTTAACTGGGGACTCCTTAGTGCGCCATATGGACAAAGAGTTCGTTGATCGGCATCCAACCAAGAGGAGGAGGGTCTGTCTCTCAGGGGCCAGGGTTGACAGAGTTAGAGACGAAGTGGATAGGATTGACGTTGCCCCCCGTCACTCGATATTGGTGACGATGGTAGGGGGCAACGACTCGTATAGGCCTGATACGAGAGTGCCTGACCTTTTTGAGAGATATAGGGAGTTAATTAGGTCCCTAAAGGCGAGGTCAGATGGGTCTTTAGTTCTAGGTATTACCCCTAGGCACGGTTTGGGTCTTAGGATTACGTCGAAAACGATATTTTTTAATACTAAATTAGAAGAGATTTGTGCTGAGAAAAATGTACCCTTCGTAAAGCTGTGGTCAGATTTCAGTGATCCTAGTCTTTTTATAAAAGATGGGGGTGCATTTTAATGAAATAGTTAATGCTAGACTAGGTAAGTTAATTGACGAAAACGTTCGAAAGCTGTATAGGTCGAAACCTTCTTTAAACGTTGTAGGTCTGGGAAACGCGGGCCCGACGTGAAATATAGTTTACAACGCCGACTCATGGTAAAAAATAACTTAAACGTCTTTTATTGTCGCGCGCGTAGTATTAGAAATAAATTAAACGAATTTAAGGCGATAATTTATTCCGGCAACTACGATACAGTTGCTACCACTGAAAGGTGGTTAAATACCGTGAATCGGGACTTGTTGGGGGAACTTGAAATACCCGGTTTTAAACTCTTTACTAATGATAGGTTACATAGGATTGGTGACGGCGTTTTGCTCAACATTCGTAATTCCCTTAGGGCTATCGAGGTTAAGATTGATTTTCCGACAGCAATTAAGCGATATGCGTTGAAGTTTGGGCGCGCAGTCTTACTTTCAATTTTGTTGATATTTATAGACCACCCGTTCAACCCCTCGATACCGATACTAGATTTTACACACTTCTTAGTAACTTTATTAATAATCGGGATAGTATAGTTGTCGGAGACTTTAACAGCCCTAACATCAATTACGAGACTTTTACTGGCAACGTTGAGGGTTTGAGATTGATTGAGTTCATGGAAGATAATTTTTTACGACAGATGGTTACCGAACCAACGCGCCGTGATAATATTTTAGACGTGGCGATGACGAACGGCGAAAACATAGTCGAAGGTTTAGAAGTAGGCGAGAGTTTAGGATGTAGTGATCATCAAATTCTTAGGTTTAAGTTACTGATAGAAAACACTAAGGATAGTAAGTAATGGAAGTCCCTGATTTTCGTAGGGCCAATTTTGATAGTTTTGCGGAGAGGATGAGAGTGGTGGACTGGGATGACTTATTTATGGGTAATGACGCAAATTTGCATTGGGAGGCGTTTATGAATAGTTTCTTGAATATCGAAAGGGAGTTTATTCCTCGTAAGCCCAAGCGCGCTAGAAATCATGATACGCCTAAATGGTGGACTAGGTAAAGAGGTGAGTTTATAAACGAGCGTAACAGAGCGTATAGACTTAATAACCGCAATGACACGGTAGCTAACGCTAATAATTATATCGAGCTTCGACGTCAGGTTAAAAGATCAGTTAGGAATGCTAAGCGTAATTTAGAGATCCTTATAGCTGCGGATAGTAAACATAACCCCAAAAAGTTTTTCGATTACGTCAATAATCGTAAGCCGATAAAAGATAATATAGGCCCTCTCTTGGACGCTAATGGCGCTTTGGCTTCCGACGCTCATGCGATGGCGGGTATTTTTAATAACTTTTTGCGACAGTTTTTACCATAGAAGATGTCAATAATGTCCCCGATGTGGACGATATTGTCCATTTAGCAGCGAGACTATTTTGGATGAAATAACTGTTTACGAGGGTGAGATTGCGTATTATATCGATAAGTTAAAAGTTAGTAAGGCTCCAGACCCTGACGCGTTTTATCCTAGACATCTGAAAGATTTGAAAGACGTTGTCGTAGGCCCCTTAACGAAGATTTTTAATCAGTCACTGGAAACGGGGCTTATTCCTGAAGACTTCAAATTAGCTAACGTCACGCCCATTTTAAAAAAAGGCGAACGCACAGTAGCTAGCAATTATAGTCCCATTAGCTTAACGTCAATTGTCGGTAAACTTTTGGAATCCGTAGTTAGGGATCGTGTCATCGAACATTTAGAAAGTCGCGATTTGATTAGTAGTAGTCAGCATGTGTTTCGACGCCATAGATCTTGTTTAACTAATTTGTTAGAATTTTATAATGAAATAGTGCACGAATACGATAGGCATAGAGCGGCTGACGTTATTTATTTAGATTTTAAAAAGCGTTCGATACAGTTCCGCATAGAAGATTAATTGAGAAGGATAAATATTTTATACCGTGCGGTATAAAATATTTATACCGCACGGTATACGCGGTCAGGTAGCTAAGTGGTTAGAGGAATGGTTTCGTGCTAGGAGACAGAGGGTCGTTGTTAATGGTAGTGAATCGGGGTGGTTGGATGTAGGTAGCGGTGTCCCACAGGGTTCAGTGTTAGGCCCATTGCTATTCGTAATTTTCATTAACGACATAGATGTAGGTTTGACTAGTAACGTGTCAAAATTCGCGGACGATACTAAAATAGGCGGTAAGGTTGTTTACGAGGACGATAGAAATATGCTCCAAGACGATGTAAATAGGATTATGGAGTGGACGGATAAGTGGCAGATGCAATTTAACGTAGACAAATGTAAAGTTTTGCATATAGGTTCTCGTAACAACAATTACACGTACACGATGGATGATAGACAGTTAGCGAGCGTTGACGAAGAAGTAGATTTACGCGTACGCGTATCTAAGGATTTAAAAGTTAGGAACTAGTGCCTGGAGTCTTGCACAAAAGCTAATAGGATGTTAGGCTTCATAGCGCGTAATTTCGAATTTAAATCGAAGAATATTACAGGGTGTCCATAAATGTTTACCCTGAAAACAGTATGCTGTCATGTTTTAATGACGAATCTTACATCCGTTTTCGTTTTACAATTGATCTCATACACGCATAGAGTTTCTGTGCTGGTGTGTTTCGTCTACCGCATTCGCCGCTAGGAGCGCTGTAGTAGCTGTTCAGTTAAGATGGCGTCTGTGACAGAGAAGGCACAATGTGTTGTGTGGCTTGCAGAAACAAAATCTCCTGTCAGTGTTCAGCGAAGGTTCAGAACAAAGTATGGAAAGAATCCACCTGATGTGAAGTTAATTAAGTCGTGGATGAAAAAATTTTTGGAAACTGGAAACGTGGAAAAGGGAAAGAGCAGTGGTAGACCATCAGTCTCCGATGGGACGGTGGAAACACTGAGAACACTGTTTCCGCAACTGTGTACCTGGATATGCTCACCAATTATGCCATCCCCCAGCTGCAGGACAGGCAGCTAACTGTCATCTTCCAACAAGATGAGGCACCCCCTTATTGGGCACATGGTGTTCGTGAAACTCTCGACGCAACATTTCCAAATCGATGGATTGGCAGGGATGGGCCAATCCCATGGCCCCCAAGATCACCAGACATTACCCCGCTGGATTTCTTTCTCTGGGGTCATGTTAAAGGTTTGGTTTATGCAACGGTTGTTCCAGATATCAGGACATTGCGAGATCGCATTACGGATGCAATTGCAACAGTTAACCCACAAATGTTGGAAAATGTGTGGCGTGAGTGTGAATACCGCTTAGACATTTTACGTGCCACTAGGAGTGCACATGTAGAAGCTTATTAAGTTCATTAACTATGTATCAAAACTTTGTATGTTTATCTACTTATGATTAAAACTGTGTTTGAATACGAGTGTTTATTTAAAAGTTATAGCATGTTTTAATCAGGGTAATCATTTATGGACACCCTATATATTGCCCCTTTACAAGTCCCTAGTGAGGCCTCATTTAGAATATGCCGTTCAGTTTTGGTGCCCGTATTTGCGTAAGGATAGTGATACGTTAGAAAGGGTTCAGCGTCGTGCCACGAAATCAATTCCGTCATTGTGCAACAAGCCTTATGAAGATAGAATTAAAGAGTTAGACTTGCATTCACTCGAAACTAGGAGATTAAGGTGGGAGCTTATTGAAGTTTTCAAAATCGTTAATAACATCGATAACGTAAATTTTGACAAACTGTTCACTTTCGATAATAGCAATACTCGTAATAACGGATTTAAGTTGCGTGGCAGACGTTTCATTACTAATATCGCTAAAAACTTCTTTACGTTTAAAGTAATTGATAAATGGAATAATCTTCCCGCGCCCGTCGTGAACTATACCAGCGTTAATATGTTTAAGAACCGTTTAGATAGGCATTTTAAAAATATTAACGTTGTTTAATATAATGATAAAACAATCCCCCTTTTCCCTCTGAGCCTCCCCCTTTTCCCTCTGAGCCTCCCCCTTTTCCCTCTGAGCCTCCCCCTTTACCCTTTGAGCCTCACCCTTTTCCCTCTGAGCCTCCCCGTTTTCCCTCTGAGCCTCACCCTTTTCCCTCTCCCTCGTTAAAACTATTAACGTTGTTTAATATAATAAAACAATTAGCAACAGGAGCTCTAGGGGTGGTGATCGAGGATGAGTCTGTTGACGATAATGTCAGCTTGTGACTTGCCAGCGTGGGATGCCAGCAAAAAAAATAAATAAATAAATAAAAAAAATTAGTCTAACACGAACTTAGATGTAGCTCGTAGCGTAAACTAACCCACTTTTTGTTATTCTTTATACTTTTTTTCTCTCTCTCTCCTTATTTGCATGTCTGTAACTCTCTTCATTACATGTCTGTAGTTTGCATGGTATGATAGTGTTTGAGTTAAGAATGTGTTGCATGGTTTGTAATGCGTTCTTATTTTACTTCTTTTCATCTACCCCTTTCCGGCGGAGTGGGTTCCGTCCTCTACCTCACTATGGAGTAGAGGACCTGTCTGCAACTGCTGGAGCTATGTGTTGCTTTGAGTTAAGAATGTGTTGTTCTTTGAGTTAAGAATGTGTTGCATGGTTTGTAATGCGTTCTTATTTTACTTTTCATCTTTCACCCGTTTCCAGCAGAGTGAGCTGCATCCTCTACCTCCCTTTGGAGTGGAGGACTGGTCTGCAACAGCTGGAAGTATTCTCTTCGACTATTTTTCCGACTTGTCGGCAGTGGCTGGCGGATGGTGATGGTGTCTTTCTTTCTCTCTTTCTGAATGAATTTTAACTGACGAATGATAGGTTTTGCTACTTACTTAACCCCTTATTCTCTTCTCTTAACCCCTTACTTTCTTCTTTCTCCCGGGCTAACTTAGAGTGGATCTTAGGGTCTTTGTTAGTCTTAGCTTCTGTAGATCTGTAGATTGATGTGGAAGAATGCATCTGATAATAATGCTCTTGTCCCTACCCGAAACCGATTCATCCTCGACAGAATGTTTGAAATCGTCGGATTCCGCAAGCTGAAGCATGTATTAGACGCGCGTGTTACGGATATGATTTATTTTGACACGGTTCTTGAATACGCATACACCGCTCTGTTCGACGGATTTATCGAATGTAGGAATGAACAAGGCGGCGAGAATGGTCTAGAGCTGGATGCTTATTTAAAAGGTTTAGACGCTTCGAAATATCACGAACTTTGGTACAAAGGACTTGAGCGATACAGGGCAGAGCTCGCTTACACTGTTCACCCTGAAGAATTGTACCTCTATCTAATGAGCAGCTGTCGTTACGACTTGGAAGATTATTTCAATTGCCGCTATCCACTGTGAAGAGGAGTTCACGATTGAAAAGCGCGTATCGGTAAGAAAAAACCCTCGATTGGAAAGTAGTTTATAAACTTGGGTTTAATAATGACGTGATGGCTAACGATGCCCTCTTTGTGCGTGCTTTTGAGTGTATTCTAGCTGTGTTTAAAGATAACTTACCAACCGAATGTAAAGTGGGCACAAAAATAGTATTGAACGATATGAAGGCCATTTATATCGAGTATAGGTATCCCTATAACTTGAGGGGTGGAATTATGTTAAATCGTATTTACCGCGTGGTGTGAAAGCAATAATGATGTGACTGTAGATTGGATTACATGTGAGTTTAGTGTTTTAGTTAAGCAAAGTAGAACGTAAAGTATTTTGATGTATATTTATTTTCAATATATTTACTTATTTAATATAATTGTATAGATATATATATATATATTTCCTTTACTAATATGTTGATGATTATACTCCTTCGTTTTGTATATTATTATTTTTGTTTTTAATATATTTAATTATTTAATATAACTGTATATGTATATATATATATATATATATATATATATATTAGTGATGTAGCGGATGTCATTTTTTTCACATCCGCGGATGCGGATGAGGATGAGGATGTTTGATTTCAACATCCGCGGATGCGGATGCGGATGCGGATGTCTACATTTTCGTTACTTTTTAGGATATATTCGAGATTTGTTGTGTTTAACGTATATAATAAGTTATTATATAGAGAGAGCTGTAGCTATAATGTAGTATAATTGATTAATTGTACAATAATTGCTGTACTTTTCTCTGAACATATAAAATAATATCAAGCATCTAACTAATATACAGTAGAAATCAATTAGTGAATTCGTCTGCAAATAAATTCGTTATATTTTGTTGAGTTTCAGCCGCAATTAGAAACCATAATTGTGTTACCAGGATGCGGGACGTGAACCCAACTCAAATGCACCCCACCGACCTCTTTCCCCAACCTCCACCCTTATAGAAAGAGATCTTTAATTAGCTTGATAACTATTTATATTAAGTCTAAAGTTTTATTAGGCATATTTATAAATGAGTAATTAAAATAAAGTAAACTAAGATGTTCATCGTTTAATGTTCAAACTTAATTATAGGAAGGTTATGCTTAAGGAACATTAATTTTTCTGCCTTTTCTGCTGCCAGTCTGTTTCTCTTTTCATCATATATTAATCCAGCACTGCTAAATAATCTCTCGCTTGGTACGTTTGTTGGAGGACAGGCTAAACGTTTCCTTGCAAGTTTACTCAAGTATGGATAGATATTCTGCGTATTTTTCCACCAACTAATAGGATTGTCACATGCAGCCAGGCGTTTTTCTTGGTGATAGCTCTCGATCATTTTTACTACATCTTTTGACATCGCGTAGGTCTCGTCATTGCTGCTTGACTCAGGAAACTGAGAGACAGATTCTGTGATAGATTTGCTTGTTGAAGGTGTTGGTTCTGTCACTGAAACTTTTATTCTTTTGGTGGGTGGCGAAGCGACAGATTCAAGAGATTGAAGCTCTTCAACGGCTTTGCCAAGTGATGATTTAACTCGTTCTAATGTACTAGGTGAAAATAACTTAGCTTTGTAACGTGGATCTAAGTAGGTTGCAAGAGAGTAACTTCATACAAGAACAGCCTCTCGTCTTGTCGCTTGCATCACTTTTGCGCACAATGAACTAGTTCTATTAATATAGTAGAATTTGATAATTTCCGCTTATTAATGACATTTTATCTCAACGGTCCACATCCGCACGACATCCGCAGTCCAAAGTGCGGATGCGGGTGCGGATGTGGATGCGAGAAAATGTGCGGATGTTCCGCGGATGCGGATGCGGATGCGGATGTGACCTACATCACTAATATATATATATATATTTCTCTTGTACTGTTATATTGATGGTTATACGACATCGTTTTGTATATTATTATTTTTTGATTATATATATATTATATCCTCGTTTGTATTTCTTATATTAATATTAATTCTTATTGCATATATTCCATCGTTTGTATAGGGTTGTATATTTATTTTCTATATATTTCGTGAAATTTACTCCAATAATTCTTCTAAATATTCAGAATAATGTAATGGTGTTTTGTTTAATTCTTTTGGTTATATATATAAACGATATGATTATATAATTATATGTATACCAAATGACTGCCTTCTAAACCGACTGACGGATTTCTAAGCCAACTGTCAAAAATATCTGAATAGCACAAGCTGGCAGCTGAAAAGGTAATTAATATATATATATATATATATATACACCTGCCTTCTAGGTTTTCTACGTCAACTGGCTGGTTAAGCCAACTGGCGGATTAAGCTAAGTGGCAGATTATGCCAATTGGCGGAAAGCCAACTATCGAGAATATATGCTTTAATTAATTAAATAGCACAATCTGGCAAGTCAACCCTAATAATGTACACCTAAACAAGCCATTTACGCCTTCTAAGAAGCCTTCTAAGCCAACTGGCGGATTAAACCAACTGGCGGATTAGGATCTTGTAAGACAGCGGGCGCTCGTATGAAGTCTCAATATGCTCTTGGCAGGAGCCAAGCGAACACTCCTCTCTCCTTCTCCTTTCTATCTTAAGCCGTCCCAACTTCTCCCCAAAGAGGTTAGGTGGACTCCCCCATCTTGCTGGGGGAGTTCCCCTTCATTGCAGATTGGGGGATAACCCCTCCCCCTTGTTGCATAACCTCTTGCAGCATCCCCTCCCCCTTGTTGCATAACCTCTTGCAGCATCCCCCCCTTTGCAACATTGATCAACATTTGCAATTGCATTGCACTCTAACCTTTTGCACCCATACTATTAACTTATACCAAAACCTTCCAAGTTTAAAACTCTTTAAAGGCGGCTACTTGATTCAATAGTAGCAAACCCTTGAAAATGTTATATATTAGTCTTCTTTACCAGCTTTGTAAATTTCTATTTAGAAATTTTAAAAAATATTTTGTCATTGTTATTTTTTATGTTCCCAAAATGGGAACGTTGGCATATTTGGCTATACGTTTTAAGGTCAAATTTAATAAACGCTGAATTCCTTCTTTTTTTTGGTTCTCTTAGAATTGATATGACTAAAATTACGAAAAAATAAACAAATACCCAATTTTTTTATTTATTTGGAAGAAGAACTGATATATATATATATATATATATATATATATATATATATATATATATATCGTACAAAGTATGATTCTTACTGTTTACATTTTACTTATTATGAAATGTTGCACTACATGCTTTATGCATCCTTTTATCACACTTGGTACACTTCATGCTGGTATTTTTCATGCACACAATGCATCTTCCCTAAGAGCAACATTCTATAAAATGATTAATTTTATCGTACCTAGAGGCATTGCTGGGTGGTGCAGATGGACCTCCCTTTCCTAATCTTTGTTCTTGCGTTGTTATCAAAGCTCGAGATACAGCTCTCCTGAACTGTAAATGGTTTACATTTGATGTTGTGTTTATGTGCTTATATCAGGTTGTAACATAAATTCTGCTCGATTAGGAGACGGACGATAGATAATAGAATAACCTCAAGATAATGTGAAATAGTTTTAGAAATGTTGCAAAATACACGCGGCGACAGGTTCGCACAGGTTTTATCACGGTACAGAATGATACAGAAAGAAAAGTAGGAAAAGTAAGAAAAATAGGAAGAGTTAGGAAAAGTAGTGAAGGTTGGAAAATGGGTTTCGCATGATTTGTCACAAGCTAATCTTCAACATCGAATCGATATTTGCACATCACTGCATTCTCGGCAACTGCAGGCACCGTTTTTGAATCGGATCGTCACTGGGGATGAAAAATGGGTCTTCTATAACAATATTAAGCGTCGACATCAGTGGCTTAGTCGTGAAACAAAGCCTGAACCTCAGGCAAGGAATGGACCCCACCCAAAGAAAATTTTGCTATGCATTTGGTGGGATATGCAAGGAATTATTCATTTTCAGCTTCTGCCAGATAACCAAACAATCACAGCTGAAGTGTACTGCCAACAGCTCCAACGACTGAAGATGCCATTACAAGAAAAACGTCCTGCATTAATTAATCGCAGAGGTGTTCTATTCCACCAGGATTACGCGCGCCCTCACACTGCTCGAATTACCACTGCCCAATTGGAGGCATTTGGTTGGGAAAAAATGCCTCATCCACCTTATTCTACGGACACCGCACCTTCAGACTACCATTTATTCAGAAGTCTGCAACACCACCTAGATGGACAAAAGTTGCAATGCAGGGAAGCTATCAAAAACGAAGTGATCGCTTTATTTAAGTCGAAACCAGGGGATTTCTTCGAACGTGACATAAAAAAACTTTTCTACAGGTGGGAGGAGGTTATAGAAAAAGAAGGGAATTATATTGATGATTAATTTGTTATTATGTCATTTAATTTTTGTTGTGAATAAACTAAAAATTCAAGCAAATTTGTCCTTGTAAGTCCTTTAATTTTTGTTCTGAATGAACTAAAAAATCGAGCAGAATATATGTTACAACCTTATAGAATCTAAATGCAGCGATTACAGAGAGATTCAAGAGAATCGAGAATATATTTCACCACCATTTTTTTAGACCGTAATCTTGGTCGGTACAAGGATAGCAATCGATCGGTCGCAAACATCCACCCATCCTATTCCTTTATTGTACATAGAAATAAAAAACGGCTGACTGACTTTTTCCTTATGTTCTTGTTTCACTCGCCTCTCCGTTGTTTGAATTGGGGTGACGGTCTGCAACACCCATTGGGCAAGTTGTGAGAATTTCGATTAGGCAGCATCCTACATCACATTGCTACGGGAATTAATTCAACTGGTAGATTCCGTGAGAGGGTAGGGACTAAAACTCACGATCTCACCCTTTAGCATGATGTTACCTGCCTGTTGAAACTCACAAGATTTCGGGCGTCTTTAGAGCCCAATTTGCGACCTTCCATCTTCTACTTATTGCTGATCGCTAGCCCTATGGGTCGCCATAGGCACCGGGGAGACAGTTGCTCCGACGAGCCGAGGCATTGGGCGCGCGATTGATGGAAAATTTTGGCCGAAGACATAGGCCCTATGACGCGCTACTTATAAGTCAACGAGTGGTTTATAGAGGGGTCTGCTGCCGGGCTAGGATCACCCCGACCCTACCTTTTCATAGGTGCTTTCGGCCACGGTCAAACTTCGATAGGTACCCGGGGGACGTGGACCGAGAATTAATTGAACGGCTACAGAGGCTACGATGCGCGACTTCTAGCTCCATTCTCAAAATTCTCCAGGTTTTCCCCGGTACACGCTTAGACTCATCGGCGATCCCATTACTCCGGGAACCCAATACGAGGCCTATCCATTAGGCCTATGGCTCTGGGGAGAAGATTAGATAAGATGTCCCCCCGCTTCCTCCTAGCCTTACAAATTCATGGAATCATAGGCTAACCGACGTGGTGCAAGGTACGGTTTTCGCGTGTTGTCGTACCGCCTGAAAGACTTATCGGGTCCCCTTGACTCCGGGAACCCAATACAGCCTATCCATAGGCTTATGGCCTTGGGGAGAAGAAGATTCCCCCGACTCCTAGCCCTATAAATGGAATCATCGGCTAATCGCCGCAGTGCAGTCGTCAATCACCTGACCAAAAAGAAATCTATCTACCATTTCATAGGTCCTTTCAGCCACGATCAAACTTCGATAGGTACCCGTGAGACGTGGACCGAGAATTAATTGAACGGCTACAGAGGCTACTTTGCGCGGCTTCTAGCTCCATTCGCAAAATTCTCCAGGTTGTTCCCGGTACACGCTTAGACTCATCGGCGATCCCTTGACTCCGGGAACCCAATACGAGGCCTATCCATTAGGCCTATGGCTGTGGGGGAGAAGTTTTAATTGAGATTTCCCCCTCGTCCATGCCTTACAAATACACGGAATCATAGGCTAACCGACGTGGTGCAAGGTACGGTTTTCACGTGTTGTCGTACCCCGAAAGACGACCTATCGGGTCCCCTTGACTCCGGGAACCCAGTACAGCCTATCATTAGGCTTATGGCATGGGAGGAGAAGATTCCCCGTCGACTCGACTCCTAGCCCTAGAAATGGAATGATCAGCTAATCGACGCAGTGCACTGGGTCAATCACGTGACCGAAAAGAACACCTCCCAACATCGTAGGGGATGGGGGAACTCCTGAGCCCCGGACCCCTTCGTAAATTCCTTGGAAACCTATGCTGAGGGGGAGAAACCGGTCGTTCCCCGATAGGGACATAGGACCTATACCCGGGTAACTCACGACACGCTAGTTTTACTCTCACGACGCCGTAGTAATTACTAGCCACGGTTACAATTGAATTGTCGTTCCATTTGACGCACAACACTTTTCCATCAGATCTAATATCAAATAACCCTCGTTCCTTTTTTTTCATTTCCGACTTAGACAAACGGGGGCAGTGCCCAGTCCGGTTTTCACGGATTGTTCCACAGGCACGGATGTTGCGCTCAGTCAAATCGGTCAATAGATTATAGCTTGTAAAAAAATTATCAATAAATAGCATATGTTAGTTTGGATTTTCAACGGATTGCAGCATTTCTGTTACAACACGAGATCCCAGAGGCGCAGTACTGTTACTTTCTTTACCACAATATATTGAAAAGTTATAGGGAAACCCATCTGCACTACACAGCATCCACATTTTGTAGCCAAACCTAGCTGGTTTGTTTTTTATAAATTGTTTGGCGCTGTAATGGCCGTAGTATTCGTCAATACTTAGAAATTCGTGAAATGTTCCAAATTGTTGGCATTTATGTCGAAGCATTTCAAGTAGTGCTAACATTTTTTCTACTTTTGATTGAGCCAGATTATTATTCTCAGCAACATGTAGAAATCGTTTTATGGACCTAAACCTTTCTCTACTCATTGTTTTAGCAAATATAGGCGCTTCCATGTCAACACTGGTGGACCAGTAATCATTTTCAGAGGGAACACTGTGATAACCACTTACAGCATTAGTAACAATCCTAAAAATTTTCCTATTTCTTCTTCGCTAACTTCAAAGCCTTGAACATTTTTGTCTCGTACCGCATACAAATTTGTCTGTTCCATTATAAATGTAATCATCTCATTTGTAAAAAATAAACAAAATATTTCATAAGGTTCCTTACCGCAGTGATCTTCACCTACTTTATGTGGAATAGAATGGGAGGTCAAAGAAATCTTTTCAGTTTTTCGCCAGCGCGGACTACTTTGCGAGAAGCTTACAGTTTCCGCACTATCCTCATCTTCTTCATTCAAATGCAGTTCAACCTCGCCAGCAACTTCATTTGGCAAACCTTCTTGATCAAAAACTGCATCATCACATTCTTCATCACTATCGACGTTCTGGTTATCCGTTTGAGGAGGCAGAACAACAACATCTACCTCAGGAGCGCTTGAATTTGCGGCAGCTTCTGTCGCCGTCTGAAGGAAACGGAATCTCGAAACACGAGGTCGTGATCTAAAAAAAAAGGATTGCAGAACAATAAAATCAGTCAGGTGTCACTTCTAAATTTACACTCTTTATATTTTTCATAACTTGTATAAAAATCCTTATCATGAAATAAAATAATGTAAACCTAGTCCTAAAGCAGATAATTAGAGACGATGCATTTATATGTCACACAGTAAAGTACGTAATATATATATATATATATATATAATATATATATATATGTATTTTCACTGCTTGCTACTCATATGACAAATGATGAGATGCGTTCCTGGGTTGCTTTTATAAAAACTTATTACGCTGAAAGTGAAAGTAAAAAATTGAGTCATCACAACTGCACCAATGACACAATAATTGATATAAATGCATCATAAACATGTGATACATGTATTTCTGATTCATTTTTATGCGTCATCTATTTTATGCGCCTTATCTTTCAAGCAAGACACATTCAATTGCTTAAAATTTACGATATGCGCAAAAAAACATGGAAAAAGCATAGTTTGTCATGCCAACGTTCCCATTCTGGGAACATCAAAATAAAAATTCTATGAACAGCTAATTAGATAAATTATCTCATAAAAAAGTATATAATACACTAAAACAACACTCTCTCGATGCATAGGAATCGGTGTTAGCATCCTCACAAAAATTTTTGTTTAAAAAAAATTAGGTAAAGAATAGTAGTACAAAACGGCAAAAAGCGATAATTTCAAACAGTTCAAAAACAACTTTAAAAAAATCTAAAACTTTAAAATAACCATTAGAATATATTAAACCAACATTCAGAAAGACAAGATTAGTGACAAGATTAGGAACCTGGAGTGAAGCGACATCGTATTACGCTAACAATTTCGATAACAATTTCGATATAATCAAGAATGTGGTTGATAAATTTGAACCTGAAGAGGCTCAAAGCATCAAGGAAGCTCAAAATGGGCTGAAGAAGAAGGGCATCTGGGAAGACCTTATTTTCATCCGATCCAACTTAGCATGCATATCATCGGCGATACTGAAGTTAGAGAAGAATGGGTTGTCCTTAAGGAAGAGCATCGACCCAGTAGAAGGAGTTGTAGATGTTCTGAACAATCTTCATTTCAAAATTTCATTGAAAAATTGAGTAAGATGCTTTTAAAACACAAGGGTTATGATCAGTTGAAGAAAAACAGTGAAATTCTGCAAAACAAAGGTGCCATCGACACAACTCTGGAACAACTTGAAATTAGACATTCTAAAATTAGAATATGTACCAATTGTATCTTGTGATGTTGAACGACTGTTTTTGGAATACAAAAATATCCTTGCCGACAACGGGCGAAAGTTTGTCTTCGAACATGTTGTCATAAAGTATAACTCTGGTTTGTAGATTGCTGTTCTTTATGTTATATGTTGTACTGTTTTCGTACTTGTGTAACGCACAAGTTAGAAGACTGCATTGTTCGTTTTAGTTTTTCATAATATAGTATTGGTTTTCAAAATATTTTATTGTGTTTAATTTTTTATTAATTAATATTACGCATACTTAAACTTTTTGTTATCGGCTGCCTCATTCCCTCTCCAAAATCCTAACTTTTACCAAGAAAAATTACAATTTCAAGAACATATTAAAGTGTATATTTCCTACATTTTGGCTGCATATTTGCTTGCTTATATATATATATATATATATATAACCACTTTTAAATGCATAATTATCGTAAGCCTATACTGATGTGTAATAGAACAAAGGCCTTTAGTTGACGCAGTAAATATACAGAAATATACAGAATTCATATAATAATTATAATTTTAGAGTTAAAATGAAATATTATGAAATATAGTATTTATATTATATTGAAGAAGTGGTTGCATTAGATTGCTCTAAGGTTAATTTTAAGATTTATATCTAGTTTAAGTACAGCTATGGTTACAATAATTTCACAGGCCTGCGAATGAGAACTTTGTAAGAGTTGTTTTCTTACTAATAACTGATTTTATATAATTCAACTACGCTGATTTCGAATATGGTGTCAATATTTTTCTATCACGTAAGAATTGTCTGCAAACTGGAAGGGAAAAAACAACAAAAATAAATATTATTTATTTCAATTTACATTAGGTACCTATTTCGCTTTGTTATACTAATTACAAATGCAAACAACTTTAAAAAGAAAGAAGACTATTAACGTCAATTACATATTCATCTTTATTTGTCCTGAGTTTTCTTGTGAGATCTATGCATTTCAGTCTCGAATGTACGCGCTGTTCCTTTTCTTTTATGTAATAATTCTGGAGTATCCCGTTTCAACATCCAGCAGTAATCAGCCATCATGCCGATGCCCCACTTTTCCTGATATCTCTTCTCCATTTCTTTGATGTCTTGGTGGAACCGTTCTCCTTGTTCTTCGCTGAGTGCTCCGAGATTCTCAAGGAAGTAATCCAAGTGTGAATGTAAGAAATGTAATTTTAAACTCATATTACAACCAAAGTCTTTGAACTTATTTAGCATGTTGTTCACAATGTTTTGTAATTTTGGTCCTTGTTGTTCCCCAAAAATTTGCTGATAACATCCTCAAAAGCAATCCACGCTTCTTTTTCAAGATTGTTCATTTTTCTTTCAAAGTGTTCATCCAAAGTCAGTTTTCTAATCTGGAAACCAAGGAAAATTCCTTCTTTCAATTTTGCTTCCGAAAGAGTTGGGAATTTACCACACAGATACTTAAAACAATCTCTATCTTCGTCCAAGGCCTTAACAAATTGCTTCATCAAGCCCAATTTTATGTGAAGCGGAGGTAAAAGGACTTTCTTCGTGTCAACCAAACTTTCACGTTGAATGTTTTTAGAACCAGGTGTCAGGTTGACTCTGCGTGGCATTCCTTTTTTATCCAGTGCTGAGTTCTTGCTCGGCTATCCCATTCACACAAAAAACATGGAAACATCGTATAGCCTGTTGACCTAACAACATATAAATCACAACATATAAGTCTTTGTATTTAACCTAAGCTAGAAGAAGCTCAAGATTTTCGTACGTTTCCTTCAAGTGAACCGAATGAGCCACAGAAACGGATGCATACATGTTACCTTGTGAAGGAGGATGCCTTTTAGACTTCTTTTAGAGGAATCAATGAAAATTCTCCACTCACTGGATAAATTCTTTTTCTCGATTTCTGAACCAGTAAAACGACGTCCCGGGAAAAAGCAAGTTCTTTGCACAAAGTCTGGATCCTTCGGGAAACACATATTTCTTTCCAAATCATTAAATTCACTTTGTGTAAACAATTGAGGTTCACCAGATGTTTCGATTTGAAAACAATCAATCAATGGATAAATTCTTTTTCTCGATTTCTGAACCAGTAAAACGACGTCCCGGGAAAAAGCAAGTTCTTTGCACAAAGTCTGGATCCTTCGGGAAACACATATTTCTTTCCAAATCATTAAATTCACTTTGTGTAAACAATTGAGGTTCACCAGATGTTTCGATTTGAAAACAATCAATATCATCGTTTCCATCGTCATCAGACACCGAATCAGATGAGGTTATATCAAGAGTATTTGGTTTAGTAGGTACAGGTATACCAGGTCCATGAGCACAACAGGTCTTATTGCAAATGTTTGGGCTACTTACACACCCTCTGGTTGCCATAGCGACAAATAAAAAAATTTCAAAAGAGAAATATAGTCACCGCGCACGCGTCACCTCGCACGCAATAGACAGACTGACTCATCTCGCGGTTTGTCAATCACTTACAGTATATACTAGCGGTGCGTTTCTCGAATGTTCTAGAAGTCGCTATGACGTCACTTCTGATCTGGAAGCATTTATAGGCAGTAGTTTTTAATCAAAATTTAATTGAGTCATTTTTAATGAAAATTGCTTACATATGTAATATTTAATGACATTTTGTGAAAAATCTCTACATGATGGCAAAAATTAATATTACTTTCGGAATCAGAGTGCAAAAATTACAATATAAGAGAAAATATTTCGGACAAGAAAACCATCGCAGGCCTGTATTTTTAAATGATATTAACACATTTATTTAAATTATTATAAAATATATTACGTTAATTTCATGTGGTGCAGCTCTGACTTGCAAACAGCACTGCAAACAGCATTTGCATTTGACATTAGAGTTAATGGGATTTCACTCATCTCACTAATATAATCTTTAGTTTCTAATTAGTTTAATTAGTTCAAATTCATACCCTTCATTTTACTACTGAATTAATTCTTGTCTAAATAACTAACTGACTGTTAGTGTATATATTATATATATATATATATAATATATATATATATCAAAGCTATTGACTTCTCCTTAGGGAAACGGAGCTTACAGATGAAAAGAAAGACCAACACAACGGCAAACATTTTCGTTTATTTTTTGTACTTCAGACGTTTCGACAAATCTTTTGTTATCATCAGTGAATTAAGTCTTAAAACCTTAAAACAAATAAAAATAATGAAAATTACATCAATACAAAATTAAAATCATTAAAATTAAAACCTTAAAACAAAAATAAAAATAATGAAAATTACATCACTACAAAATTAAAATCATTAAAATTAAATTAAATTAAATTACCTCAACTGGTAAATACACAATGTTTACATCAACCTCCATACTTGGCAAAAACTAAGAGAAAACTGTATGGTCAGTAAATTAGAAGGTATGATATGTCTATGAAAATCGGTTGGTTAGTTAAAAGAGCTGTAATTTGTAAGATGAACTATTATTGTTAATGGAGGGTTTGTTTCTATAGATGTACAAAGATTCTAAAATTTGGAGTTCTGTGAGGTTATTGGATGTAGTTAGAATTTCGAACTGCGTTTTGTGAAGGGGATGGTTATTTTCATGACTATGGTTTCTAATTGCGGATTGTGGTGGGCTACTGAGGGGACGGTTGGTACGGACTGATAAGCCCAAATGTTGAGATTTTGACTGCTCCTACAACAGTTTTAATGAATCTAATCCTTACAATATAGCTGATGAATGTGAGCGTTATTGCGTGAATGAAGAAGGATGTACATAGACCGTTGCAAGTTGCAACCACGATTGCCTCATTGTGCTTTACAGTGTTCAAGAAAAAATTCATGCCTAAAGAAACCTTAGCCGTCATTCACAGAAACAACCCCCGCAGTTATGGGCACAAGCCTATTTACTGTCATACACATACAGCAGCAGACAGGTGTATACATAAAGCATGCCCGCAAGACGGGAAAAGTACCCATTAAGGTTAATGGTCATGTTTTTTTGGTTGATGGTCTAAGCGAAAACCGTGCCACTGGTGAGAAGACTATGTACTCCTTTAACGGTTACTGGTGGCATGGATGACCACGTCCTGAGTGTGGAATCGTAGGAGATATCCACGGTAGATCTACCAACAGTCTTGCATGGACCCGCATCCGCGATCAGCTTATAGTTGCCCAGTTCACTCACAAGGTCTTGTGGGAGCATGAGTATGATGCACGAATGGAAATAGATGGAGAGTACCGTGAAGAAATAAACACGATCAAGCGTTGAATGGTGCTGGATCCTCTCAAATTCGGTGAGAGCTTGTTCGGAGGGCATCTAAACACATTCAAGCTATACTTTCCGTCTACGGAGGTTGTGAATCTCCATTACTACGACTTCTGTTCTTTATACCCCTACGTGACGTGCTCCCCCCTCGCGATTTATGAATGCCGATCTTACCCGTCGTTGTAGACCACACGCTCATGTTTTCCCTGTGCGTGAAGTGCGCAGAGGAGAACAATGGGGATTATAATCACAAAACCAACCAGCGGAAGATCAGACGTGTATATACAAGCCCTGAGCTCTCCCTAGCCGTTCGCCATGTTTACAGAATATTGAAGATATATGAGATGTGGAGGTTTCAGAAGCTACCCAACCTTTTCACGCTATATATAAACACCTTTTTGAAGGATAAGGTAGAGGCATCAGGGTATCCGCTAAGAGTTGATACCGAAGATGAAAAATCGAATTATATTCAACGTTACCGTGACCGTGAAGGGATACAGCTTGACAGTACCCAAATTGTAAAGAACCCAGGAAAGCGCTTTAGCGCAAATTTGTATGTAAACAGTCTTTGGGGAAAATTTGCCCAGAATACTGGGAAAGGGAACGTTAATAATTTATGTTGCCATGATTTATATAGTTTGGAGTTATATATATATAAATCATGGCAACATAAATTATTAAATTTGGAACTTCAATCGAAAACTAAAACAGTGAGTGTTCTCAAGCTGAAATAAGCACACCGGACAAAAAATTAGTCACCCCTAATAGCACCGATAGTAGGAAGTTCAAGGTCACACAGAGGGCGCTGATGTAGCATTGGTAAGTGACAAGTAGCAGTGACGTAGCACACAGGATCAGATCTATTTCGTGAGGTGGTGAAGAACAAAGTGTGTGTTGGATATAGTCTGCAAAATGGGTCGTGAGGCAGACGTTACTCAGTGGCAAAAAGGAGCCATCGTGTTTGGCAGAGCCCACGGACACAAAATGTCTGAAGTAGCCCAATTTGTCGGTGTGTCAACGCGTACTGTCCAGCGAGTTTACAAAGAGTGGTGTAGTTCGCAATCGACTGACAATCGACGGCGTAACTGTGGCCGGAAAACAATTCTCGACAATAGGGGCCGCCGCCATGTTTCTCGTCTAGTAACTGCAAATCGTTTTCAAACCAGAGAACATTTGCTCCAAGAAACCAATGAGGTTCTCCAGCGACCAATTTCCGAACGGACATTGCGACGAGAACTGCATGCGATGGACATCTGGAGCAGGGTACCACGGAAGAGGCCGCTGTTAACAGCAAGTCACAAATTGGCACGTTATAAATGGGCTCAGAGGCACAAAAACTGGACTGCGGCAGATTGGAAACGTGTAATTTGGTCCGATGAGTCCCGTTTTTGTTTGTTCTCCAATGATGGGAGGCGACGAGTACATCGCAGGTCCAATGAAGCCTTTAATCCTGAATGCGTCGAAGGTGTTGTTCAGGCTGGAAACAGAAAGTGAAGCGCAGGAATAGACACCCACGGACTCTGGCGGAACTTCGGGACCGGCTGATGAACGAGTGGCAGCAAATCGATGTTCAGTACATGCACAACCTCGTAGAGTCTCTGCCTCGCCGGATTCGTGCGGTTATCAAGGCCAGAGGCGCCGTCACACGTTATTAGGTACATTCTGAGAGGGGTGACTAATTTTTTGTCCGGTGTGCTTATAAGAATTCTCTATTTGGTCTAAAATCTAGGGTGTCTTATATTGATTATCAGTGTTTAGTTACTAAATTTCAAACTTGGTGTGATAAAATTATCAATAGACATAAAAGGATACATGCTGCCAAATTAGAAAAATTGGGAATCACTCAGTCGTTTTTTAATAATCCAGATAATTTTATTTTTAATTTTTCTAATAGAGTTTTAAGTATTAGGGAGAAAGAAATATTGTCGTTAGGCTTAAATTTTGATATACCTCATTATAAACTAAATTTTTATAAATTTTTCTCTGCTTTTGAAAATCTTCTCATTAATATTAAGAATTGTGAGATCCGACCAAATTTCTCGTTTCATAACTTGGTAAAACAAATGGAGAGTATCTCTTTCAAAAATTTTTATAATTTTAAACCCCATAAAGTGTTTTCCCCCCTTTTTAATAAGCAAGACTTTAAAATTCTTAGTAATTTGAAAAAGGATAACTCTGTCATCATTACAAAACCGGATAAGGGTAAAGGAGTAGTTTTGCTTGATTCAACAGTTTACATAAATAGAATGGAGACAATTTTGTCGGATACGTCTAAATTTAAAAGGGTAAAAGAGAATGTTCTGTCTAAATTACTAAAACTCGAAGATAAACTTAATAGGTTTTTGCGTAAATTAAAAAAATAATAATATTATTGATGACAATACATGCAATTTTTTGTTTGCTTCTGGTTCTAATCCAGGAATTCTATACGGTTTACCTAAAGTCCATAAGCCAAATTTCCCACTAAGACCTATTCTTTCGGCCTGTGGTACATTCAATTATAACTTAGCCAAATTCTTCGTTCCCTTGCTTTCAAAACTCACCTATAATGATTATTCCATTAACAACTCGTTTGATTTTGCTAAAGAGATAAAAGAGATCAATTATGCCGATTCTCTTACTATGGCCAGTTTTGATGTCTCGTCATTGTTTACTAATGTCCCGTTAAAAGAAACATTAGATATCATACTAAACAAGTTATTCACTACTGGTAATACTCTTATTAATGGCCTCACTCAGACTCAATTTAAAAACCTCCTCGAAATAGTGTTTTGGTAATCTTTTCTTATTTAATAGCAACCTTTACAGCCAAATTGATGGGGTAGCTATGGGTTCCCCGTTGAGCCCAACACTAGCAAATGCATTTCTTTGCCTTTACGAAGAAATTTGGTTGAAAAGTTGTCCTAATAGTTTTAAACCCATATATTACAGAAGATACGTGGATAACACTTTCTTAATATTTAAACATCCTTCACACGTGAAACTTTTTCTTTATTATCTTAATAAACAACATAGTAATATTAAGTACACATGTGAAAACGAAACAAATAATAGTTTACCTTTCTTGGATGTTCTAGTTAAACGGGCTAATAATAAGTTCCAGACCTCACTACTTAGAAAACAAACTTTTACTGGCTTGGGAACCAATTATTTAAGTTGTATGTTTTATAAATATAAGATTAGTGCTATAGTAACATTATTAACAAGAAGTTACCGTATTTGTTCCGATTTGTTCGCAGCATTGTGTATATATATATATATATATATATATATATATATATATATATATGAAAAGAAAGACCAACACAACGGCAAACATTTTCGTTTATTTTTTGTACTTCAGACGTTTCGAGAAATCTTTTGTCATCATCAGTGAATTAAGTCTTAAAACCTTAAAACAAATAAAAATAATGAAAATTACATCGATACAAAATTAAAATCATTAAAATTAAAACCTTAAAACAAAAATAAAAATAATGAAAATTACATCAATACAAAATTAAAATCATTAAAATTAAATTAAATTAAATTACCTCAACTGGTAAATACACAATGTTTACATCAACCTCCGTACTTGGCAAAAACTAAGAGAAAACTGTATGGTCAGTAAATTAGAAGGTATGATATGTTTAATTTCTTGTTTAAGTAATTGCACAAATCCAACATTTTTTCGAATCATACTCGGAGCTCCATCAGTCGTCAGAGATACAATATTTCTGAAATTAATACCCATTTGGATGAATTCCTTCTTCAATTCATTCATAATATCCTGTCCTGTGGTTTTCTCAGGCAGTGTCATCAATTTAATTAGCTCTCCCTTCATTATATTTTCGGAATAAAATCTTGCAATAACTACAAGACGGGCCTGTGATGTGAGTAGCATTAACGCAAAATGGGAGAGTGCAATTGCAAATGCTGATATATATTGCAAAGGGGAAGGGGGACGTTGCAAGGGTGGTATGCAACAAAGAGGGGAGGGGGTCTTGCAAAGGGGATAGGTTGTTGAAAAGGGGAGAGGGGATGTTGAAAATGGGAGGGATCTTGCAACAACGGGGAGGGGTTATCTCCAAATTGTAATGAGGGAGGAGCTTTGGGGAAGAAAGGAGGATGACCTCCCCCCAAAGGGTAACGTTAACCTAAGAGAGCGAGAAAGGAGGAGGAGGAGGGTCTTTGGGGGAGAAGGTGCGATGTCCTCACCCCCGAAAGGAAAACCTAACCTAAGCCTTAACCTAAGAAGGATAGAGATATTCGCCTGGCCCCAGCCAGACGCATAATGGGAGTTCATCCGAGCGCCCACTGTCTTATAAGGTGTAAATCAGCCAGATAGCTTAAGCAGCCAGTCGGCTTAGAATGTTTAATCTGGCTTAGAAGGCGTAAATGTCTTGTTCAGTTGTACATTATTAGGGTTGAGTTGCCAGATTGCACTATTTATTTAATTAAACATATATTCTTGACAGTTGGTTTACATTTCTTAAGCAGCCAGTCGGTTTAGAAGGCATAACCAGCCAACACATATAATTAAATAATATCGTTTATATACATACAACGAAAAGCATTAAATAAAACACCATTACATCATTCTATTTATTTAGACGTATTATTGGAATCAATTTCATGAAATATAGAAAATAAATATACAATCGTTCATTCTATACAAACGAGGAATATATGCAATAAAAATTAATAAGAGTATAAGGTTGTAACATATATTCTGCTCGATTTTTTAGTTCATTCAGAACAAAAATTAAAGGACTTATAACGACAAATTTGTACGAATTTTTAGTTTATTCACAACAAAATATTATATGACATAATGACAAATTAATCATCAATATAATTCCCTTCTTTTTCAATAACCTCCTCCCACCTGTAGAAAGGTTATTTTTATGCCACGTTAGAAGAAATCCCTTGGTTTCGAGTTAAAAAAGTGATCACTTCGTTTTCGATAGCTTCCCTGGATTGCAACTTTTGCCCATCTAGGTGGTGTTGCAGACTTCTGAATAAATGGTAGTCTGAAGGTGCGATGTTTGGAGAATAAAGTGGATGAGGAATTTTTTTCCCAATCAAATGCCTCCAATTGGGTAGTGGTGATTCGGGCAGTGTGAGGGCGCGCGTTATCCTAGTGGAATAGAACACCTCTGCAACTAATTAATGCAGGACGTTTTTCTTGTAATGCCATCTTCAATCGTTGGAGTTGTGGCAGTAGACTTCAGCTATGATTGTTTGGTTATCTGGTAGAAGCTGAAAATGAATACCGTATTTGACGGCTTACAAGACGCTGCGCCGTGAAAGATGCACCTTAATTTTGGAAAGGTAAATTCAAGAAAAAAGTTTTTGATGCACTTTATTGTTAATACAATGGATATGTAAAATTCAATAAAAAGAAAACCCAAAAGCCATTAAAGAAAGATAATATGATTATTACTCTTATTATTTGTTATTAATCAACTTCAGATTCATTACTGACATTATCATCATTATCCCCCTCATCATCTTCACTTGTATCACTGTCACTCTCATACAATAAATGATCTTCAGTGCCATCCATTGCATTACTTATACCACATTTTTTAAAGGACTTGACCACAATTTCAGTCTTAACATCATGCCATGACTTCAGCACCCATTCACACACTTGTGCTATTGATGGACGTTTTATCCTTCCCCACTTTCGGCTTCTAAGACGCAGGGCGATTTTTTAAGGTATTTATAAGGAAAAAAGTGCGCCTTATAAGCCGACAAATACGGTAATTCCTTGCATATCCCACCAAACGCATAGCAAAATTTTCTTTGGATGGGGTCCATTCCTTGGCTGAGGTTCAGGTTTTGTTATACGGCTAAGCCACTGATGTCGACGCTTAATATTGTTATAGAAGACCCATTTTTCATCTTCAGTGACGATCCGATTCAAAAACGGTGCTGCAGTTGCCGAGAATGCAGGGATGTGCAAATATCGATTCGATGTTGAAGATTCGCTTGTGACAAATCATGCGGAACCCATTTTCCAACCTTCACTACTTTTCCTAACAGCTTCAAATGACGATGAATAGTCATATGGCTAACGCCGAATTGCAGGTCAAGTTCTCTTACAGTTACCGTTGGTTTTCCTCCATTGTTGCTTTCAACAACTCTTCATCCAACTCATTTGGTTGTCCTGTTCGTTAATAATCTTTCAGATTTTTAGTCTCCATTTCTGAACTTCTCAAACCATCTCCTACACATCCATTCGCTCACAACATCATTTCCATAAACTCTTTGAATGTTTTTTGCGGATTCACTAGCGTTAGATCCTTTATGGAACTCATACAGCATCACATATCGAATATGTTCTTTCGTGGGCTCCATGTTTTTTCGATTACTGTAATATCGTAGGGGTGGCGTTGTAACTGCATGAAAAACACCAGAGAAAATATTCATTAGCCAAATCCTACACTAGCCTAAGCCTACAGTTGCCTAGTCATTCTGTATCATTCTGTATCGTGAAAAATCCTGTGCGAACCATTCGCCGCATGTATTTTTCAACATTTCTAAAACTATTTCACATTATCTTGAGGTTATTCTATTATCTGTCGTCCGTTTTCTAATCGAGCAGAATTTATGTTACAACCTGATATAAGAAATATGAACGAAGAACATATATACAATAAAAAATAATAATAGTATAAGAAATACGAACGAAGAATATATACAATAAAAATAATAATAATAATATCAGAAATACAGTTATATGATAAAAAAAATTAAAAATAATAATATAAGAAATACAAAACGATGGAGTATTACAATCAATATAATAGTACAGGAGAAATCAATATACACAATTATATTAAATAATTAAATATATTGAAAATAAATACATATCAAAACACATATACTTTATGTTCTACTGCGCTTAACTAAAACACTAAACTCGCACGTAATCGAGTCTACAGTCACATCATTGTTGCCTTGCACTATGCAATAAATAATATTTAATATTATTTCACCGCTCAAGTTATAGGGATACCTATACTCGATGTAAATGGCCTTCATATCATTCAATACTGTTTTGTGCTCACTTTACATTCGGTTTGAAAGTTATTTTTAAACACGGCTAGAATACATTCAAAAGCACGTACAAAGAGGTCATCGTTAGCAACAACATAATTATTAAATACAAGTTTATAAACACTCCTTTCCAATCGAGGGTTTATTCTTACCGATACGCGCTTTTCAATCGTGAACTCTTCTTCACAATGAATAGCGGCAATTGAAATAATCTTCCAAGTCGTAACGACAGCTGCTCATTATATAAAGAAATAGTTCTTCAGGGTGAACAGTGTAGGCGAGCTCATCCCTGTACCGCTTAAATCTTTTGAAGAGTCTAAACCTCTTAAATGAGCATCCAGCTGTAGACCATTCTCGCCTTGTTCAGTCCTACACTCGGTAAACCTGTCGAGCAGAGCGGTGTATGCGTATTCAAGAACCGGATCAAAATAAAGCATATCCGTAACACGCGCGTCTAATATAGGTTTCAGCTTGAGGAAATCGACGATATCAAACATTCTCTCGAGGATGAATCGGTTTCGCGTGGGGACAAGAACGTTATTATCAGAAGCATTCTTCCACATCAATCATATATCAATGCATGGCTGATCGTTATTTATACACAACGTACAAACAATGGCATATGAGGGGGTATCACTAATCTGATCTCTTCTTGTAACTACACCTGCAAGTATTTTATAACGATCTTCACTCCACTTCTTGACTATCACGAAGACTCTATTCATCTCCTCAACACTTAAATAAACAACATTCCGTTTAACAGAGTTTGTTTGTCTACAAGTCGTTTCCAGTACATAGTTAATGGCATCGGTTTTACGCCTGAACACGCGCAATGACTTCGTCACGGACACATCGTACATGGCATTGAGAATGCTGCTCAAAGGAAGTTCCATCGTATTCGAGGAGTGCACGTCCAGTCGGTTCAAGCTCTGAGATGACTATGAGCCACAGGTGGACGGATCGGCTCGCCGGGAGGAGTGAGTCACATCATAAGCTGTTTAGTCGTGTACCTCGTTGTCCTAACGTGAATACTTGTATCCCATTATACTGGGTAGGTGTTTTGAGAATTTTTCTGATACATGAGGCAATACCGGTTTTAATGTTTTATCACTCCCACTTCCCATAATGCGCACTGAACATTTTCGTTCATTTTCACGAGAAAAACATACTCTTATTTTATTCACACTCCGGCGCACTATTTGAGAGAAACATATGCCCATATTTTTCCTTTTTGCTTAGCAGGCGATACTCTTCTCTAAATTTTGTTGAAAACTCACGCAGGCCTTTAGCCACAACCTCACTACAAACCTCGTCATGATATATATTAATGTAGTGGTAAAAATACTTCAGATTCTCCATGATGACAAGATTTACATTCTCACCAGCAGGGTAAGAGTTCTCGGTATGATGCAACATGACATAATATCGCTTGTGTTTCCACTCATCAACAAGACTCACTAACCAAAACCGTTGCTTGTCTTCTGCACGTGTTTTTTCTTCCACTTCACGGCATATGTAAGTTTTTATAAAGTTTAGTCCTACAACATACTTCAACACATCGCTTGTACCACGAAATCCCGCAATGCTCTCGACAGAATAGCCGGAGAGTATTTTTGCCTGTTGTTCCTCAAGCTTCGCACCACTCAATGTAGCCTTAAAAATATCAAAGGAGGTTGGAATAGGGAGCCATTCAGTATCCACCATATCACACACTTTGCCGAATACCACTTCATAAACGTCGAACACACAATATTAAAGGTAGCCATTACTATTTTTCTTCTACGTGGGATTTCGTAAAATACACGTCTGAGACCCAGGGCTTGCAGCGGACAACTGAGCCTGCAGGGAAGAGATATGCCGAGGTAATGGAAGGAGTTACGTGACCATTGATTGATCATAGAGGGGGCGGAGTTTAGAACTTTCCCCTGTACACACACACAAAGTAGAAAGTGAAACGCTAATTGAAACCCGATTTATTTAATAAACGAATTATTTACAAATACGTGTGATAAATAACCATCTCGTTAACAATAGACATATATAACAATCAAAGATTATGGTAGCCAAAGGGTACGGTATCATAGGTACCAGGCACCTGGTAACGTTTCCTGTAGGTGTTACGGTACACTTTCGTAACCTTAAGTTCCTTCACGCCCCCCAGCTTCTGCGCCCGAAAGTTGTGGGTCCCTACAGTTATTTGGGGCGGCTGGTCGCCCTCATCTTCCAAGCACACTTAACGATTCAAAGTTAACGCCCCTCCGATTCGCCTGGTTGAGCGTGATACCCTTAGCCTTCACGATATCTTTCATATCTTCCCCCACCCTCACCCGTACCCCATAAGTTTTTGGTCCTGTTGAGACAAAAGAGTCGGCGTATGCGATGTCACCACACTCATCCTTGATCTCATCAGTCAACTCTCCGAGGAATTCACCAATAGGTGGCATGTATTCACCCTCCCTCGTTGTAAATATCACACCATCTGCATCGGCGTACAGAACACTCCGACCAAGAGAATGCAATAGACCCCAAAGTTTGATGCGTGCGTAGGCCGATGTGAAACTGGCTACAGGTATGTTTGTAACACGTGAGGTATTTCTGGCCAATGCGGTAATGTTGTACTTTATTATGTAAGTATTACCTACATTCGCGACGTCCATGACCGTTTTATCGCGAGCGTTGGCATAATCCCAGACTTCATTATAACTTTGTGCCAAATGAACTTTCCCTTTCCCAGTATTCTGGGCAAATTTTCAACCAAATTCATAATATTTTTTTTCTCGGTTGCCACCAGATCTGAGTTCTTACCCATGATTGTTACTGACAATGTTTTGGAAATAAGAAAGACTGCAATTAGTGAGATATTTGTAATTTAAAACTTGAAGTACTTTATTTGTATAATATCGAGAAACACCAGTTTTTCCTTTTTTATCAACATAACTATTTTAATTAGGAATGAATAATGTTTTAAATTACGACACAATCTACGCTCTCGTATATAACTGCTGAAGATTACAGCTAGAAAAGTCTTTTCTATAAAAAGTTATGTCAGAAAATGATAACTGAATAATAAGTTCGCAGCATTGTGTGTGTGTATATATATATATTATTATATATATATATATATATAATATATATATATATATTTATGAAAAGAAAGACCAACACAACGGCAAACATTTTCGTTTATTTTTTGTAGTTCAGACGTTTCGACAAATCTTTTGTCATCATCAGTGTATTAAGTCTTAAAACCTTAAAACAAATAAAAATAATGAAAATTACATCAATACAAAATTAAAATCATTAAAATTAAATTAAATTAAATTACCTCAACTGGTAAATACACAATGTTTACATCAACCTCCATACTTGGCAAAAACTAAGAGAAAACTGTATGGTCAGTAAATTAGAAGGTATGATATGTCTATGAAAATCGTTTGGTTAGTTAAAAGAGCTATAATTTGTAAGATGAACTATTATTGTTAATGGAGGGTTTGTTTCTATAGATGTACAAAGATTCTAAAATTCGGAGTTCTGTGAGGTTATTGGATCTAGTTAGAATTTCGAACTGCGTTTTGTGAAGGGGGATGGTTATTTTCATGACTATGGTTTCTAACTGCGGATTGTGGTGGGCTACTGAGGGGACGGTTGGTACGGACTGATAAGCCCAAATGTTGAGAAAGGCGTACCTCCAGTTGGAGTTGAGTACTGCCAATATACGCAGCCTTACAGCTGTCGCACGTGTATTTGTAAACAACATTAGGGCATACAGTTTTGGGGAATTTGTCTTTGAACTTTAAAAAATTTGATAATTTAAGTGGGTTGACGAAGGCGAATCTAAAATTTATTTGGGGATAACTAGACTTGAGCAGTTTGGACAATTCACCTCGAATACTCAATGATAAATAACCATAAAAAGGTAATTTAATATATCTGGTTTCTTTTTGTACTGTAGTTATGGGGAGTTTAGTATTAAAAGTGTTCTTTAAAAATTTATTTAATTGGTTATCAAAAAGATTAGAAGGGTAGTAATTATTAATAAAGTACTGTCTTAAAAATTTAAATTCTTCGTTTAATGAAAAGTAATCGGAACAAATACGGTAACTTCTTGTTAATAATGTTACTATAGCACTAATCTTATATTTATAAAACATACAACTTAAATAATTGGTTCCCAAGCCAGTAAAAGTTTGTTTTCTAAATAGTGAGGTCTGGAACTTATTATTAGCCCGTTTAACTAGAACATCCAAGAAAGGTAAACTATTATTTGTTTCGTTTTCACATGTGTACTTAATATTACTATGTTGTTTATTAAGATAATGAAGAAAAAGTTTCACGTGTGAAGGATGTTTAAATATTAAGAGAGTGTTATCCACGTATCTTCTGTAATATATGGGTTTAAAACTATTACGACAACTTTTCAACCAAATTTCTTCGTAATGGCAAAGAAATGCAATTGCTAGTGTTGGGCTCAACGGGGAACCCATAGCTACCCCCATCAATTTGGCTGTAAAGGTTGCTATTAAATAAGAAAAGATTATCAAAACACGCTATTTCGAGGAGGTTTTTAAATTGAGTCTGAGTGAGGCCATTAATAAGAGTATTACCAGTAGTGAATAACTTGTTTAGTATGATATTTAATGTTTCTTTTAACGGGACATTAGTAAACAATGACGAGACATCAAAACTGGCCATAGTAAGAGAATCGGCATAATTGATCTCTTTTATCTCTTTAGCAAAATCAAACGAGTTGTTAATGGAATAATCATTATAGGTGAGTTTTGAAAGCAAGGGAACGAAGAATTTGGCTGTTATAATTGAATGTACCACAGGCCGAAAGAATAGGTCTTAGTGGGAAATTTGGCTTATGGACTAGGTAAACCGTATAGAATTCCTGGATTAGAATCAGAAGCAAACAAAAAATTGCATGTATTGTCATCAATAATATTATTATTTTTTAATTTACGCAAAAACCTATTAAGTTTATCTTCGAGTTTTAGTAATTTAGACAGAACATTCTCTTTTACCCTTTTAAATTTAGACGTATCCGACAAAATTGTCTCCATTCTATTTATGTAAACTGTTGAATCAAGCAACACTACTCCTTTACCCTTATCGGGTTTTGTAATGATGACAGAGTTATCCTTTTTCAAATTATTAAGAATTTTAAAGTCTTGCTTATTAAAACGGGGGGAAAACACTTTATGGGGTTTAAAATTATAAAAATTCTTAAAAGAGATACTCTCCATTTGTTTTACAAAGTTATGAAACGAGAAATTTGGTCGGATCTCACAATTCTTAATATTAATGAGAAGATTTTCAAAACCAGAGAAAAATTTATAAAAATTTAGTTTATAATGAGGTAGATCAAAATTTAAGCCTAACGACAATATTTCTTTCTCCCTAATACTTAAAACTCTATTAGAAAAATTAAAAATAAAATTATCTGGATTATTAAAAAACGACTGAGTGATTCCCAATTTTTCTAATTTGGCAGCATGTATTCTTTTATGTCTATTGAAAATTTTATCACACCAAGTTTGAAATTTAGTAACTAAACACTGATAACACCAGTACATATTTGAAAACTTGTCGATCGATTTTTACAAAGTAGTTGGTGATTCTATATAATTTGAGTGCGCTGATCTCAAAAATATAGTTAGTTTTTCCCTATCACGTATGGTTTTATTACTACAGGGTGTGTCATAAATCCCCCATTTATCCCCAAATGTGAACCATCTTATTGAGACGAACATTGGATTGCACATGCTAAACCATAAATTTTGTTGTTATAGACTACAGTAACGCTTATATAATAATGTATGGTAAATATATATAACAACCAGTCCCTTTCCAAGCAAAATACTCCCTTCCCTCCCATCAATGGGTGGTTAACATTTGGGGACAGATGAGGTATTACAACACCCCTTGTAGCACGAAATCTTTAGGTGATAGAGTAAAACCTAATTAAAGCAGAATTAAATAGCTCCTAGCTCTTGGACAAGCATATTGTTTGTTTATGAAAGAATAAAAAAATAACTGAAAGAAACAAAATATATTTACCTTCTTTACTTGCAAACATTTCAGGACTTATTCCAAAGACTTAAGACTACGAAGGTAGATCTGACTAATGACGACTAAACCGGTGCTTCTTTGATGTTTTCTTATGCTGTGCGTTAGGCTGATCTCGTTGCAGACACCAGCAGTAATCCGCCATCATATTTGTATGCCATCTTCCTTGATATCTTCTTTCCATGGTTTTGATGTCCTGGTCAAATCGTTCCCCTTGCTCCTCACTGACATCTCCGAGATTTTCGGGAAAACGGTCAAGATGCGAAAATAAGAAGTGAACTTTCAGGCTTATGTTGCAGCCTAAGGCGCAAAACTTTTTAAGCATATTTTCCACCAGTCTTTCATAATTTGGGCTTTTGTAGTTTCCCAAGAAGTTTTCAACAACATCTTTGAAACCAAGCCATGCTTCTTTTTCTTTATTGGTCATTGTGTTCAGGAACTGATCGTCTGTCAATAACTTTCTAATCTGAGGACCTATAAAAACACCTTCCTTTATTTTCTCGTAGCTAATCTTTGGATATTTTGAACAAATGTACTTGAAACACTCACCTTCTCTATTCAATGCTTTGACATACTGCTTCATCAAGCCTAACTTAATGTGCAAGGGTGGTAGGAGGATTTTATTTGGTTCAACTAGATGTTCATGTAAAATGTTCTTTGATCCTGGGGTAAGATTCTCTCTAGGAGGCCAAGTTTTCCTCTCCCAGTGCTGGTCACGTGCTCGACTATCCCATTCGCAGATGAAACATGGCATCTTAGTGTATCCTGATTGCTGCCCAAGTAACATGCAAAGGACTTTGTGATCCCCACACAATATCCATCTGTGATTTTGATACTGAATTTTTTCCAGAAGCAGTTTCATGTTATCATAGGTCTCTTTTAAATGAGTAGAATGGGCCACTGGGATTGATGCATATTTGTTACCGTTGTGCAGTAACACTCCTTTTAGACTGGTTTTAGAGGAATCTATAAACAACCTCCAGTCACTGGTTTCGTATTCGATGCCTAGCTTGCACACTAATCCTGTGATGTCCTTGCAAAATACCAAGGGACCATCTTCTTCGAAAAAAGGCACGAAGTCTTTCTCACGATTTCTGTACCAAGCGAAGTATGTGTCGGATGCCAATAAATTGTTCTCCTGCAATCTAGACCCCAAAAGTTCTGCAGAGTCATTAGGCAGATTCAAATCCCTGACTAAGTCATTTAGTTCGGCTTGGGTTAATGGTTTAGGAGGATCTCGGTCAGCTGTTGGCTGTTCATAAACATCATCATTGTCTGGATTTGGAGCTGAATTAGAATCTGAATTGTATTGATCCAGACTCTCGGGTGGGCGGGGAATAGGAACTTCTGGACCATGGGGTACCGGTCTTATTGCAGATGGAAGACTTGGGTATTGAAGGCTCTCTTTATTCTTTGCATTATAACCTTTAACATTGCAAGAACAGAAGTAGCAGTCGTCGGTATGGTTTCTAGGCTCGCGCCATACCATAGGGATCCCAAATGGCAAACTTTTCTTTTTACCTTTGCTCCAATTCCTTAGTGCCGCAACACACGTAAGAGAAACCTTGTGTGGAGCCCAACTTTTGTCTTGATCTCCTAATTTAATTCCAAAATAAGCATGACAAGCTCTCTTAATGAAGGTCGTCACATTTGTCCTTTGTTTTACAACAACATACCGACCACAAATATAACAAAATATGTCTGGATTATGGGTACATCCTCTAGAAGCCATTATTAAAATTTTAAAGACGTAATGTTAGAATTATCTATCTGAAAAATATGAAAAAACGAAATTAATTAAAGATAAAAAAGGTAAAAAATTACAAAACGCCCCAAAATTGTTTTGCTAATAACTTTAAAACTGTGGGTGATAGAAAAAAACTGGTAGCATTTTTTAATTCAGCGCAGCGAACTGCTTCAGAATCACAACTCAAAATAAAGAAATCGATTTTCATGCAGACCGGTGTAATCAATATAAGACACCCTAGATTTTAGACCAAATAGAGAATTCTTATATTTCAGCTTGAGAAAACTCACTGTTTTAGTTTTCGATTGAAGTTCCAAATTTAATAATTTATGTTGCCATGATTTATGTATATATATATAACTCCAAACTATATAAATCATGGCAACATAAATTATTAACGTTCCCTTTCCCAGTATTCTGGGCAAATTTTCCCCAAAGACTGTTTACATACAAATTTGCATTAAAGACCTTTCCTGGGTTCTTTACAATTTGGGTACTGTCAAGCTGTATCCCTTCACGGTCACGGTAACGTTGAATATAATTCGATTTTTCATCTTCGGTATCAACTCTTAGCGGATACCCTGATGCCTCTAGCTTATCCTTCAAAAAGGTGCTTATATATAGCGTGAAAAGGTTGGGTAGCTTCTGAAACCTCCACACCTCATATATCTTCAATATTCTGTAAACATGGCGAACGGCTAGGGAGAGCTCAGGGCTTGTATATACGCGTCTGATCTTCCGCTGGTTGGTTTTGGGATTATAATCCCCATTGTTCTCCTCTGCGCACTTCTCGCACAGGGAAAACATGAGCTTGTGGTCTACAACGACGGGTAAGATCGGCATCCATAAATCGCGAGGGGGGAGCACGTCACGTAGGGGTATGAAGAACAGAAGTCGTAGTAATAGAGATTCACAACCTCCGTAGGCGGAAAGTATAGCTTGAATGAGTTTAGATGCCCTCCGAACAAGCTCTCACCGAATTTGAGAGGATCCAGCACCATTCAACGCTTGATCGTGTTTATTTCTTCACGGTACTCTCCATCTATTTCCATTCGTGCATCATACTCATGCTCCCACAAGACCTTGTGAGTGAACTGGGCAACTATAAGCTGATCGCGGATGCGGGTCCATGCAAGACTGTTGGTAGATCTACCGTGGATATCTCCTACGATTCCACACTCAGGACGTGGTCATCCATGCCACCAGTAACCGTTAAAGGAGTACATAGTCTTCTCACCAGTGGCACGGTTTTCGCTTAGACCATCAACCAAAAAAACATGACCATTAACCTTAATGGGTACTTTTCCCGTCTTGCAGGCATGCTTTATGTATACACCTGTCTGCTGCTGTATGTGTATGACAGTAAATAGGCTTGTGCCCATAACTGCGGGGGTTGTTTCTGTGAATGACGGCTAAGGTGTCTTTACGCATGAAATTTTTCTTGAACACTGTAAAGCACAATGAGGCAATCGTGGTTGCAACTTGTAAGAGTCCGGTTTTATTATTATGGACCTTTACAAGTTTATGTAGATAATTAACTAAATGCCAGGGTCACCAGCGCCCAAATACTAGATTGGCATCCAGCAGTGCGGCGCAAAATTAATTTTAATAAAAGAAGGGAAGGACTGATTATTAAATCAATATGAATTTTATATTTTATTGACAACAATTAATAACTATATGCAAAAGGGGATTTTTACCCGTAACAACTTTGATGGACATATAAATGCGAGATTAAATAATGGCCCGTTTAGCTAATATATAACAGTCTGCAAATAATACTGATTATAATAATAAATATGTAATAATACAAATAATAGTACAAATGATAATGCAACCTAATAATAATAATAACTAAAAATAATAATACTAATAATACATAATACTACTAATAATAATAATAATACTAATAATAATAATAATAGCCACAATGACAACCTTGTCACAAAGGAACTTTGCTTGCTGGTGCCGCGCTTTCGAATAATACGTACGATGTGTGAACCGCGTCCTTTGTGTTGTCGTTTCACATAAGTTTGTGTTTACTCCACAATTTTACCAACAAGCCAAAATAATCCTTAAAAGCCCATTCATGTCTAGTCACACCACACTGAATTCTTAAGAATTAAATTTGATCACTAGACATTTAACTTGTATTTATTTATTTATTTAGATTTAAATAATTCACTCATGCCAATTTGTGGCAGTTTTAATAATCTTGTGGTGCAAGGCACTACAAGTACTGCCCCCCAAAAACATGGTTGTCAGGGGTAAAAAAAAAACACTTAAATGTCAAAACGCACTAGCTTACGAATGACTCTTCCAGAACGAGTCGTTGTTTGCTTTTGGACGGCAATATCCTGCAGCACTGGTTCTGAAGGCATGGATGGTGCTACAGGTGCAGTAGGGACATTGGGGGAAGGGGATTCTTGGTGCCTGTGCGATGGGGCCACTGGCTGGTTCAAAGACAGTTGATTGCGATAATGAAGGAGAATTGGAAGAGGGATGATAGATTGTTGTACCCTCGGATGAGGTGGTGGTACATAGGATTTAGGAAGGGTAGATTGCTGTACCTGTATATGAGATGAAGGTACAGAAGATTGAGGAGGGATAGGTTGCTGTACCTGTATTTGAGGTGGAGGTACAGAAGATTGAGGAGGGATAGGTTGCTGTACCTGTATTTGAGGTGGAGGTACAGAAGATTGAGAGGGATAGGTTGCTGTACCTGTATTTGAGGTGGAGGTACAGAAGATTGAGGGAGGATAGGATCTTTTGTTGGAGAAAAATCAAGGTATGCTGGTTTCAAGCGGTCCACAGAAACGGTTTCACGCTTGCCCACCTTGTCAATGATGAAAGTTTTGGGTCTACGGTCTAGCACAAGGAAGGGACCATCATAGGGACAGTGAAGAGGGTAGCGGTGAGCATCATGTCTCAAGAAAACGTGTGTGCAAGTTTGTAAATCAGGGGAAACGAAGGTAGTTTGTGAAGTGGAAGTTCTAGGTGCTGTGGGACGAATTTGCTTCATAACAGAGCGTAATGTCTTAACATACGAAGCAGGATCACATGCGGGGTTAATGGGTGTAGGTGTGAAAAATTCTCCGGGTAACCGGAGTGTGGTACCGTAAACTAATTCTGCTGCAGAGCATGCAAGATCAGTCTTCAGAGCAGTACGAATTCCGAGTAGGATTAGGGGTAGCCTGTCCACCCATGTAGTAGATGGATCAGTGGCTCGCAAGGAACTTTTAAGTTGACGATGGAAGCGTTCTATCACCCCATTGGATTGCGGGTGATAGCTTGTTGTTCTGATGCGCTCAGTCCCAAGAAGGAGCATGAGTTCCTTCCATAAGGCCGATTCAAACTGGGCACCTCTGTCTGTGCAAATGGTTGCAGGTATTCCAAAACGGGAAACCCAACATGAAACAAAGGCATGAGCTACTGCAGAAGCAGTACAAGAAGTCAAAGGAACAGCTTCTGGCCATCTTGTGAACCTATCAATGACAGTGAGAAGATAGGTATAACCTCGAGAAGAATAGAGGGGGCCGACTATGTCTAGATGTATGGCCTCAAAACGAGCCTTTGGCAAAGGAAAGGTACCAATTTCTGACTTTGTGTGTCGGTGAACTTTGGCACGCTGACATTGAAGGCAAGATCGAGTCCAATTGCGGATATCTTTGCATACTTGGCCATACAAACCTAGCTGCAATTAATTTTTGGGTGGCCTTAATTCCCGGGTGAGAAAGGGAATGGAGTTTAGCAAAAACAGCTCTTCGCAGCCCTTGTGGGACCAACGGTCGAATATGCTCAGTCGAGACGTCACATAAAATTAGTAAGTCTGACTTGGGTTCAACTGGTAAAGAGCGGACTTGCAATGAAGTGGGTGAATTAATAAGAGTTTGGAGGTCTGTATCCGTGGACTGAGCCTTAGCCATCTCTGAAAGGTTGATGTGAGAGTGTCCAGGGTCAGAAATTGCTGAGATGCGAGACAGCGCATCCGGCACAACATTCAAAGAACCTGAAATGTGTCGAATGTCTGAAGTAAATTGAAGAATAAAATCAAGGTATCTTCGCTCATTAGGAGCATGAGAGTCTGATTGAGAATGGAGAGCAAATATTAACGGACGATGATCCGTAAAAATGCTAAAGTCACGTCCTTCCAGGAATGACCTGAAATGACGGATGGAGAGGTATATCGCCAGCAACTCTCGACCGAAAGTGCTGTACCTCATTTGTGAAGGTGAGAGCTTGCGTGAAAAGAATGCGAGAGGTTCCCAAACGCCTGAAACAAGCTGCTGGAGCACTCCTGACACGGCAACGTCAGAGGCATCAGTGGCTAAGTTCAGAGGAGCGTCTGGTTGAGGGTGAACAAGGCATGTAGCTCGTGCTATAGCCTCTTTTGCTTGTGAAAAAGCATTGGTAGCTTCGGGGTTCCACAGAACTGCAGTGGATCTGCCCCTTTTTGATTGGCGAAGAAGAGAGGTTATGGGTGCAAGAATGTTTGCACACTGAGGAATGAAGCGATGGTAGAAGTTTACCATCCCTAAGAAGCGGCGAAGTTGCTTTTGAGTTTGCGGTTGTGGGAAAGACCTTATGACAGATACTTTATTTTCGAGAGGAGAAATGCCCTTCGAAGTAACTTTGTGTCCTAAGAAGGTGAGTTCATCTACAGCAAAGACACATTTTTCAGGGTTTAGCAATACACCATATTCTGCCAACCGAGAAAAAACTAAGCGTAAATGTTGAATATGTTCTGAGGGAGAAGAACTTGCGATGAGAATGTCATCGACATATGTGAAAGTGAAGGAGAGACCTCTCAACACTTCATCAATGAAGCGTTGAAAAGTTTGGGCCGCATTACGCAGTCCGTATGGCATTTTTGTCATTTCAAATAACCCAAAAGGGGTTGTTATAGCAGTTTTATGTATGTCATCAGGGTGTACAGGAATTTGATGAAAGGCTCGCACCAAGTCAAGGCGTGAAAATACTGTGGTGCCATGGAGAGCAGAAGTAAAATCGTGTAAGTGAGGAAGGGGATAGCGATCTGGAATCGTGTTGTCATTCAAAGCACGATAATCTCCACATGGACGCCAGTCTCCAGGTGTAGGTTTTGGGACCATGTGTAAAGCAGAGGCATACGGGCTACTTGAAGGCCGTATAATACCGAGTTCGAGCATGTGTTCAAACTCTCGTCTCACAATTGCAAGACGATCTGGAGCTAAGCGACGTGGGCGGGTGAAAACAGGTGAGCCTACCGTATCAATACGGTGGACAACAGAGTGTTTAATAGGGGTATCCTTAGAACAGGGTTGAGTAAGGGAAGAAAATTCATTTAGGAGCTGCTCTATAGCAGGTGAGCACTGTGGCAGAGAACTTGCCAATAATGAAGAGGGGTGCACGGTAGGAGAACCAATTACTGAAAGATGTGTGACATTATCAATTAATTGTGCTCTACGAACATCAACTAATAAATCATTAGCAGAAAGAAAATCAGAGCCTAACATTGGGTATATACATCCGCGACAAGAAATATCCAGCGGAAAACACGTCTAAGTCCAAGAGAAACTGAAATAGAACGATGTCCATAAGTGTGAATAGATGAAGAATTAGCTGCACGTAAAATGAAAGGAAGGTCCGTTTGCACGGTCTGCGGCTGTTGCAGGAATAACACTGTATTGAGCTCCAGTGTCAATAAGGAATGCATAGCCTGAAAGTGGATCATGCAAGGTGAATGTTGGACCAGGTGGTGCAGTAGTTTGTGAATCATTAAATTTTTGTGGAAGAAGGTTAGTATTGCTGTGGGAAGGAGTTTGTGTTGTATTTGGAGAATTAGTTGGGGGTATTAAATTAGCTGTGGTTGAATAAGTAGGTTGCGATTCTTTAACTTTACTTGCGTACGTAGGTGTTGGTTTGACAGTGTTAAATGAGGTAGTTGTGTGTAGTAATAGGTTGAACATTATTTGTGGTAGAGTAATACTTAGTTAAAATTGAGGTAGGATTAGATGAGGTAGTGGTAGGGTTAGTTGAAATAAGGATAGGAGGAGAGGCTTGAGAGGCTGTAGCGTCAGACGCCTGTGACACCAGCCTGGTTAGTTTAAAGGAGGGTTAGGAGTCCATGGGCAAGGTGTGAGACAGCGCGTTGCACGATCTTTAAACTTTTCATGATACCAGCAAGGAGGGGTATGAGCAGTAGACTGGGTAAGGAAATAGGTTGAGAATGAGGCTGAGTAGTGGGGATTGAGGATGAGGATGAGGTAAGGCTAATAGATTTGGATTAGGAGCAACCAACTGACCTGTTTGCGGTGGCTGTGGTTGTAGGAGAACGAGGCGTTGTCCAGGTTCATATTGGGAGGCTCTAATTGGACCAGAGGGTCGTCCTCGTCTTGAAGAACTTCTCTCTCGTTCCCTGTTGTTAGCTACTCTATTCGGAGAGCTTTAAATTCATCTTTAATTGTTTGTAGAATTTCGTTGGATACTTTAAGACTTGTGCGGCCAGACTGATTGTCGTCCTGCGTGGCACAGATTTGGGGGTGATGGGTGTGGTTATCTACTTGGCCAAGGTGGATTTCAATCATCATCTTATCAGCTGTTTTGGCCATAGTGAGGAGGTCTGTATCATCTGGCATACAACGGAGCATTGGCCGTAGGGCAGTGGGGAGACCATTGAGGAAGCGGCGTCGCATTAAGGGTGAGTTTTTATCGTCTTCATTGGTCTGTCCAGCCAGGTCTTGCAGATGCCTCAGGAAGGCTGTTGGCGTTTGATCCCCAAGAACTTGGTCCTTGAGTAGAGCATTGAGTCGCTCTTCTTCTGATTGGCCGAGTCTCCTGACTAACTCGCTGAGGAGGCTCTCAAAAGCTTGGTCAGACGGAGGCAATAGAGTCACATCCCGCACTACTTTGTATACTAGTGTAGGCAGGAGGTTCTTTGTGATAGGAACTTGGTTCGTGGGTCGTAATTCCTTTTATCGCGAAATAATCCCGCAGTTGACTCACAAAGATTCCAGGCTCTTCAGCGGTGAATTGTGGAGTGGTAGGCTGATACATTGTAGAAGGTCGTTATAGGTGGTGAATTTGGAGTACCACCGTTGGATGATCCTAGGTTGTTGTTGGTCATTGTGGCTATTATTTGTTACAAGGTACTAAAAAAATTAAAATGTGTCAAAAACTGACAAGATTTCAACAAATTGTTGAATGCAAATAATGGCTTCAGGTAAGCTTGGTTGAGTATGAGACTCAAGAGTTATGAATGCCAATAACAAAAAGTTACGTGAAATTTTTTTTTTATGATGTAGCCCAATATTAGCAGAAAAATAGTCTGCGTATAGGCTATTTGCAAAATATAAGTAAAAAAATTTTTTATGATGTAGCCCAATATTAGCAGAAAAATAGTCTGCGTATAGGCTGTTTGCAAAATATAAGTAAATTTGCACAAAAAAACTTTAGAAAACGCTGATTTTATAAAAAGGCAAAAAAAAGGAATATATTTTGCAATAGAATACACTTCCAGTACAGGTGAGTGCTTAGTACTAGTGAATTTATTAAAATTATAGATGCAGACTGAATATATTGACAAAAATTGAGAAAAAAACTTTTAGACATTTTTTTTGCATAAATTACGGTGTTTGGTCACTCCAAGAGGTTACCAATTGTAAGAGTCCGGTTTTTTATTATGGACCTTTACAAGTTTACGTAGATAATTAACTAAATGCCAGGGTCACCAGCGCCCAAATGCTAGATTAGCATCCAGCAGTGCGGCGCAAAATTAATTTTAATAAAAGAAGGGAAAGACTGATTATTAAATCAATATGAATTTTATATTTTATTGACAACAATTAATAAGTATATGCAAAGGGGATTTTTACCCGTAACAACTTTGATGGACATATAATGGTGAGATTAAATAATGGCCCGTTTGGCTAAATATAACAGTCTGCAAATAATACTGATTATAATAATAAATATGCAATAATACAAAAATAGTACAAATAATGACCTAATAATAATAATAACTAAAATAATAATATAATAATACTAATAATAATACTAATAATAATAATAATAGCCACAATGACAACCTTGTCACAAAGGAACTTTGCTTGCTGGTGCCGCGCTTTCGAATAATACGTACGATGTGTAACGCGTCCTTTGTGTTGTCGTTTCACATAAGTTGTGTTTACTCCACAATTTTACCAACCAAGCCAAAATAATCCTTAAAAGCCCATTCATGTCTAGTCACACCACACTGAATTCTTAAGAATTAAATTTGATCACTAGACATTTAACTTGTATTTATTTATTTATTTAGATTTAAATATTCACTCATGCCAATTTGTGGCAGTTTTAATAATCTTGTGGTGCAAGGCACTACAAGTACTCCCCCCAAAAACATGGTTGTCAGGGGTAAAAAAAAAAACACTTAAATGTCAAAACGCACTGGCTTACGAATGACTCTTCCAGAACGAGTCGTTGTTTGCTTTGGACGGCAATATCCTGCAGCACTGGTTCTGAAGGCATGGATGGTGCTACAGGTGCAGTAGGGACATTGGGGGAAGGGGATTCTTGGTGCCTGTGCGATGGGGCACTGGCTGGTTCAAAGACAGTTGGTTGCGATAATGAAGGAGAATTGGAAGAGGGATGATAGATTGTTGTACCCTCGGATGGGGTGGTGGTACATAGGATTTAGGAAGGGTAGATTGCTGTACCTGTATATGAGATGAAGGTACAGAAGATTGAGGAGGGATAGGTTGCTGTACCTGTATTTGAGGTGGAGGTACAGAAGATTGAGGAGGGATAGGTTGCTGTACCTGTATTTGAGGTGGAGGTACAGAAGATTGAGGAGGGATAGGTTGCTGTACCTGTATTTGAGGTGGAGGTACAGAAGATTGAGGGAGGATAGGATCTTTTGTTGGAGAAAAATCAAGGTATGCTGGTTTCAAGCGGTCCACAGAAACGGTTTCACGCTTGCCCACCTTGTCAATGATGAAAGTTTTGGGTCTACGGTCTAGCACAAGGAAGGGACCATCATAGGGACAGTGAAGAGGGTAGCGGTGAGCATCATGTCTCAAGAAAACGTGTGTGCAAGTTTGTAAATCAGGGGAAACGAAGGTAGTTTGTGAAGTGGAAGTTCTAGTGCTGTGGGACGAATTTGCTTCATAACAGAGCGTAATGTCTTAACATACGAAGCAGGATCACATGCGGGGTTAATGGGTGTAGGTGTGAAAAATTCTCCGGGTAACCGGAGTGTGGTACCGTAAACTAATTCTGCTGCAGAGCATGCAAGATCAGTTTCAGAGCAGTACGAATTCCGAGTAGGATTAGGGGTAGCCTGTCCACCCATGTAGTAGATGGATCAGTGGCTCGCAAGGAACTTTTAAGTTGACGCTGGAAGCGTTCTATCACCCCATTGGATTGCGGGTGATAGCTTGTTGTTCTGATGCGCTCAGTCCCAAGAAGGAGCATGAGTTCCTTCCATAAGGCCGATTCAAACTGGGCACCTCTGTCTGTGCAAATGGTTGCAGGTATTCCAAAACGGGAAACCCAACATGAAACAAAGGCATGAGCTACTGCAGAAGCAGTACAAGAAGTCAAAGGAACAGCTTCTGGCCATCTTGTGAACCTATCAATGACAGTGAGAAGATAGGTATAACCTCGAGAAGAATAGAGGGGGCCGACTATGTCTAGATGTATGGCCTCAAAACGAGCCTTTGGCAAAGGAAAGGTACCAATTTCTGACTTTGTGTGTCGGTGAACTTTGGCACGCTGACATTGAAGGCAAGATCGAGTCCAATTGCGGATATCTTTGTTCATACTTGGCCATACAAACCTAGCTGCAATTAATTTTTGGGTGGCCTTAATTCCCGGGTGAGAAAGGGAATGGAGTTTAGCAAAAACAGCTCTTCGCAGCCCTTGTGGGACCAACGGTCGAATATGCTCAGTCGAGACGTCACACAAAATTAGTAAGTCTGACTTGGGTTCAACTGGTAAAGAGCGGACTTGCAATGAAGTGGGTGAATTAATAAGAGCTTGGAGGTCTGTATCCGTGGACTGAGCCTTAGCCATCTCTGAAAGGTTGATGTGAGAGTGTCCAGGGTCAGAAATTGCTGAGATGCGAGACAGCGCATCCGGCACAACATTCAAAGAACCTGAAATGTGTCGAATGTCTGAAGTAAATTGAAGAATAAAATCAAGGTATCTTCCTCATAGGAGCATGAGAGTCTGATTGAGAATGGAGAGCAAATATTAACGGACGATGATCCGTAAAAATGCTAAAGTCACGTCCTTCCAGGAATGACCTGAAATGACGGATGGAGAGGTATATCGCCAGCAACTCTCGACCGAAAGTGCTGTACCTCATTTGTGAAGGTGAGAGCTTGCGTGAAAAGAATGCGAGAGGTTCCCAAACGCCTGAAACAAGCTGCTGGAGCACTCCTGACACGGCAACGTCAGAGGCATCAGTGGCTAAGTTCAGAGGAGCGTCTGGTTGAGGGTGAACAAGGCATGTAGCTTGTGCTATAGCCTCTTTTGCTTGTGAAAAAGCATTGGTAGCTTCGGGGTTCCACAGAACTGCAGTGGATCTGCCCCTTTTTGATTGGCGAAGAAGAGAGGTTATGGGTGCAAGAATGTTTGCACACTGAGGAATGAAGCGATGGTAGAAGTTTACCATCCCTAAGAAGCGGCGAAGTTGCTTTTGAGTTTGCGGTTGTGGGAAAGACCTTATCACAGATACTTTATTTTCGAGAGGAGAGATGCCCTTCGAAGTAACCTTTGTGTCCTAAGAAGGTGAGTTCATCTACAGCAAAGACACATTTTTCAGGGTTTAGCAATACACCATATTCTGCCAACCGAGAAAAAACTAAGCGTAAATGTTGAATATGTTCTGAGGGAGAAGAACTTGCGATGAGAATGTCATCGACATATGTGAAAGTGAAGGAGAGACCTCTCAACACTTCATCAATGAAGCGTTGAAAAGTTTGGGCCGCATTACGCAGTCCGTATGGCATTTTTGTCATTTCAAATAACCCAAAAGGGGTTGTTATAGCAGTTTTATGTATGTCTCAGGGTGTACAGGAATTTGATGAAAGGCTCGCACCAAGTCAAGGCGTGAAAATACTGTGGTGCCATGGAGAGCAGAAGTAAAATCGTGTAAGTGAGGAAGGGGATAGCGATCTGGAATCGTGTTGTCATTCAAAGCACGATAATCTCCACATGGACGCCAGTCTCCAGGTGTAGGTTTTGGGACCATGTGTAAAGCAGAGGCATACGGGCTACTTGAAGGCCGTATAATACCGAGTTCGAGCATGTGTTCAAACTCTCGTCTCACAATTGCAAGACGATCTGGAGCTAAGCGACGTGGGCGGGTGAAAACAGGTGAGCCTACCGTATCAATACGGTGGACAACAGAGTGTTTAATAGGGGTATCCTTAGAACAGGGTTGAGTAAGGGAAGAAAATTCATTTAGGAGCTGCTCTATAGCAGGTGAGCACTGTGGCAGAGAACTTGCCAATAATGAAGAGGGGTGCACGGTAGGAGAACCAATTACTGAAAGATGTGTGCATTATCAATTAATTGTGCTCTACGAACATCAACTAATAAATCATTAGCAGAAAGAAAATCAGAGCCTAACATTGGGGTATATACATCCGCGACAAGAAATATCCAGCGGAAAACACGTCTAAGTCCAAGAGAAACTGAAATAGAACGACGTCCATAAGTGTGAATAGATGAAGAATTAGCTGCACGTAAAATGAAAGGAGAAGGTCCGTTTGCACGGTCTGCGGCTGTTGCAGGAATAACACTGTATTGAGCTCCAGTGTCAATAAGGAATGCATAGCCTGAAAGTGGATCATGCAAGGTGAACGTTGGACCAGGTGGTGGTGCAGTAGTTTGTGAATCATTAAATTTTTGTGGAGGAAGGTTAGTATTGCTGTGGGAAGGAGTTTGTGTTGTATTTGGAGATTAGTTGGGGGTATTAAATTAGCTGTGGTTGAATAAGTAGGTTGCGATTCTTTAACTTTACTTGCATACGTAGGTGTTGGTTTGACAGTGTTAAATGAGGTAGTTGTGTGTAGTAATAGGTTGAACATTATTTGTGGTAGAGTAATACTTAGTTAAAATTGAGGTAGGATTAGATGAGGTAGTGGTAGGGTTAGTTGAAAGTAAGGATAGGTTGAGAGGCTTGAGAGGCTGTAGCGTCAGACGCCTGTGACACCTAGCCTGGTTAGTTTAAAGGAGGGTTAGGAGTCCATGGACAAGGTGTGAGACAGCGCGTTGCACGATCTTTAAACTTTTCATGATACCAGCAAGGAGGGGTATGACAGTAGACTGGGTAAGGAAATAGGTTGAGAATGAGGCTGAGTAGTGGGGATTGAGGATTGAGGATGAGGTAAGGCTAATAGATTTGGATTAGGAGCAACCAACTGACCTGTTTGCGGTGGCTGTGGTTGTAGTAGAACGAGGCGTTGTCCAGGTTCATATTGGGAGGCTCTATTTGGACCAGAGGGTCGTCCTCGTCTTGAAGAACTTCTCTCTCGTTCCCTGTTGTTAGCTAGCTCTATTCGGAGAGCTTTAAATTCATCTTTAATTGTTTGTAGAATTTCGTTGGATACTTTAAGACATTGTGCGGCCAGACTCTGAGTGTCGTCCTGCGTGGCACAGATTTGGGGGTGATGGGTGTGGTTATCTACTTGGCCAAGGTGGATTTCAATCATCATCTTATCAGCTGTTTTGGCCATAGTGAGGAGGTCTGTATCATCTGGCATACAACGGAGCATTGGTCGTAGGGCAGTGGGGAGACCATTGAGGAAGCGGCGTCGCATTAAGGGTGAGTTTTTATCGTCTTCATTGGTCTGTCCAGCCAGGTCTTGCAGATGCCTCAGGAAGGCTGTTGGCGTTTGATCCCCAAGAACTTGGTCCTTGAGTAGAGCATTGAGTCGCTCTTCTTCTGATTGGCCGAGTCTCCTGACTAACTCGCTGAGGAGGCTCTCAAAAGCTTGGTCAGACGGAGGCAATAGAGTCACATCCGCACTACTTTGTATACTAGTGTAGGCAGGAGGTTCTTTGTGATAAGGAACTTGGTTCGTGGGTCCGTAATTCCTTTTATCGCGAAATAATCCCGCAGTTGACTCACAAAGATTCCAGGCTCTTCAGCGGTGAATTGTGGAGTGGTAGGCTGATACATTGTTAGAAGGTCTGTTATAGGTGGTGAATTTGGAGTACCACCGTTGGATGATCCTAGGTTGTTGTGGTCATTGTGGCTATTATTGTTACAAGGTACTAAAAAAATTAAAATGTGTCAAAAACTGACAAGATTTCAACAAATGTTGTTGAATGCAAATAATGGCTTCAGGTAAGCTTGGTTGAGTATGAGACTCAATTGGAGTTATGAATGCAATAACAAAAAGTTACGTGAAATTTTTTTTATGATGTAGCCCAATATTAGCAGAAAAAAGTCTGCGTATAGGCTGTTTGCAAAATATAAGTAAAAAATTTTTTTTATGATGTAGCCCAATATTAGCAGAAAAATAGTCTGCGTATAGGCTGTTTGCAAAATATAAGTAAATTTGCACAAAAAACTTTAGAAAACGCTGATTTTATAAAAAGGCAAAATAAAAGGAATATATTTTGCAATAGAATACACTTCCAGTACAGGTGAGTGCTTAGTACTAGTGAATTTATAAAATTATAGATGCAGATGAATATATTGACAAAAATTGAGAAAAAACTTTAGAATTTTTTTTGCATAAATTACGGTGTTGGTCACTCCGGGTACCAATTGTAAGAGTCCGGTTTTATTATGGACCTTTACAAGTTTACGTAGATAATTAACTAAATGCCAGGGTCACCAGCGCCCAAATACTAGATTAGCATCCAGCAGTGCGGCGCAAAAATTAATTTTAATAAAAGAAGGGAAAGACTGATTATTAAATCAATATGAATTTTATATTTTATTGACAACAATTAATAAGTATATGCAAAGGGGATTTTTACCGTAACAACTTTGATGGACATATAATGGTGAGATTAAATAATGGCCCGTTTGGCTAATATAACAGTCTGCAAATAATACTGATTATAATAATAAATATGTAATAATACAAATAATAGTACAAATGATAATGCAACCTAATAATAATAATAACTAAAAATAATAATACTAATAATACTAATAATAATACTAATAATAATAATAATAGCCACAATGACAACCTTGTCACAAAGGAACTTTGCTTGCTGGTGCCGCGCTTTCGAATAATACGTACGATGTGTGAACCGCGTCCTTTGTGTTGTCGTTTCACATAAGTTTGTGTTTACTCCACAATTTTACCAACAAGCCAAAATAATCCTTAAAAGCCCATTCATGTCTAGTCACACCACACTGAATTCTTAAGAATTAAATTTGATCACTAGACATTTAACTTGTATTTATTTATTTATTTAGATTTAAATAATTCACTCATGCCAATTTGTGGCAGTTTTAATAATCTTGTGGTGCAAGGCACTACAAACTTGCAACGGTCTATGTACATCCTTCTTCATTCACGCAATAACGCTCACATTCATCAGCTATATTGTAAGGATTAGATTCATTAAAACTGTTGTAGTAGCAGTCAAAATCTTCACGTTCACCTGTACTCATACATTCATAGTTAAGTAATGTTTGGGTAGAGGTAGTCCTATGTAATTTAAAGTTTCGCTAGTGAGGAATGTGTAAGGGAAATATCCTTTTGAAACTTCGGCTGCTACGCCCATTACTTTGGGTAGCTTTAATAATTTACAAGGTGTGAAACTAAAGTGTCTTTAAACTACATTACCTCTTATTTTCATATGTATAAGTTTGTTTCCTCTTTTCAAGAGATCACCTGTAAATATCTCCGATGACTCCTGCTGAAGCAACTCCTTGTAAAGGAACTGTCTGCCAAATTTTGCACCGTTATTAGCAAGAATATACAGTTATTTTTTTTAACTTGTCCGTTAACTTGACAATATACGACACAAAGAGTTTCACGGGACTGTCGTGTGCAATCATTTCAGAAACGTTTGTCCGTTTACCACATTTGTGACACTCATCATATTCGATCTCCATGCATTCATCACAGATAGTCTGGCTTAGAAGTAGATGTAGGATAACCTCTTTGATTTCCGCATTCGTATATGTTTCTATATCGTAGTACAGAGTTATACAAGGTCTATTTTAAGGCTTAGCTTTACTTCAACCGCCTTATATTTCTCATGGCATGTAGAACAGTGAATTTCATCGCATTTATGCTTGAAATTCCCTCAATTATCCATCATATGAAACACCACATTCACAGATTCTCTTTTTCGTGCACCTGCCAAATAACCTATGGATCTCAAAACAGTTATTATTGAAAAATGTGCGTCTGCTTACATCACTGTCCCTCTTCTTAGCTTCAACTACACGGCTTTCACATTTGCAGCTTTCACACCACGCACATACCATGTGGCAATCCTTACAATGTTTCACTGTATCATCCGCAAACTCGAGACACCCCTTACACAAATCATGATGCCGTCCATATTTTCGGCTTTTATCATAACTCGCGTAAAGGTCCCTTATATTACGAACTGGGAGATACGTTGTCCCTGACAGTCCTAAAATAAGTAGGGTTCTTGTATGATATCTGACACAGCTTTTAAATACATACACAGTCCCACGACGTTCATCCATTCCAAATACAACTACACGAACATTCATTTCCTGCTCTACCCTTCTCAGCTCTTCAGGGCCCATATTACAATCAAACTCAAGCTTGCAATCTGATGCCAGTTTACGGGCACGTTCCACTACGGTAGGCAACCAAAGTTTTTGCGTCCGTGTATTTACAGTAGTACAGTAAACATACGGGCCAAGGCTACTGCTGTAAAGCTGCAACCACGATCGGCGTTTATGTGCCGTCTATAAATAGCCTAATAATTAAAGTTAAGAGTATAAGCTGTGGCACTATGACCCGCAAAACGGAATATTTTCCGTGAAGTTGTCCATATTGAAGGCTGTACTACCTTGAGAGACCTGTATTATACGCCCTAATATATACTCTATATCTATAATTGCAAAGCGTCTGACTGGTATTACTACCCAAAAATCATCTACATCCCCGTCATCTGACCCGAACCCGAAGGACAGCCTCGTCCTGGCTTCATGTTCATCACGGTTCTGAAGTGCAAACTCCACAATAATTTGAACTACTCGCCGTAGTCCATGCTATACATGGATCTAGGATCAACCCTGACTATATACCGATTTCTAGTCAGGGCAGGGGTGGGGGTGGCGGTGCGCATCAACTTGAATGTTATACCATCCTCTACAGCACGAGAAGCTGCTGCTGCTGTGGAGGATGAACCCGGAATTGAACAGGAATAAGGGTGTATATTTTTATTTGAGGAAGGTACTATTGTGGGGGTTGTGTCGTAGGATGTAGAGGGTTGGGGCTCTATTACTGGTGGTCTAACAACCGGCACGCTTTATACCTGACGTGGAGGGCTCTTCATCATGCGTCCGCTTTCAATTGTCGCGTGCTGTAGGTATCGCTGTTGTGGTCGCGTTAGCGGGGGAGGAGTCTGTCACAACCGCTACACTGTCATCGGGGTAATCTGTAATATCGATGATCGGGACATAATGCTGTACCTCATCGTTATTCACGGTTCTGTGGAAGAGGAAAAAAAGAATGTAGACTATAAGGATCACCACTTAAATTTTTATTATATTTTGTAAATGACCCACTTAGGAGTGTGACGTGTTAGATATGGATTCTGTAGAAAAATTCAGGTTCACGAGCCCATCCACATGTATTATATGTGGCCCTACAGGTTGTGGTAAAACGGTGTTTATGCTTAAAATCATTAAAGAAAAGGGAGAGATGTTCTCAAAATTTGTGCATTAAGTTATATGGTGCTCTTCGACGTATCAATCAGTGTTCAACGAGTACCAAGATGATATTTCATTCCACAAAGGTGTATATGATGTTAATTCGTTAAATGGAAATGAACATACAATCAATGTAATTGACGATCTCATGTTGGAGATGGATAAAACGTTTGGCGAGACATTTACAGTGTTCTTCCACCATCTTAACATAAGCGTATTCTTCATCAATCAGAATCTATTTTTCAAAAATAGATGCATGCGCGATGTGTCGTTAAATACACACTATCTAGTCTTATTCGCACAACGTAGAGATGTATCACAAATTGGGGTATTAGCCAATCAAATGTTTCCCAATCAGCGTAAGGAGTTTTTGGAAGTTTATAAAGCTAAAAGCCAGCGTTACGGATATTTGCTTTGCGACCTTTATCCGCGAAACACGTTTAGGGTGCTTCTAAGAACGAATACATTTCGAAAAGAGCCTGAAACGGTGTATATTCCAGAATGACAAAGAGGCTAAAGAAATAACATGAATTAATTAAAATCTATCATCGACTGCCTCGGACAATGCAACAGATGTTTGCTAAAAATATCGACTCCGACTTTTTAAAATGCATCTGTGAAATCTGTCTTAATGATACAAATTGCAGTGTATCAATGAAACCCACTCAGAAGGCTAGCCTACGCAGTAACATGAACATAATACGTGCATTCGATCGTAAAAGTCCGACTGTAGGGAAGAAAAAACGAATTATTACAAACAGGAGGGTCATTCCTCCCCATCTTATTTTCAGTTTTGAGGTCTTTACTGACTAGATTAATATAATGAAGAAAGTGGTAGTAATTTCATAAGAGGTGTATGCTTCACTGCAAAGTTCAAAGAGTCCAGACATGGTTCTAGAACCCCGTAAAAGCAGGCTTAAAAGAATGGAAAGCGAATTGTTAGCCCTATTAAACAGTGAAAAAAACACCTGATGAGAAAAGAATCTTATACCAAGAAGCTCTGCAGAAATTTCTTCAAGAGTACGAAAATTATAAGAATCCGACAAAGATCCCTGTGGTTATTAGGCACAGCACGGAAACGATGGGCATGGCGACATAGGGCCTGTTTCCGACGATAGAAACGGGTCGGCCCCACAGCATATCGAGCATGTATTAAAAATCACCCTCCCACATACATTAAGGAATAATGGTTTTAGTCTTTATAATCTATTGAATGAGGATCCCAACATACAGTGGACCGATACAGGTGAGATCATTGGAGAAGGAGCAAAGGTACAGGGATCGAATATCGTAGACATCGTCCATGATCTGGTGAAAAATTGGGATAGGCCCTCACCATCAGGATGGAAGCATATTACAGCAAGACTACAACAAATAAATGTCCACAAAACAATGATAGGGAATCTAAACAGATTAAAAGACTTGGAACATACATCGCATGTGCCACAATTGAACGCCATCAACCCCAGCGGTAGCAACTTTAAGAGGAGAAAGAAGAGGCCAAACAACGGTCATCCCTACCCACGTGCCTCTAAAATACGGAAATGGCTAACATATTAAGAAGACGTTATTATGACAATTCTAGTACAGCCTCCTACGGTGGCTTAGATAGACTGTACAGAAGTGTTTACAATGATGGAGTAGGGAAAAAAGATGTTGAGAGGTTTTTGTGGGAGTAGGACACTTATACACTTCATAAGCCCGTGAGAAAAAGGTTTAAAACAGCCAAGACAACAGCGGTATCGATTGACTCTATTTGGCAAGCAGATTTAAGAGACATACAAAGATATTCAGTGTATAACATCTTATTCATAATAGATGTATTCTCTAGATATCTGTCTAATTCCCCTGAAAAATAAATCCCCTGAAACAGTTGCTAAAGCTACCAAAACTTTGATTTTGAAAGAAAACAGAATTCCTGGCTATTTTTGTACGGATATGGGAAAAGAATTTATAGGCCGAGCTTTTCAGAACATGTTCACAGAGTTTAATATCAACTACTACACCACCAATTCTATACATAAGGCCTCTTTAGCTGAAAGAGTTCAACGTACCATAAAGGAACGCATGCACCGCTTATTTCACACATAAGAACACACACAGATTTATAGACATTCTGTCATCATTGGCCTCATCCTACAACCGCTCACACCAACGCACGATTGGGACAACACTTAACGAGATTTTAGAAAGAGGTACGCGCACGAAGCCTGATGTGAGAAGAGATGGAACACCATCACACTATGCGCGTTTCAAAATCAATGATTATGTAAGGCTGTCGCGTTCGGGAAATAAATTCGCGAAGGGATTTGAGCAAGGCTGGACACGTGAGATTTTTAAAGTTAGGGCTATGAGACCTAAAGGCGAGATAATGCTGTATTACGTTGAAGATTTGAATTGGGAAGAAATCGCAGGAGGCTTTTACCGCGAGGAGTTGCAGAAAGTGACATTTAATTTAGGAAAAAATGTGTTTAAAATTGAAAAATTTTAGGAAGCAAAGGTTCAGGAAAGAGAAAAATGTACCTGGTGAAATGGCTAGGGTACCCAGAAAGCTTCAACACCTATATAAAAGCTGATGCAATAATGAAGCTTAAATAGTGCAACATGGCGCCTAACCATTTCTACGTCACACCGTCCTCCTCGTCCCTGTCTGTACATCCTAACAACACCTGCCAACTTTGTAACAGAACTCCATGGACCCATTGAATTGGGTCGTGATTCGTATGAGGTGGGATATGCGAAATTCAGCTGGACACCCTCTTTTTAAATATTATTATAAAGAACCCGTTTTTACGATTCTTAGAGACTGTAATGAGTGTGAAAAAGCCGGGTAACTCGGGATGAAACCATACGTATCGCCCGGATGGGGATGCACGGTATTACAGTACAGTAGTAACACTAGGTCCGGGCTGCTATGGTGCGGCTGAGGATGTTGTGAGAGACTTAAACGTAAGTTTAAAAAACTCAAATCTTACGGATGATTTAGTATACGAAATCGTAAACAAAGAAAACCCTGCACATACTGACCCTAAAATCAAGGCTAACAGAAATATTAAAGACAAAGGCTGTTCAAAATTATAACCGAGGGGCGATATCGATCAGCCTTCCAAAGAGATACCTTTCACGAGGCACAACATGACTTGTCCAGCCTAATGTATCAGATGAAATTGGAGAAATTGGTTGATGGCTATACACCCCAGACATGTGCTATATTTACAGCAATATAGTGGAGCACCAGTTTGTTGGGGATACCCAGGCACGCCTGCTGCGCATTGCACACATTCCCAACCATAGAGGGAAGAGTGAGTATTACATATGACAGGCCCCATTATGTGAATGTCGCGACTAATCTAATAACCAATATCTCAATATATATAAGAACGATTGAGGGAAAAATTTCCCATTCGGTGATGGGAGCTTAACAGTGAAGCTGCACTTTCGACGCACTGAGTTATAATGGACAGAAAGCCTTTCACAGTCTATCGAGGTGTGAGATACCAGCGTGGTAGTGGACTTGGATCCATTTTTTCAACCATACTACGTACGGCTGTCCCCTTGCTGAAGAGGGCCAGATACCTCGGAGGAAAGCGCTACAATCAGGTCTTAACACGGCAGAAGACATATTGGCTGGGGCTAAACCTAAAGAAGCTCTAAAAAAACACTTAAAGCGTACACGGGACGAAATCGTCAAAGATGCAAAGAGAAAAATGCGTGGTGGTGGGAAGAAGAAGAGGGCTGTCCGGAAGAAGGGATTACCAACGTGGCGTTAAACGTAAAAGGATATCAAAAAAGAAGTGTTCTAAGCGAATGAAACCTATGGTTGACCATTTTTTTACTGATATAAGCTAAGGACATTGATCTCATGAATCATAGTGTTTACTACTTGTCGAGAGAGAGGTACTATTTCTACTCATGGCACGCTTCATCCATCCGTGTAGTTCACAATGTTGTAAATCGGAGCTGTCCCTCTTTGACATGCCCCAACTCAAGTTTCTATTGAGCACAGTGACTTTATTACAATTAACCCTTTAAACACAATTAGTTCCCCGAGTGCTCCAAGAATTCGTGATACCCTCAGGCCCTTACTTTTTTGACCAAGCTGTGTGCACATGTACGCTAAACTACGTATAGCCCATTCTGATGGAACGGACTGTGATGACAAATATGCTGTATACCCTGAAACAAACTTTCTGCACTCCATATTCAACCAGTGTGATGTATATTTAAATCAGGTCAACATATCGGCAGGAACCGGGTACTATCACCTACGAGCCTATCTGGAAAATGTGCTGAACTTTTCCAAAGAAGCGAAGGATACCTTTTTAAGTGCCTTGGGCTATTATCAAGTTAAAGACGAAAGTAGTGTAAAGGATAAATTTTAAAATTCTAAAAAGAAGGTACTTGAATGTTTTGAACGTTTGCATACAGAATTTACATTCCAGGAGAAGTTGCTTGTGAATGGGGTGGATATGAAAACAAAGCTCACCCGCACAAGACCTGAGATATGTTTAAATCTGGGCTCCCTCAAGAAGAGGGAGCAAAACCCGTTGTGATTCACATTATGGAGACATACCTCCGCGTACGGCGAGTGGAATTAAGTTCGCCTAAACAAATAGAACTTGAGAAAAACTTACTACATGCAACATTAAAATACCCAATTAATAGAGAACAGATCAAACTATACACGGTGCCAGCAGGGTTGGCATCGAAACAGATAGAAAACATCGCCCTGGGAAATCTACCTAAAAGGATATTAATTGGAATGCAGGACCATGGAATAATAAACGACCATGGAAAATATAAAAAGAGTGCCTTTAAATTCAAGAATTTCGGCCTTAAAAATATAACTTTATACGTTAATGACATTGCGTTGGGTGGGCTTGGATATGGATTATTCACCAGACGCTGTGTTCCCGCTTTGCGCGAGAGCATGCAGTAATCTGGCCCATATTGCAGGTGATTGTGATGAGCTCTGGAGTGGGGTAACGCAGAAAGAATTCATCGATCAATTTAACCTTTATCCGTTGGACATAACACCTGACTTATCTGTTTGTTTAAATGCACACTTAAGTCCACAACAGAGTGGAAACATCTCAGTCAGATTGGAATTCGCCAAGCGATAGACACGCCTATTAGTGTATTAATATACCTCGAGTCCCAAGCCCTATTAGAAATTGACAGATTTAGGAGCGTTGTCACTGACTTTTAAAATGAACGCGAATACACTTCAGAGAGTAATGAATAGTAAACGAATCACACGTTCTAAATTTATCGGTGTTTGCGAAGAATGAAACATTGAAATTGTGAACTACGAGAGACTGCGGTAGTCTTATTGTGAATAGAGATGTTATGGGTAGTAAAGGGATTCATTGGTTTGCAATCGATTTTAAAAATAGAAACCGCATGTACTATTTTGATTCACTCGGGACTCAGCCCTGGAGTGACCCTGTTGTTGTAAAATTTCTCGAGCAGATGCATATTCCCGAATTTGTATGAAATCTCTTCCGGCTTGAATGATATTTTATTAATATTTGCGGGATGTACTGCCTTTCATTTCTCATGCATATTTCACGTGGTAAGGAATTTATAAATTTTTAAAAATTATTCGACCCGTGTCACACTCAACGAAACGACGAAATAGTATGCAGACAGATAAAAAGCCGTTTTCCGATTATGCGCACTCGTTGTATAGTATGATGTTTTGTTCGTATATATATAAAATGAGTAATTGTGTTCAGTAATATTAGTTTGTGTATTCTGTAGCTGATTTAATGGAAACTAATTGGTTATTGTACTAAAAACATGATTTCTTTAATTTAATAAATTAATGAAAATACATTGTACCTTCTTATTACCCCAAAAAAGCTCGAATCATAATAAAAAGAAAAAGCTTACATTATTTCATTAATGATGTGGCATTCGCTGGGTTGACTGCTCGTTAAAACTTCTACCTCCGTATTCAGGTCCACGGCATGCGTTTCTTCAAAACGAAAAGACTGTATAACACGAATCAAATCCTCATCGGACCTTTAAGGAAAAGAATAATAAATTTGATTAGATCGTACATTTTCTGAATCTTATAAAATCCCAATTATTTAAAACATATGCAGAGTACATATATAGGAAGAGTTACAATGTGAAGATATCTTCGAACCGCTCAGAAAGGTTCCTTTAAGAGAAAATGTCGAATAACATTTCATTTATTATGGAATTTATAAAATTATTTAAAACTTGCAAAGGAATGTTATAAAAAATTTCAACGAAATTTATCAAAACGGGGCTTTAGCATAATATTAATTGCAAACTAATCTATAATTAGGGACACGTGCTATTTAAATGGAGCAATTTACAGTAAAATGTAATGAGATGAATTACTACAACCCTCCACACACACACACACACATTATATATATATATATATATATATATATATATATATATATATATATATGATGAAATATTTGAAACAGAATGGTGCGCGACAGCTTTCTGTTAATGACAAGCACTAAAATAAATAAAAAGTTCGCGAATAAATGGCTATAAAGAATAAAATTACAGGCACATAAATACTTGCATTTCTACGGCAATCCCTTGCGTCGGATCGTAAGAAGCGTCATTGCAAATATCATCAACAGTTTCCGTTGGAAATAATCCGTCCCGGACGGCTGCGTTAAAAAGATTGTGGACAGCGCGGCAGGGTCTTCATTTTCATATAAAGCCGGTAAACTCTAAAGTTCTTGTGAGTGACTCATGACGGAGGGAATGTTTATTCAATGGTGAAATAACTGCTGTGACTCCCAGCTGAAAATATTTCTTTTTATATGCATGATACCAAAGCACCACCCCCAAAAGACTAATAGGCGGTTCGTAAGTTTGCTGACTGGTTGTCAATGTAACTGGGCGGGGCTCTGTTAAATTTGTATACCAATCGTAACACCGATATAACGGACCCACGCTTTGGACGTCCTGATTGGCCGACTAATGGTGTCCTTATCGATTCATTCTCTCCGTAGATTTAATTTTAATGATCACATCTCAAGGTGTATGAGTGAATTGCTCACTTGCACGCTCTGCCGTGACAATATTTTGCATTAATATTTGAAAGCATACTACTCGATCCACAACATTCCCCATTTTGGATAGTGAAATGGACATATAATTTGAGCGGCTGCAAGTCGTTGCAGAATTAACTTCATCAAAGCCTCTCAGCTCAGTACCACATTATACAGTATTAGCACAGCTACTCTTCATAATCCTGACATAGATCATTACCAAAGACAGCGCAGTAACATCCGATGACACAAAGATCAGTAGAAAAATAAGAAATCTAGAAGTTCTCTACAAGCAGAATGTTTTTGTAGAGATAAAACAGGATTTAGTCATTTTTGTACAAAATGAAGTATAATAAAAAGAATAGTCTCAGAATTCATCCGGACTCGAGACCCGGTGACGGCCGCCGGCCGGCGCGCGGTAAACGATCATCCTTCCAGGCAATTGGTTGGTAGATAAATGAGTACCCTGGGAGACCTAGTAATTAAGACGCTATGTTACTGGTGTTTCGGATTCCATGTTAAACTGTAGGTCTAAGGCGGAGTGAAAAGCTTGACCTTCGTCAGAATGAACAATTCGGTGGATGTTAATCGATGGTTACCAATAAAGTAAGTAGAACTTTTTTAATGCATGAAAGATGGAACAGGGGTAATAATGCAGTAAGTTTTAGGGGAAGTCGCTTGGTTTTTATATGAAGTTTAACACTGAAAAATTTCAACTGTTACGGAAAAAAGGTAGGATGAGCTGGGTATACCTGTGAGGTGAATAGTACAAGAAGCCAAAAATCTACTTCACCAGGCCAACTCGAGAGGAAGCGCAATAAGCTTGACCTTCGTGAAATCACAGCACGTAATAATAATATGGCAATCGTTGGGTTGACTGCTCGTAAAACTTCTACCTCCGTATTCAGGTCCACGACATGCGTTTCTTCAAATCGAAAAGATTTGATCCTTTAAGTTGATTTCTGATCGAAATAAAAAATCAGTGTGTGTGTGTGTGTTTATGTGTGTGTGTGTGCCGTCTTCAGTTTATCGACTCTCTTTCTCTCTCTCTGTATAAATATAACAGAATTTAAATTCAGTTTTTACTTCATTAGTAATGCTAAAAATGACTGGAACAATATTTGGTGTGAACGGTGGCGGAAAGGGGTGTTTGAGACGAATTGGGTCAACCGCAACCTCGGGAAAAACATCTGTGAACCTTACGCTTACCTGCCTCCGATCCTTCTCGTCTCAACTTAATGTGAAAATGAATGTTATTCTATGAGAATATTTATGTTTGTTTATTACCAAATTTAATATACTAGCATGAAAGTGCGAATTAATTTTAATTGAAATTAGTTTGAAAATAAATGAATAAAGATCTGCGATTCCTCTTCTTTGCATCTATTTTGATTTCGCGGAATTTTCTTTATAAAATAAATAGAGAATAATAATATAAAATATATAGTTTTCGGGAACTCGATTATTTAAGAATATATCGAGTGTGTATATGAAGTGTGTAATTATTATATTGGTTGCGTTTTTCTGCCAATTGTTTTTCATTCAATTGTATTTCTTTTATTGTTAATATTGGGTTTATTGGGGTTCGTTTTGCGTTTAAATTTATTGAATTAGTTCTTTTGCTGAGAAAATTAAGGAGAATGTCTCCATCGCTCTTGCCTTTAATAAATAATGTAATTAAAATAAATGGTGCTGCCTGGCAACCCTGCATATATAAATAAATAAAAACAATAACTGGCAACGTTCCAGGAATAAAAAGTGGTATCTGGCAACTCATCTATATATAACTAAATAATTAAATAAAAAACAATAACTGGCAACTCATCTCTATATAAATGAATAAATAAATAGTGCTCTCTGTTAACCCTGCCTTTAATATATAAATAAATAAAAAGTGGTATCTGGCAACTCCAGACCCTCTATATAACAGATGATGGGCCACTGGACGCTCATTATGCGACGGACTCGGGTGGAATAAAGAACTCTCTCCTCCTTAGGTTAAGGCTGAGGTTAAGGTTTCCCTTTCGAGGGTGAGGACATCCCACCTTCTCCCCCAAAAACCGTCCTCCTCCTCCTTTCTCTCTCTCTCTTAGGTTAACGTTACCCTTTGGGGAGGTCATCCTCCCTTCTCTCCAAAGCTTCCCCCCTTCATTGCAATTTTGGGAATAACCCCCCTTGTTGCAAGACCTCTCCCCCTTTTCAACAACCCTCCCCCTTTTCAACAAACCTTTCCCCTTTGTTGCATAGCCCCTTGCAACATCCCCTTTGCAACATTGATCAACATTGGCGACATTGCATTTGCACTCTCCCATTTTGCGCTCATGCTATTGACGTGACATCTGTACTTTCATCCAAACAAATTGAAAATATTCCAGCATTTATCACATCCAATAAAAGTTGATCAAATACATCTTTGTCCATGATAATTATTCGATCTTTTACCGTATTCCACAGGCAACTCATTAATATGTAATTATTTGATCTTTTTACTGAAAATCTTCAAATAAATAATCTGAGCAGTTTATAAAAGCTTCTTTTAAATAATCACCATCAGAAAGTGGTTTTCCATGTTGAACAATGGTAGATGATAATTAAAAACTAGCTGCTGTAATATGGTTTAAAAATTCTTTTGAAAATAGCAGATTGTTGTTGTTGTTGGTTTAATTGCCACATAATAATTTCATTCCTTTCCTCATCTGACACTGAGCACAAATTTTTGTGGTTACTTCCAAAATGTCGCTTAATATTATAAAAGCGAGCAACAATGCCCACTTTGCAAATACAACAAAAAGCTATATTATTTCTTATAATAACACCGTATTTCACAGTCCACTCTTCATAAAATAACCGTCCAGTTCCACTACCTTCAGAACTAGTTTTTAGTTTTTTGTAGCCATTTTTTTTATGGTTGATAATTTCTGCACTAACAATTTGGCATTCCCAAACTTAAGGACTTGAACTGCTAAACTGGGAAGGCGGATGACCGCGCGGCGCGCACCATGAGTCGGTTGTCATATATACACGCACGTTTTAAAACGTATATTATACGTTTAAAAATGTTTCAATGTATATCAGCTGTTTATTTCGGTGGGAGAATAAAATAATTTTAAAACTGTAAGGCAGAAATATTAAAAATTAGTCATATTTTATTTAAATAAGAGCTCGTGGGTCACTAAAAATTGTCTCGTGGGTCATTGGTTCGCCATCACTTGTCTAGAGGCTGGGTTTTGATGGCCGAGCTATAGCTGCGGTTGTAGATGGCCACTGTTCTTCTCCTAAAGCTATTAATAGTGGTGTTTCTCATGGCTCTGTCCTGTCACCCACTCTTTTCCTATTATTTATCAATGATTTATTAAGTCGCACTTCCTGTTCTATCCACACCGATGACGATGATTCCACTTTCCATTTCTCCATCCGCTTCAAAAACCGTCTCTTTCAACAGTCACTCCATGCTTCGCATAGGACGGCTGTGGTGTAGCCCTGTTCAAAAATCAACTTTTTCTTATTTTCATAGGTTTCTGTACTTTTTCCCATGCTTTTTGACCTGAAAAGGCCGAAAATTACAACCATGTTGACCCTAGGTTGTTGGAAGCATTGCCGCATGGAGCTTTAAATTTTCTGCCTTGAAATCGCCAAAAGCACCAGTTCCGGGGTCCCTTGAATCATGTTTTGCACTATAACTTTTTATCTAAACAAGATAGAGCAACAAAATAGCACCAAATTAAAGTGTTTTTATCCTCTTTCTAACGTATACAATTATGATAGTCTTGGAACAAGAAATGCACATTGGTACATACAAAGATTTCAGAAATATCACAAAATTTCGTTTTCTCACACTCAAGGCAGACAAGGCGCCTTATTCATGACACAAATTTGAGATTAACATTTTGTCACAAGTCTAATCGATCAAGAAGTGAAGCATTACATGATGATTAATTTCATAATGACATTTACACAGTCAGTTGTTGAGAGTTGTTTCTTGAAGCTGTCAAAGCAGCGTCTGTTGAACTCCACAGCTTGAAGGAGATAGTCCCTTTGCTTGGCATGTGTTTGTTTATGACATTTGCAAAGTCGCTCATCATCTTGACACCACGTTCAGCAATGTCATTCACCGCTTTCAGATTCTTAACATAGTCCAACGCTTTTCTGTAGTCCTCATTCTGTGGCCAAGACGTGACAGTTCCAGAAGCCAGTCGGATCCAATGTTCAGTGTGGTCCAGCAGGAAATGTGATTCTGGGCCAATGAGATCACCAGGGTGGTCTTAGCTGTGACTCTCTGGAATAGAGGCTTTCCTGTTCTGAAGCTGTCTGGCTTCTCAGTGGCATTAACTGGGCAGCAATGTCGTGCTTCAATGTCACTCAATCTACTGCTGAACAGGGCAAATGGCACGACTTCCTGCGTCAGGTACCATTTGTGGTTTTCCATCTTATTAAGTACTGCATCAGCAAGCTCTGGGTCAGTTTTCTTGTACTTCAACATGTCCTGGATTAGACTTAGATCATTCACGGGAGCATCTGCAGCAGACATTGACTCATCCATACAGGAGTGTAGAACAGCGCAAGGAAGGTGTTGAGTCTTTCCAGCTTTGATACAGTGTCTTCGTCGTACTCAAGTTGATCTGCAAACATCAGCATTTTCATGGAGTACAGGTTCTGGACATCCATCTGGCCTGATAATGGCGCCTGGTCGACTCCAGTGAATACCTCGAGGAGGCGTTTCCTCCAAGAACAATGACTGTCAGTTCAGCCATTTCCCTGTAGTCGGCTCTTGGAAGCCTTTCTGCTGTTAGAATGTCTTGGAGTATTTCTTCACTGTTCTTCTTCTTTTCCTCAGCCATTTGCTGTTGATAGCCAGCATCTTTGGGTTTTCTTGGACAAGTCCGTCCAAACATCCTTCAGATGCTCAAACCAGGGATTATCTGGCCCCTTCACCTTCCCAACAGCTTCTTCCCAACTGCTCCTACTAGGATTTCCAGGATGTGATGTCGACAGGCCAGATAAACCCTTTTTGTGCAGCATTTTCTCTAGCAGTTTGCAGCTCCTCTGTGAACTCCACTGTTACTGGATGTAGTGTCAAAAACAAGGGCAGTAACATTATCCGTAAGTTCCCATGTCTCCAGTAAATCCATTGAAGCCTCAGCCTGAGCTGTGCCAGAAGAATTGTCCGATGACAGTACTCCCATAACTTTCCTTCAGTGTATGAAGGTGGACCAGACAATAGCACAGCTAGAGTCTCTGAGGTACTTCCAGGTTCACTGCCCAAGACATCTTTGAGCAACTTTCCATCCCAGTGTAAGGCAGCGTACTGTGGGGGGTTTTCACAAAACTTGGACATGTGCTCTGGCTGATATTATACCTGGACAGCATTCTGTTCCGACGTGTTGTTGAGGTTGAGATGACGAAATTATCCAGATCAGCCCCTCCAGCTTTCAAGTGGGCAGAAACCTGGCAGTAACTTGATTGTCTGATAAACCAAGACGATCAGCTGTATTGCTGATGACACCACATTCATGACCTTCCTTGAAACGTCAGTCACACTAGTCAAAGTGTCTTGATGGTGAGAACATCCAGGACGAGGCTGATGGTAATCCATGTCCTCTGTGTTAGCGTCGATGTCAGTTGAGTCACCCCAGGTAATGTCATCCACATGAACAACTGCTCTTGTTCTGCTGCAGCTGTAAAATAGTACAACATGTTAAGACAGTAATTGTTAAGTACATGCTAAATATCGCAATGGAGTAAAACTTAAAACTTTTTGTAACGTTCAAAGTAATTAGTTTTACCTTGTTCTTGTCTATGCTGCAGTCTTTCATTCCTCGCTGCTTGCTGCAGGGATCTTGTCTCAAAAATCTTGTCATGACCAGACATATGACCTTTCCTCTCAGTCTTTTGGTCTTCGTAGAACCTGATATCCTCATCTTTCTTCTCTCTGGATAACAGTCTGTTGTTCTGTATTTCCTGGATTGCATCTGGAGCTCCTATATCGAACAGGCTGTCTAATTCCAGCACAAATGCTCCTCTTTTTCCTCCAGGGTTACTTGCTCTTCCTTTGCTTTTCACCAGAGCACGATGTTTCTCATGTAGTTAAATGAAGAGCTTCATTGCGTTGTACTTGGTCATTGTCTTGATCCTAGCCATCTGCCAGAATGGGATGATAGATTCAACTGTTTCATATGCAAGGTCTTGAATCATGGGCCTCCCTGCATTTTCCGGTAAATTCTGAAGATTAAGGAAATACTGGAACGCCTGTCTGTTGGTGGGAAGCTGGGAACCACTGATAAAAGCTGAAGGGTATCCAACCAGGAAAGTTTCAGTGAGAGATCTGGTAGATGGCCCAGTTGACACCTGCCTGTGGACAGTACGTGGAGGTTCTGAGATATCAACTGTGCCCCACGGAGCTCCCTCAGCTCCTTGCTTAATGCCATTGTGAAGTTGTAACTTGTAGATGGTTTTCTAGATTCTGATTGAGTTTCTGTTGTTTCCTGAAAAATGATAGATAATTATTATTATTATTAATATTATTATTAATTATTACTTATTTATTATTATTATTATTATTATTATTATTATTATTATTTATTAATTTTATGCTCTTTCATTTGATACCTAATTTGTTGCTCTATCTTGTTTAGATCAAAAGTTAAAGTGCAAAACATAATTCAAGGGACCCCGGAATTGGCGCTTTGGCCGATTTCAAGGCAGAAAATTTAAAGCTCCATGCGGCAATGCTTCCCAACATCCTAGGTCAAAATAGTTGTGATTTTCGGCTTTCTCAGGTCAAAAAGCATGGGAAAATGTACAGAAACCTATGAAAATAAGAAAACGTTGATTTTTGAACAGGGCTACTGTGGTGCACCTGACCTTTGATCTTCCTAATGTTTCTGATTGGGGCAGAGAAAACCTTGTGACTTTCAATGCTTCAAAAACTCAGTTTCTTCATCTGTCTACTCGTCACAATCTTCCACACTACTATTCCCCTATCTTCAACAATACACAACTTAGTCCTTTTTCTTCTCATAACATTCTTGGTGCGTCCTTTTATTGTGAGCTTTCTTGGAAAGATCACATATATATTCTCTTTCCAAAACAGCTTCTAAGAGGTGAGGTGTGCTGAACCGCCTCCGCAGTTTCTTCACCCATACACAGTTTCTTTCACTCTTTAGGGGTCTTGTCCGCCTCTGTATGGAATATGCTTCTCATGTGCTCTTCTGAACTCTCTAACTACATGATTCGTGTTTTAGGAGAGCACACAGTACCCGACTTTCGACAAATTCTTATTCATTTTCCATCCATCTCTGTAATGCAAGGGTTAATCGATATTCTTCATCATTCATCTACTCAACCGGTAAACTGTGGAACAACCTTCCTCAATCCATCTCTTCCCCTGTCCATGACCGCCGATCTTTCAAATGCAGGGTGTCTAGGTATCTTGTAAACCTTGGATCTTGATTTTTACTCTCTTCTTCCACTATGGGGGTGGTCGATTTTGCGGGCGTCCTGCCTGGTTTGCCTTGCTCAAAACAATTCAAGATGAGCCAGGCGTACCTGGTTATGTGAGGTGGAGAACACAAGAAACCAGCTCTCTACTTCACAAGGCCAACTCGAGAGGAGGGGCGACAAGCTTGACCTTCGCGAAGTGAGGAACCATCGCACGGAACATTTGAAAGGTTGAAAGGTATATATATATATATATATATATATATATTATATATATATATAGAGAGAGAGAGAGAGAGAGAGAGAGAGAGAGAGAGAGAGACACGCCCACAAAGTTTCTCTCTCTCTCTCTCTCTCTCTCTCTCTCATATATCCACACACACACACACACACGTACGCACGCACGCAAAAGCAGGTGTTCATCAGTTATCTTGGTGGGGACATTACTGCTTTTGTTTTAATATGAAAATGTTTCTTTCCAAGAAATAGTACGTTTACTTGGCCACACCGATGCTCAAATTTGATTTTTTTACTTTATTTATTTTTTTCTTAAGAAATGGGTTGTTTACTTTTTAACCGTTTCAATCATTTTAGGGCAATTATACTGGTCTACAAATTTTGAAAAAGTTTGTGCTTCGGAGATAAAATGTGTTTCCTATTATGGATTTTGGGGTGCTGAAAACGAATATGACCATAAAAACAGTCGATTGGCTACAGTTTCCAAGAAAATTTAAGTTACACATTTTGCGTATATGTATACCATATATTAGTAAAATACCTGTATAATGCAGTCACTTATATTGATTCAACCCGTCGCTTCTTTGCTTGTGTCTTGTATTCAACTTCTGGAGCATCTCTTGTTATTGTCTAGCAGTAGTCTGCTAACAATGATGGACTCCATTTCCCCTGGTAGCGTTTCTCCATCGCTGAGATATCCTGGTGGAAACGTTCACCATGTTCATCGCTGACTGCTCCGCAGTTGGCCGGAAAAAATTGCAGGTGCGAATGGAGGAAATATATCTTTAAAGACATATTGCAGCCCATTTTTTGATAGGACAACAGCAGGTTTTCCACCAGCTCCCTGTAATTGTCAGCTTGGATATTTCCGAGAAAATTGGTTGCTACTAACCGGAAAGCATTCCACGCTGTCTTCTCCTCACCACCTAGGATACGGTCGAACTCCTCATCTCTAAGAAGCTCGCGGATCTGTGGACCAACAAATACACCCTCCTTGATTTTTGCTTCACTGAGCTTTGGGAATTTACCACCGAGGTACTTAAAAGCTGCCCCCGTTTTATCCATAGCCTTAACAAAAATTTTCATGACGCCCAGTTTGATGTATAAGGGTAGTAACAAAATCTTGCTCGATTCTACAAGTGGAGGATACTGAACATATTTTGTTCCAGGTTTCAATGAGTGTCGGAGTGGCCAATCCAATACTTAGTGTAGCCCGGCTGCAGTCCAAGCACGATAACAACAACTTTCAAGTCACCACAAACCTGCCACTGATGTTTGTCATAGTTTATGCAGTTCAAAAGTTGCTTCATGTTGTCATATGTTTCCTTCATGTGGACTGCATGACCAACTGGAATTGATGGCAATACGTTGCCAACATGCAACAAAAGAGTTTTTAGACTCAACTTCAATGAATCAATGAACAGTCTCCACTCATCAGGATTGTGAATAATGTTGAGAGCTGTCATCAGACCATCGATGTCGTTGCAAGCTACAAGGTCACCTTCCATGATGAAGAATGGGACAAAATCTTTTTGACGGTCACGAAACTTACACACACTAACATTTTCAGCGAGGAGATTCCACTGCTGCAATCTGGAGCCCAACAGCCCTGCCCTCATCTTTGGCAGTTCTAAATCTCTGATAAGGTCGTTTAATTCATTCTAAGTTATCATGTGCGGTTTAGAAGGCGTCAATTATAAACAAAATTCAGGGTCTTGTGAAGTTGAAGGCTCACAAGTTTCGCAGGTTCCTTCATTCTCCTCGTCCTCTGACTCCAGGGAGAATGAGTGTGGGGGCTCAGGAACGGGTAGTCCTTCGCCGTGAGGTACCGGGCGTATAGAAGAGGGTATATTCGGATATTGTAAAATCCACTTTTTCTTCTTGCAAATACCTTTCTTGACTGGAGGCACCATGCAGAAGTAACAATTGCTGACATAATCTGTTGGTTCCCTCCACACCATTGGCACTGCAAAAGGCATAGATTTCCTTTTCCGATTCAACCACTGGCGAAGGTTTGTCGCACAAGTATTGCAGCATATGTGTGGGGCCCAGCTCTTGTCCTGATCTCCAATCTTACAGCCAAAATAAAGGTGATAGGCTTTCCTAATCACGGCGGTTATAGCACGCTTTTGTGATGCAAAAGTCAATTCTCCACAAACATAACAGAAGTTATCTACACTGTTCACGCAATTACGAGGCATCTTTGTTCAAATTAGGCTGAAAAAAATTCAGTTTCAAAAGCAAACGCTAAAAAGAGTTTGACAAGGGGGCACTGTATGACTTCCGCGAATGAACTGATGCTGTGGCGTAATATGTAGACGCCTGTGACACATCGACGCCTTGACTCTACTGCGCATGCACGTAGTCATATTTTTTTTATTTTAATAAATTAATGTAATTACATTACATTTTAATAATTTTAAATTAGGTAAGGTTAAGTTAGGTTAGTATTCCATTTATATTAATATCAAAAACATTATGGGAAGCAATATGTTAAAATGATCCAATTTATTTTTTAATAAATAACTTACAAATACATAATGTAATAGATAAATTTAAAATTACATTTTATTGTATATATATATATATATGTATATATTTAAATTAATTTATTAAAATAAAAAAATATAACTACGCGCATGCGCAGTAGAGTCAATGCGTCGATGTGTCACAGGCGTCTACATATTACGCGACAGATGCAGTCCAGTTAGTAGGGTGCAGGGTTGCCTGATATCTTTATAAATAGAGCCAATTGGCAATTTTAGGCATAATTTTCATATTCAGTGGCCCAAAATTAGGAAAGATTGACTACTTTTATTTCCTAAGCATTTTGGCTGTAGACCAGTGTTACCAGCCATATCGATGCTTAAACTTGATTTGCATGGTCTTTTGGACTTGAAAATGTTTTTCCAAGAAATAGGCTGCTTACTCATTCACATTGATGTTTAGATCCGTTTCCTTGTTAATCAGTTTAGGACAATCAAACAGGCTGTTTCAGCCATTTCAATTAGTCAAAACCGCCTTACGTGTCTTAACTGGTTGACTGTCCCTTTCTCTCCCTCTTTCTGGCTGCATACTCGGGTGAGGGAGGTTGTGTTTTACTTCTTTCTAATTTATATGTATTTTTATTTGAAGTAATATAACCTTGTAATATAAATTTAAGTTTTATTTTAAATTCTACTTTATAAATATATTTTCATTGTCCTTTATTCTGATTTAAAACTTTTTCTCTTTAAAACTATTGTGTAAACCAAGTTCTTTCTCTTTATTTATTTCTAAGTTATCATAAACATCAGCAAAAACAGAGTTTTTCGGGTTTTGGAGGATTGTGGAGTTGCAAAATTTAAGGGACTTTGTGCGTTTTGAGTTTTGTTTGAGGGGTAAAGTGGAAAAGGGTGGACGTTAGCTGGGCGGTGAAGGCACAATATCAACGGCAAAGACGAGTGTTGAGTGGCCCTAAACTGCATAATGCATATGCATCGTCTGCTGAAAAAAAGGGTTCACTCTATAAACAGCCATGAAATCAACATTTATTAACCAATCATAATGAAACTCATACATAGGAAAATTAAGTAAACAGTGTATATGTACAGCAATTTTCAGATTATTATATTCAAAATTAATGATTAATGAGGATTGTTTATATTCAACAAATTTTGTTGGTGAACATCGCTCCAGTTTAAATTCTGGGAGTCCACAAATGCGGTAAAACTTTGGTAATAAAATTTTTATTCTCGTTTTAGTTATAAAATACATCATAAGATTTAGAAAATATAGGAAATGCCTCCATTAAAAAACATGAAAATAAAAAAAGGATTTTGAATTTCGAAACAGAACTTAAATCCTAAGTTTAGAAAAAGAAATCAAATTAACATTTTACTTTTTTGGAATTCCTATTAAAAAAATTGTTCAATGTAGTTTCCCCTTCTGTTTCAACAATTTTCTTCAATCTTGGACGAAATTCATCAATGGTTCGATCAATCTGCTCCTGTGGTATCTCTTCCCACTTTGCCACAAGAAGCTGACGCAAGTGATCAACATTTCTCATCCTGCACCTGTACTCTCTGTGCCAAATTTTCCCAGATTCCATAGTCAACAGGGTTCAAGTCAGGACTGTTAGGTGGCCAATTTTGGGGTTCAAGTAATTCTGGGACATTATTTTTTTAAGTATTCCACAATTGCCATTGTTGTATGGAACGTTGCTTCGTCTTGCTGAAAAAGATAATAACCACCGTTGGCCAGATTTTGCATTTCGGGAAGCATGTTTCGCAGCAATTTCGATAGTACTCGGCATTGATTTTACACCAGACTCAATAAAATGAATGGATATTTTTCCTAACTTTGATATGCCAACTGACACCATGACACTAGCTGAGAAATTACTTCTGGTTGCAAAAAGTCTGCTATCCGGTATTTCATTCTTACATTGGACCTGCGAGTAAACTCTGTCATTTTGATTGTTCCGAGCTGGCTCCACAGTGAATCTCTTTTCATCAGTGAAAAAAGTCTTTGAAGTTTATCACATATGACTCGCCGTAAGATTTGTTTTGATCTTTGAACTCGTTTCTGCTCATCAGTTTGAGTAATCTTTTGCACGTGCACTCTTTTGAAAGGTTTTAGTTGAAGATCTTGTTTAATTATGCGTCTCACGCTAGTTTCTGATAATTGTAACTCTTTTGATATGCGAGCTGGTGTCATATGGGTTCCTGGCTGGTTTTCCTGACTTAATATACGTTCTTCGACGTCGTCAATATTGTCTTCTATGCGAACAGTTTTTGGTCGCCTACTTCCCTCTCTTCTTTTGATATCCCCAGTCTCGTCAATTTTCTTTAGAAGCTTTCCCAAACCACCAAGAATCCATCCTTTGTTGGGGAATTCGGAAAGTAGTTTCGTTCGTCTATTTCCCTTTTCTAGCCTATAATGCTTAATTATAATCTTATCTTCCTCTGAAAATTGCATATTCACTATATTTTATAACCCTGCAAAAAAAATCGTATATTAGAATTTACAAAAGTGAAAATGGAAATAAAGGATTCTTGATTTGTTTGTCGAGCATCAGTTGTAGTATTATTAGAGAAATATTTAATAAATCGTTATTTTTGATAGCTTTGAACTGAAATTTGGTTTACAGATAGATGTTTAAAGTATCTTTTAGGTGTATAGGTTTCCTAATGATTGTTTGAAAAATATTGATTCCATGGATGTTTTTAGAGTGAAACGTTTTTTCTGGCAGACGGTGTATATACATATATATATATTTCTGAATTTTAAGCAGAGGGGAGGTGCAAGTGCGAGCGTCCGCAAAATGCCTCCACACCAATAGAAGGAGGACGAGAGCCGAAATCAAGGTCCAGAGTCTCGATGCCTCTAAATTCTGCGTTTGGAGGATTGGAGGTGATAAAGATGGGTTGAGGAAGACTTCTAAAGTTAAATGGTTGATAAGATGAAAGTTTGAGAATACCGATTAACTCTTGGGTTAAATCGTTGGACAAAAAAGGGATGAAAATGTGTTGGAAGTCTGGTACTGCAAACTCTCCTTGAAGGAGTTTAGAGTGTTCAGCTAGAGTTGAGCAGTGTTCGTTATAATAGCGACAATAAAGACAGAGGGAAGTAACATTGTGGCGAAGAGAGAGGGATTGAAGACAGTCAGTAAAAGGCGGGAAACTGATGAACAGAAAAGCCAGTGAATCCACCCGGTCAAGTAGAGCTGTGTAAATTGAGCCTTCTTACACGTAAGAGGCGTACTACATACAGGGGCCGGCAAAATCCCTGTACACAGAGAGGAATTGAGTTGGGGGAAGAAACAGCGGAGTTGGCACAGGACAACTTACCTCCTAGAAGGTGTTTTAGAAGAAGAGTATATTGATTTTCCATGAAAGATCACGAGAAAAGGAAGCACCAAGCATGTTAAGAGAAGAGGAAAGATTGAGTTGTGTATTGCTGAAGATAAAGGGATAGTCTTGTGGAAGATTGTGGCGAGTAGACAGATGAAGAAAATGGATTTTTAAGACCGTGAAAGCCACAAGATTTTCTTTATCCCAGTCAGAGATAGAAAGATCAGAGATTAGGTGCACCATAGCCATCTCTCTCGAAGCATGGAATGGCTGATGAGGGGGACGTTTTGTGAATCGAGTGGAAAAGTGAAGGGTGGACTCATCGGCATAGGAGAGGATAGGAGAGGAAGTGCGACATAAAAGATCATTGATGAATAAATGGAAAAGGGTGGATGACAGGACAAAGCCCTTAGGATCATCACTATTAATAGCTTTGGGAGGAGAACAGTGACCATCTATGAGCGCAGCTAGAGATCGACCAGAAAGGAAATCAGACATGAAAGCAGAGCTAAAAGGATAGAAACCGAAGTAGGGTAGTTTCAAATTTACGATTTGTGCTTTTGATATGTCGAGCGCAATAGCAAAAGTTTCATCGAAATCCTGAAAGCAAGATGACCAAGAGTCGGAGAGATATGCAACAAGATCGCCAGTGGAGCGTCCCTTGCGCAACACATACTGACGATCTGAAAGAAAAATGTGAGTAGAGAAATGTTAAGAATCTTATTAAGGATAAATAAACAAAATTTAGAAAGGCAAGAAATCAAAGCAATTGGACTATAGTTGGAGGGTTGACAGTGATCACCCTTCTTTGGGACAGGCTAAATGAAAGCGAACTTTCAGCTGGAAGGAAACATAGTAGATGAAAGACAAAGACAAAAGATTTGCTTTGGTATGGTGTCAGCACAGAAGCACAGTCCTTAAGAACAACAGGAGGAACCCCATTAGGACCATACGTCTTGCTAGAATTGAGCCTAAATAAGGCTGAAAATCATCTTTCGAAGAGATTCTAATTTTAGACCTAACTAAGTTAGAGAGGGAAGAGATGGAGGAACAGCACCGGATTCATCCAAGGATGAGTTGGTAGCGATAGTTTGAGGGAAGAGTCCAGCTTTATAAGAAGAAGAGATGGCAATTGAGCCATAGGAATGGAAAAGAGGAGGGAAAGGAGAAGTAAAGTTACTGGAGAGGCTCTTGGCTAGGTGCCAGAAAGAGCGAGAAGAATCAGAATTAAATAGGTTTTCTACGTTTTTGCCTGATGAAGAAATTTCTGGCGAGTTGAACAACAGATTTTGTACGATTCCAGGCAGAAATATAAGCTATGTGAGAGTCATAAGTTGGATGGCGACATTACTTTCTGAAAGCCTCCTCTCTGTTTGGATAGCATCAAAACAAGGAACGTTAAACCAAGAAATTTTGCATTAGTAGTTGGAAAAGAATATGGAATGTACTCCTCTATGCCCGAGAAAATCAAGTTAAAAAAGCAGAAATCACTCCATGGGAAATCATAAAGTACTGCCAAGGGCCTCCCAATCAGCAGCTCCAAAGTGCCAAAGATCTTGGGAAGATTCCAAGGCCAAAATAGAGTTATAGCACAAGAAACAGATATAAGATTGTGGTCGGAGAAATCTAAAGGAGAAAGAAGTTTGACAGAGGAAACAGAAGGATGAGTGGAGAGAAACAAATCCAGAATGTTGGGCCTTTCTCCAAGGCTGTTGGGGATTCAAGTAGGGTGCTGTACAAAGGATAGAAAAGCTGTAAGTTAGTTCACCAGTGTCAGTAAAATGAGAGGAAAGTCAAAGGTGGTGATGAACATTAAAATCACCTAAAATAAAGGTTTCACCGAAAGGAAAGTGGGATAGAATGTATTCCATTTTGAAAGGGTGATAGTCGAAATGTTCTGGCTTCGCGGTAGAATCATGAGAATGTTAGACAGCGGAGGTGTAATTAGTTTGAGAATGACATGCAAGCCGTAGCCAGAGAGAATAGAATTTAGAAGATTCAAGTTCGGGAATACGAGAACAAGTTAGGTCTTCCCGTGCATATACGCAACATCCACCTCTGGAATGAAAATGAGTATAGAGAAAATATTAGGGTGCAGAAACATGGTTGCTGTCAGTCGTCCATGATACCCGAGTGATTCTGAATAATTTAAGTTAAAATATGTGGCCGTTAAAATTCATGCTATTATGTCACAGTGCCGATGCTAGTGCCACGTCTCTTACCCCCACCGCACACAACCAATTGACTTGGACGCACAGGGGCGCAGTTCCCCTCCACTTTTTGCTTTATATAAAACCCTTTCTTGTAATATTATTATTATCATTATTATTATTATTATTATTATTATTAATAATTTCTTTTGGAAATAAACATGTTTTAAAGCTTCTAAATGTGTTCAAAATTAGAAGACGAAAACTGCTATATTTTGCATAAATTAAAGGAATACCTAAAACTTTCATCCTGTGATGCCATTGTAGAATTCATTTACAATGCTCCGAAACAGTATTCTAACTATTATTACTAATAATTGGATTTGGTAAAGAACAGAAATAAATATTGTAAACTATATAATGGAATTTTTCATTTGCTTACTTTATTTCTTCAACCATAATTTTGCTTTTCCAACATGCTTTTAATTAATTCCAAGCTTGTTGCTCCGTTTAAACGAAACGCTTTGCACGAATTTACAGATTCGATATTCTTATAAAAGAGCAGAGAGTTTGTAGTTCATGAGGTGTTTTACAGTGTAAATTTGTCTGGAATGCAGGGCCATTTGCAGCGGCTTCGGAAATAACTTCAACGCGGTGATGAAAATACCAACGAGTTGGGGGAATTTTTTAATTAACTTAAAACAATCTTATGTAAATTGAATATTTTAACTGTGTTTATCTCTGAAGAAAAAAAAAATATATATATATATTATATATATGGAATATGCATGAACACGCACCATTTTGTATAATACAAAATTTGTCCAAACCAGGGTTCAAACCCACCCACCATTCTGCATTATGCAAAATCGTCCTTGTCGATTCTACCGATAATTTACAAGTGTTGGTTACTTCTGGATCACCCAGCCAACACTCAAGGAGGCGTCTTATAAGCTTTTCCTTTGTTGAAATGTCTTCTATTTGCAGTTGGCTCTTCAAAATTGACCAAAGATTTTCAACTCGATTCAGATGCTTCAATGCTTCAATGCCGTTTCGCTCGTGAAAACTTTCTCACAACATTTGTTGTTAAGATATAGGGGTAAATCTTGTTGAAACAATCATTTTCTGCTGCGAGAAGCAAAACTTTTATTTCAACAATGATTTATGGTTTTGGTTATTTACTGTATCATGTCATTTACAAAAAAAATCTATTAATCACAGGATACTTCGCGGAGCAGGACAGGTGAATTGTTGATCTCTTGGGACCCTTCATTTTTCTTCCGCTTCAAACTTCGGAACTCCGAAAACCAGGAAAAGAAGCTCATCACTAAAAGTTACCTGGAAAAAATGAACTCAAGTTCATACATGTTTCAAGAAAACCCTAAAACAACACCCAAGGTAATGGACGCCACATCTGTGAATATGCAAAGCATTCATAACTGTAATAATTTTTAAGTTGTCAAGTAGGTGACTAATACCTTATAACAGTAAAGTGTCAGTAAATAACGTTAATTATATTCTTTAGAGGTGATTGCAAAGTGTTTGAATATTCTGGAATCTGGATCATTCCTGAAAATGAACAACAAACTTTGCATGACTTTCTGCAAAAGAAGTGTATATTTCTGATACATTAGTAGTATGGCCACAAAATGGTAGAGTGCAGCTGCATGCAATGTTGATCAATGTTGCAACCCCACCCCCCCCGCACCCAGTGCCAACCCCCTTGTTGCAAGGTGCCAACCCCCAGCTCCCACCCCCAGTTGCAACCCTTCCCCTCCCACTTCTTACAAAGGATTCTCCCCAGCTTGTGGCAGCTGGGGAAATCCACCTAACCTAAGAGAGAGAGGAGAGAGGAGAGAGAGATAGACCATCCTTCGCCTCGGACCGCCAAGCGCATAGTAAAGTTCTTGGTGTTTGCACTTTGCTTAGAAGGTCTTAATCAGCCGTTTGGCTTAGAAGGCTTAACCTGGCTTAGAAGGCGTAAATGGCTTGTTTAGGTGTATGTGTATATATATATATATATATATAATATTACTAACTTTCGAGCTGACAGACTGCGCTGTTTATTTAATTAATGGAGATGTTCTTGACAGCATCAGATGGCTTAGAAATCCGTCAGTTGTCTTGAGCAGCCAGTTGGTTTAGAACGCGTAACCAGCCATTTTATATAGTGTATACATATATATATATATATATATATATATATACAGTATATTTATTGTAGCAAACGTGCATCGTTTATACATATATTCCCATCACCCCAGTTATTCCTTAATATCGTTTATATTTACACCCAGGAAAGCATTTATTGGATAATAAAACGCAACTACATCATTCTGTTTAATTAGACGAAATATTGGAATTAATTTCATGAAATATTAGAAAATAAATATACAATCAAAATAGTTCAGAAGAACTATTAGTACAGGAGAAATCTATATACACATTCATATTAAATAATAAAATTTTAACAAATATATAGAAAATAAATATACTGCAAAATAATATATAAACATTAAAATAGTACAGATGAAATCTATACATATTTATATTAAATAATAAAATTTAATAAATATATAGAAAATAAATATACTGCAAAATAATATACGAACATCAAAATAATAAGAGTACAGGAGAACTCTATATACACATTATGTTCTACCGCGTTTAACTAAAATCCTAAACTCGCACGTGATCGAGTCTACAATTACATTATTGTTGCCTTCCACTATGCAATAAATACGATTTAACATTATTTCACGCTCAAGTTATAGGGATTCCTATACCTGATGTAGAGGGCCTTCAGTTCGTTCAATACTATTTTTGTGCACACTTTACATTCGGTTCGCAAGTTATCACTCTCTTTAAACACGGATAGAATACAATCAAAAGCACGCACAAAGAGGGCATCGTTATCCATTATTAAATTCAAGTTTATAAACACTCCTTTCCAATGGAGGGTTTATTCTTACCGATTCGTGCTTTTCAACCGTGAACTCTTCTTCACAATGCATATCGGCAGATGAAATAATCTTCTAAGTCGAGGCGATAATTGCTCATTATATAAAGAAATAGTTCTTCAGGGTGAACGGTGTAGGTGAGCTCAGCCCTGTACTAAAGTTCATGATATTTCGAAGAGTCTAAAACTTTTAAATAAGCATCCAGTTCTAGACCATTCTCACCATGTTCATTCCTACACTCGGTAAACCCGTCAAGCAGAGCGGTGTATGCGTATTCAACAACCGTATCAAAATAAAGCATAGCCGTAACACGTGCGTCTAATATAGGCTTTAGCTTGCGGAAACCGACGATGTCAAACATTCTGTCGAGGATGAAGCGGTTTCGCGTGTGGACAAGAACGTTATTATCAGATGCATTCTTCAACATCAGTCGTATATCAATGCAAGGCTGATCGCTATTTATATACAACGTACAAACACTGGCATATGAGGGGATATCAGTACTCTGTTCTCTTGTACCTACACCTGTAGGTATTTCATAACGATCCTCGCTCCACTTCTCAACTATCACGAAGACTCTATTCATCGCCTCAACACTTAAATAAACAACATTCCGTTTACCAGAGTTTCTTTGTCTACAGGTATTTCCAGTACATAGTTAACAACACCAGTTTTACGCCTGAACACACTCAATGACTTCGTCACGGACACATCGTATACGGCATTGAGAATGCTGCTCAAAGGAAGCTCAATCGTATTCTATTGTAAGGAGTGCACGTCCCGACGGTTCAAGCTCTGTGATGACTATGAGCAGCCGGTGCGCGGTTTAGCACGGAGACAGGAGTGGGAAATGAGTCACACGGGTGTCATACCAAGTGTTTACGTTTTGTGTACGGGTTTGTTCCAACATGGAAGAGTCATGTGAATACTTGTGCCCCATTATACTGAGCAATCGTTCAGAGAACTTTTCCATCTGCGACACACGAAGTAATATCGGCTTTAATGTTTTATCACTCCCACTTCCCAGAATGCGAACCAGACATTTTCATTCAGGGTGATTGTGATTTTCACGAACTAAACACATTTTATTCACACTCCGGCACACTATTTGAAAGAAACATGTGCCCATATTTGTCCCTTTTACCAGTAAGCGATACTCGTTTCTAAATTCTATTAAAAATTCACGCAGGCCTTTAGCCACAACCTCATTGCAAACCTCGTCATGATATATATATATATATATATATATGTAGTGGTAAAAATATTTCAGATTGTTCATTATGACAAGAATTACATTCGCAGCCGCAGGGTACGAGTACTCGGTATGATGCAGCATGATATAATACCACTTGTCACATCACTCATCAACAAGACCCACGAACCATACCCATTGCTTCTCTTCTGCACGTGTTGTTTCTTCCACTTTACGGTATATGTAAGCTTTTATGCAGTTTAGCCCCACAATATAGTCCATTACATCGTTTGTGCCATGAAATCCTGCATTGCTATCGCCAGAATAGCCGTAGAGTATTTGAACATCTTGCTCCTCAAGCCCCCCACGGTTCACTGTTTCCTTAAAACCTTCAAAGGATGGAGGAATAAGGATTCGTTGAGTGTTCACCACATCTTCAGACTTTAACGAATACTACTTGATAAACGTCGAGCATGCAATATTAAAGGTAGCCATCACTATTTTTTCGTCTACGTGAGATTTCTTCACACAAACGTCTGAGATCCAAGGCTTGCAGGGGTCAATTTAGCATACAGGTGTAGAGATATGCCTAGGTAATAGCATGAGTCACGTGACCTTTGTTCGATCATACAGCGGGCGGAGCTTAGGACTTTTCCTATACACACACAAACACACACACACAAGGGAGAAAATGAAACGCTAACTGAAACAGGATTTATTTAATAAATATATCATCGAATTATTCACGGTATATATATTCAAATACGTGTAATAAATAAAATAAACATATCGATAACAAGTATATATATATATATATATATATATATAATATATATATATATATATATATATTATATAATATATATATATATATATATATATATATATATCTATGCAATCAAGGGTTACGGTATCATAGGTATCAGGCACCTGGTAACGTTTCCTATAGGTGTTACGACACACATTCGTACCCCTAAGTTCTTTCACACACCCTAGCTTCTGGGAGCGAAAATTGTGGGTCCCTACAGTTAATTGGGGCGATTGGTCGCTCTCATCTTCCAAGCAGGCTAGCTCCTTCAACGAATCAAAGTTAATGATCGAACGGTTCACCTGGTTAAGCGTGATGCCCTTAGCCTTCACGATATAGTTCATCTCCTCCCCCACCCTCACCCATACCCCATAAGTTTTTGGACCTGTTGAGACAAAGTTTATTTCCTCTTTTCAAGGGATCGCCTGTAAATATCTCCGATGACTCGTGCTCAAGCAGTTCCTCATGAAGGAACTGTGTCACATTTTACCCCGTTATGGGCAAGAATATACAGTCATTTTTTTAACTTGTCCGCTAACTTGAGAAGGTAAGACACAAAGAGTTTCACAGGGCTCTCGTGTGCAGTCGTTTTAAAAACAGTTGTCCGTTTACCACATTTGTGAAACTCATCAAACTCATCCTCCATGCACTCATCGCAGATAGTTTGACTTACAAGATGTGGGATAACCTCTTTGGTTTCAGCAATCGTATATGTTTCTATATCGTAGTACACAGTTATACAAGGTCTGTTTTAAGGCTTGGCTTCTTTCATATAACATACATGCTTTACATCATATGAAACATACCACATTCACATATTCTCATTTTCCTGCACGTGCCATTTGGTTTATGGAGCTCAAAGCAATTATTATTGAAAAATGTACGTCTACACACATTACAGTCCCTCTTCTCAGCTTCAACGACACGACTTTCACACTTGGAGCTTTTACACTGCTAACATACCATGTGGCACTCCTTAAAATGTTTCATTATATCATCCGCAAACTCGAGACATCCCTTACACAAGTCGCGTAAAGGTCCCTTATATTACGGATGGGGAGATACGATGACCCTGACAGCCCTAAAATAAGTTGGGGTCTGTACGATCTCTCAAACTGCTTTTAAAAATATACACAGTCCTACAACGATCATCCATTCCAAATACAACTATACGAACATTCATTTCCTGTACTACCCTTATCAGTCAAATTCAAGCTTGCAATTTGAAGCCAGTTTATGCGCACGCTGCACAACCGTAGACAACCAAATTTTTTGGGCCCGTGTACTTAGCACAGTAAACATACGGGCCAAGACTTATGCTATAAAGACGCAACCACGATCAGTTTTCATATGCCGTCTGTAAATTGGTTGAGAATTGAAGTTAAGAGTATAAGATGTGGCACTATGACCCGCAACACGGAATACATGGTCAATATCTACCGTGAAGTTGTCAATATTGAAGGCTGTACTAGTTTGAGAGGCTTGCATTATACGACCTAATATATATTCTATATCTACAGCGGCCAAGCGCCTGAATGATATTACTACCCAAAAATCATCTACATCCCCGTCATCTGACAGGAACCCGAAGGACAGCCTCGTCCTGACTTCACGTTCGTCGCGTTTCTGAAGGGCAAACTCCACAATACTTTCACCTGTGCGTCGCAGACCGTGTTCAACACCCTTGCTATACAGGGATCCATGGTCAACTCTGACTACGTACCGATTTCTAGTCAGGGCTGGGGTGCGGGTGGCGATGCTCACCATTTCGAATGTTATACCATCCTTTACAGAACGAAAGGCTGCAGCTGTTGTGGAGGATGTGCCCGGAATTGAACAGGAATAAGGGAACGTATTTTTATTTGAGGAAGGAGCTAGTGTGGGGTAGCGGCGGCTTTTCAGAGGAGGCATGGGAGACCGGGCCTTCTCTGTTTTTACCATAATAAACTATGAAAGAGGATTTTATCGGTAGTATTAATTCTATACGATCGTGACATGCAGAAAGTAGGGCATCTAACACTTTGAAATCTATTCTATTCATATTGCATATATTATAGACAATTTTGGGCCTCCATACTTTCCCTCACCACCAGCCGCCACTGGTGTGGGGGTTGTGTCGTAATACGTAGAGGCTTTATACCTAGGCTGACCATACGTACCGTTTTGAACGGGACAGTACCGTTTGTTTTATATTTCCTGGCCGTCCCGTCGTTTTAATAAAAATGTCAATTTTGTCCCGGTTTATGTACTTACTTTTTCATGAATACAGAATATTACATAACCCCGTCCCTTTTCTGTCATCCCAATGTCCCGTTTTTGTCTCAAGGAAATATGGTCAGCCTATTTATACCTGACGTGGAAGGCTCATCATCATACCTCCGCTTTGAACTGTCGGGTGGTGGTGCTACAGTTGTCGCTGGTGTGTGTTCGTCAGCGTGGATGGAGTCTGTGACCACAACTACACTACATCGGGATCGTCTGTAATATCGATGATGGGGACATGATGCTGTACCTCGTTGTCATTCACGATTCTGTGGAAGAAGAGGAAAAACAAGACTAGAATATAAGGAACACCACTTAAATTTTTATTATATTTTGTAAATGATCCACTTAGGAGTGTGACGTGTCAGAGATGGATTCTGTAGAAAAATTCAGGTTCACGAGCCCGTCAACGTGTATTATATCTGGCCCTACAGGATGTGGTAAAACTGTGTTTATGCTTAAAATAATTAAAGACAAGGGAGAGATGTTCTCAAAATTTGTGCATAAAGTTATATGGTGCTATTCGACGACCGAGTCAGTATTGAACGAGTACGAAGATGATATCTGTTCCACAAAGGTGTATATTAGGGTGGCCCACTTTTCAATTTTTTTTTAAAAGTATAGGTTATCGTAGTTTTTCCCATTATTTGGCACTATACTAGCACATTGGTACCATTTTTACAAAAATTGATCAATATTTAGGGGTCTCGCATCGACCTTGAAATTACGAGTTTTTTTTTTTAAATGTGTACTTTTTAACTTTTTACTGAATCAAGATAAATCATTAAGTATGGATGTTTTCTGAATCCTGTTGGTGAGAGAAGTCGTTTGGTGTGCCTTCCAATGTCATATGACTAACGGTTTAAAAGTTGTGCCTGTATACAGGTAATACCAATGTGCTAGTGTAGTGCCAAATAATGGGAAAACCACGATCACCTATACTTTTCAAAAAAATCAGCAAATAGCACAAAAAATGAACTAACCTCCTCTTCAACTGCTGAAACAAAGGATCAGTTGGTGCCGAAGTCCTTCCGAGCAGGGTGACGGCTACTGCCCCCACGATAAGCTCTAGGACGTGATGACGGCATCTCAGCTGGAGTAGCGGTCGCCCGAGCATGTTTTCCAGCCGGACAACTGCACCCTGCACCCTCCCCGTGTTGGTGGAAGTGGTGTCGAAGCAGAGTCCGATGACGCTCTCCTCACATCCCCAGTCTTCGAGAGCATGTATGGTTGCCCGCGCCTGCGACAGTCCGGTGCCGTCAGCAACAGCTGGGACTGACAGCAACTTTCCTTCTGTGCAATGAGGAGCCCCGGAGATGAGAATTGCTTGGCGGTGCTCCGCCGTTCCAAGGAAGTTCTGAAACACGCCATATATTTCAATTTCATGGTTGTAAAGTAACCTATTTTTGTTCACATTCAGTTCTCTTTTTAATTGGCATTATGCTTCATGAATCTCATTACTAAATTGATAGCTATGAAAACTTAATCAACTGACCTTGACCATTTTGCCATCCCAGTGGACAACAGTGTGCCTCGGTGGCGTGAAGGAGTCCTTCACAGCCGTCGCCACTTCACGGCGATGTGACACTCTTCCCCGGCGAGCCGTTTCTTTCGAGATACTGAACTGATTGAGGTCTGCTGGTGGATCCGCCGAACGTGTGATAGCAGCCACAATGCTTACTACCTATGTAGAGAATGGAAAGTGGAACGGAAACTGTCAAGAATACATGTGGGTTACGGGACACTTTAAAACTGACGCTATCGATGAATACTATACACAATACGCACCTGATTATTGGACATGCGGAAACGATCAGCCACTTCCATGACAGCAGGTGCATTAAGGATGCGGCGAGGAAGATTGACAGACACACTTGGCTCTTTCGGCAGGGGGAACGCTAGTTCTGTCTCCGACTCTCCTGACATGCCAGTATCATCATTCTCCATGGCCTCATCTCCGGTTTCGTATGCACACTTTGAGGTTTGTGGCTCCTGGCGAGGACGTTTTCTTCCTGCCTGTAGCTTTCTTTTTACAGCGAAAACTTTATCGTTCCCGCTCATCGTTGCCACCCGAGGACCACGTTGATCGAGGTAGAAGTCAATGTCTTCTTTCTTGTCCTTGTCGGACAGCAGTCGATTCTTCTTTATATCTTCGACAGCGTCAGATGCTCCGATATCCCACAGTTTGTCCACACTGTCCGAAAACTTCTGCCGTTTTCCTCCGGCGTCAGTTTCTCGTTTCTGCTCTTTTGGAGTAAGTGCCACTCTTTCCACAATGCCTCTAGCTTCCGTTCGCAGTTGAGCTTTGTGATTGTTTTAATGCGGGCCATGTTCCAAAACTTCAAGACGTTGTTTACGGTTTCTTTGAATGCGTCTTTCCTGTTAGCAGTTTACTGGATAACACTGAAGAAGTATTGCAAAACCTGCCGTGTTGTTGGCAATTTGCTACCACTGATGGAGGACGACGGTTGGCCAACTAAAAAAATTTCCGAGGCCGATCTTAGAGAAGGTAGCGATGTTATTTTCGCCTTTCCTTTTGATGACTCTCTATTTGTAGCTTCAAGAGTTCTTCCAGTTATGGTTGCCATCGATTTGTCCATGACAAAGGATGAGGAACTCAGACAGAATTACAAAATGTTATGATCTGCAAAAAAAGAATTTTCTAATTACCTATATACATTATACATTCCGCCCGGGTATGGTGACTCATTTTTTTGAAAAGTATAGGTGATCGTGGTTTTTCCCATTATTTGGCACTATACTAGCACATTGGTATTACCTGTATACAGGCACAACCTTTAAACCATTAGTCGTATGACATTGGCAGGCACACCAAACGACTTCTCTCATTAAGAGGATTCAGAAAACATCCCTACTTAATGATTTATCTTGATTCAGTAAAACGTTAAAAAGTACGCATTTAAAAAAAAAAACTAGTAATTTCAAGGTCGATGCGAGACCCCTAAATATTGATCAATTTGCTAGTATAGCACCAATGTGCTAGTATAGTGCCAAATAATGGGAAAAACCACGATCACCTATACTTTTCAAAAAAAATTGAAAAGTGGGCCACCCTAGTGTATATGATGTTAATTCGTTAAAGGAGAATGAACATGCAGTCATTATAATTGACGATCTCATGATGGAAATGGATAAAACGTTTGCCGAGACATTTGCAGTGTTCTCCCACCATCTTAACAATCGTATTCTTCATCAATCAGAATCTATTTTTCAAAAATAGATACATGCGTGATATGTCGTTAAATACACAATATCTAGACTTATTTGCACAACGTAGAGATGTATCACAAATTGGGGTATTAGCCAATCAAATGTTTCCGAATCAACGTAAGGAGTTTTTGGAAGTTTATAAAGAAGTTACAAGCCAACGTTACGAATATTTGCTTTGTGACCTTCACCCACGAAACACGTTTAGGGTGCTTCTAAGAACGAATATATTCCCAAACGAGCCTCAAACGGTATATATTCCAGAATGACACAGAAATACCGTGAATTAATAAAAATCTATCATCCACTGGCCCGGGCATTGCAACAGATATTTGTTGAAAATATTGACTCGGACTTTTTAAAATGCATCTGTAAAATCTCTCTTGACGTTAGAAAATGTAATGACCAATGAAACTCCCAGAGAATGCTCGCCTACACCGTTACAGGAACATAATACGTACACTTGCTCGTAAAAGTCAAACTGTGGGAAGAAAAAGGAATTATTGTACAAAGAGGGGGTCATTCCTCCTCATCTTATTTTCAGTTTTCTGGCCTTTACTGACTAGATTAATATAATGAAGAAAGTGGTAGTTATTCCACACGAAGTGTATGCTTCACTACAAAGTTCAAAAAGTCCAGACACGGTTCTAGAACCCTGTAAAAGCAGGCTTAAAAGAATGGAAAGCGAATTGTTAGCCCTATTAAACAGGGAAAAGTCTCCTGATGAGAAAAAATTATATAACAAGAAGCTCTGCAGAAATTTCTTCACGAGTACGAAAATTATAAGAATCAGTCAGAGGCCCCCGTGGTTATTAGACACAACGTGGACAACGATTAGCATGGCAACATAGGATCTGACGCCGACGCTAGAGATAACCAGCCAAAGAATAACGGTGCGCCTCTACAACACATCGAACATGTACTAAAAAGCAGTCTCCTATATACATTGCGGAATAAAGGCTTAACTCTTTATAATCTATTGAATGAGGACCCCATAGAGTGATCGATACAGGCGAGATTTTTGTGTAAGGAACAAAGGTACAGGGCTCGAATATCGTTGACATCGTCCATGATCTGGTGGCAAAGTGGGATAGCCCTCACCATCAGGATGGAAGCATATTAAAGCAAGACTACAACAAATAAATGTCCTCAAAACACTGATAGGAAATCTGAACAGGTTAAAAGACTTGGAACAAGCATCGCATGTGCCACAACTGAGCACGCCATCACCCCCAACAGTAGTATATCTGAAGAGGAGAAAGAAGAGACCAAACAACAACGGTCAACCCTCTCCACGTGCCTCTAAAATAAGCAAATGGCTAACATATTAAGAAAACGTCATTATGATATTTCTAACCCAGCCTCCTACGGCAGTGTTGATAGACTGTACAGAGGTGTTTATAATGATGGAGTAGGGAAAAAAGATGGGAGGTTTTTGCGGGAGCAGGATGCTTATACAATTCATAAACCGTTGAGAGAAAGGTTTAAAACAGCCAAGACAAAGACAACAGACGCTCCGAGTGACTCTATTTGGCAGTCGGATTTAACAGACATGCAAAAGTATTCAGTGTATAACGATGGCTACAGCTACATCCTATTCATAATACATGTGTTCTCTAGATACCTGTGGTTAATTCCCCTGAAAAATAAATCGCCTGAAACAGTTGCTAAAGCTACCAAAATCGCTGATGTTGAAAGAAAACAGTATTTCAGGCTATTTTTGTACGGATATGGGGAAAGAATTTATTGGCCGAGCTTTCCAGAACATGTTGACAAAGTTTAATATCAGCTACTACACTAGCAATTCTATACATAAGGCCTCTTTATCTGGAAGAGTTCAACGTACCATAAAGAAACGCGTGCATCGATATTTTACACATAAAAACGTATACAGATATATAGGCATTTTGGATTGACTGGCCTCATCATACAACCGTCCACACCATCATATGATTGGAACACCTAGCGAGGTTTTAGAAAGAGGTACGCACACAGAGTGAGATGAGAAGAGATATTCGTAGAACTATGCCACACTCTACACGTTTCAAAATCAATGATCATGTAAGACTGTCGCGTTCTGGTAATAAATTCGAGAAGGGATTTGAGCAAGGTTGGACTTGCGAGATATTTAAGACGAAATAGTGCTGTATTACGTTGAAGATTTGAATGGGGAAGAAATCGCAGGAGGCTTTTACCGCAAGGAGTTGCAAAAGTGACATTTAATTTAGGAAAAAATGTGTTTAAAATTGAAAAAGAATTTAGGCTGCAAAGGTTCACGAAAGAGAAAAATGTACCTGGTGAAATGGCTAGGGTACCCAGAAAGCTTCAACACTTATATAAATGCTGATGCAATAACGAAGCTTAAATAGTATGCAACATGGCGCCTAACCACTCCTATGTCACACTCCGTCTTCTTCTTCTCTGTCTTTACATCCTAACAACACCCTGGCCAATTTTGTAACAGAACTCAATGGGCCCGTTGAATTAGATCGTAATTCCTATAAGGTGGAGATATGCGAAATTCAGCTGGACACCCTCTTTTTAAGTATTAATTATAAAGAACCCGTTTTTATGGTTCTTAGAGACTTTGATGTGTGTGAAAAGGCCGGGGTAATTCGAGATAAATCAATGCGTACTACCTGGAGTGGGGATGCACGGTATTATACTATCAGTAACACTAGGCCCGGGGCGTTATGGTGCGGCTGAGGATGTTGTGAGAGACTTAAACGTTATTTAAAAAGCTAAAAACTTACAGATGAATTAGAATACGAAATCGTGAACAAAGAAACCTCTGTACACACTCTGACCCTAAAATGACAAACTAACAGAAGTATTAAAGACAAAGGGTTGTTCAAAATCATAACCTACGGACGATATGGTGCAGCCCTCCCAAGAGATACTTTTCACGAAGTACAAGAGGATTTGTCCAGCTTAATGTATCATCTGAAATTAGGGAAATTGGGCGATGGCTATCTACCCCCAGATATGTGCTATATATAGAGTAGGCTGGGTCGAAAAATTAAATTTGTGAATTTCCACATGCCTGTGTCCAAGAAATTTGTAGATGCACTAGAAATGCTCAACAATGATTAAAAAAACTAAATTCATCAAGTCTTAGATGTTCCGCAAGTCATCTGAAGATTACAAGTAAAACGTAAAACATTACAAAAAACTTTAAAACTTTTAAAACTTTATTTAACTACGTAAACTTTATTAATTATTTGGCAATTATGATTTTTGATTAAGATTTTCTTGTATTTTTTGTATTCTTGTTGCTATTAAGTTTTTTCTTGACTGTTTCGTCCAGAATATATATAATTTATTTTTACAATTTTTCTTTTCAGAATTAATTATTTGAATAGTTAAATACGCGTTGTTACAGTAACAGAGTGACTTTCCCAAATTATCCGAAATGGCTGAGGCCGTAAAAGTGAAAGCAACTGTTGAAAAAATCGTGAGTCCAGCTGTTTCCCTTTTTGGGAAAGCTGAGCTCAGTGGAAATCAACTTCCCCTATATGAAGACGTTTTAAAAGAATATTTACAAACAAGATATCTCTTACTTATAGCTAGTGAGGGGAAAAAAGAGCCAAATGCTAATGATGTGGCAAGAATAGTTGCATCAAAGGTAAAAGAGATCTGGAAATGTGCATCAATTCCAACAATATCAGAACAGCAAATATTAGCCAGAGTAAAGGATTGTCATGAAAAATCTCAAAATATGATGAAGACTGGTAGAAAAAGGAAAGATTTTGAATCTAAACTAACCGCGTTCAAATCCGAAAATCAAAGGCTTTTTTATATTGCTGCCTGTAAATGCCATGATCTGTTTTCTTGCACTTGTGAAAAAGAGCTAAAAGTTCCTGCCATGGAACGTTCTTTCCTAATTGACCAAAGAGGTGCACGAAAAATGGCAATAGGCATTATTGATTTACAGACAACGAAGAAACTGTAAATAAGATCTGAGCGTAAAGAACAAGAAAGAGCACGATTTTCTAAAAACATTGAAGATGGAGATATCAATAACCCATCCACTTCCAAGGAAGAGCCAATGGACTGAGATAACTTTCATACAATTCCTGATTCTGACACATCAACAGATACAGATAGAGAGCGTGATGATGATGATCACATTGAGGAAGGTATAAAGAAATCAGGTGAAGCACATAAGCTCACTCGCAAATTGCCTTCATTAGCAAAAACTTGTGACCGATTCGGAGTATCAGACAGAGCTGGTGCAGCCGTTGCCTCTGCTGTTCTGGAAGATTTTGGTCTCATTACCTCAAGATTATCACAATGTTGTGGATAAGAATAAGGTGAGACGGCAGAGAAAGAAGATCAGAGAGGAGTTGAGTAAATCAAGTGAAGAAAGTATAGAAACATTGTATTTTGATGGAATAAAGGACTTAACTAAAGCAAATATCTGTAAGGATGGGAGGTAGTACAGTACAACAATTACTGAGGAACACATCACGCTTATAGCTGAACCAGAATCAATATATCTTGGGCACTTCACTCCTGTGACTGGAAATTCAACTAACATTTCTAAGGGAGTGATAAAGTTTCTTAACGGTAACAATATTAAGTTAGACAAGCTGAAGGTCATTGGATGTGATGGAATCAATGTAAACACTGGCATACATAATGGAGTTATCAGGCAACTAGAGGTACACTACAATACTCCTTTTCATTGGTTCGTGTGTTTGCTGCATACCAATGAGCTACCTCTCCGCCATTTGTTTAATTATTTGGATGGTAAAACCAAAGGACCAAAAACCCTTGCTGGAAATGTTGGCAAAAGCCTTACTGCGTGCGAAAAGATGCTAGTTGTCAAGTTTGAAGCAATCAAATCAAGTAATATGCCTTCTATTCCGGGGGATCTCGATCTAAGCCAAGATCAAAAGTATCTCATGGAAATTTGTAATGCAGTCATAGAAGGCCAATGTTCCCAAAACCTTGAAAACCGCAACCCAGGTTCTTTGAACCATGTCAGATGGCTTACGACAGCCAACAGGATAGTTAGACTTTATGTTGCGACCAAAAAGCCGTCAGAAAACTTGAAAACTCTGACCGAATTCATTGTTCGCGTTTATGCCCCAACGTGGTTTAATATAAAGCGAAATCCTTACTATTACCAGGGACCAAGGCACCTCTGGTTTATGATATCTAGTTCAAGATACCTTTCTGATGAGCTTAAGGTTTATCTTCTTAGGTTAGGTATACCCCTTTGGGGGGTGAGGACATCCCACCTTCTCTCTCAAAGTTAGGGTTTAGGTCAGGGTCATCCCCTTTGTGGGGAGGTCATCCTTCCTCTTCCCGCAAAGCTCCACTTCATGCAATTTTGGGGTTACCTCCCCCCTTGTTATATAACCCCTCTCCCATTACCCCGACCCCCTTCTTGCAACTTGGGGGTTGCCTCCCATTGTTGCATAGCCACCACCCCTTTTCAATAACCCCACCACCCTTGCATCATTTCCCCTACCCCCTTTTGCAACATTGCTCAACATTGCAATTGCAATCTACCATTTTGCAGTCATACTACTTACCTTAACCTTTTCCCAGTTAAGTTAAGTCGTCCACAGTCTTTGTTCTTTCGTGCTCACTGCAACTTCTTTGCGCGTATCTTTGCTGCTAACATCTTTTTAGATGGTAGAATGCAGTCCAAGCCACGTTCCGCAAGTCTTTTCTGTTCTTTCAGAAGTTTTCACCCCACAGCTTTCCAACGCACTTTGAATGTCATCTGGGTCTTTCTTACAAATACTTAGAAGTTTTGCTTCCAGTATTTATTCTCTTTTTTTTCCCCATTTTCCCACACATCTTGTTTACGAGCAGCGTTTCCAGACCTTTAGGTTTCTCTCGAAATCGACAGGTATGTTTCTTCTAACCAGAAATACGTACAAAAAATTAAAATTTCCCGAAATCTCGAAAATTTTCCATGATAAAAGTAAAAGTTTTAATTTATTATTAAAAAATTTAACCCTCCGTTCAATTGCTGATTCTGGCTGAAATTTTCAAAAGGCTCAAGAAAAACATTCGCCAGGCAGCGTAATTTTACGTCTCATATATACTGAGATGATCGCATATTGTAAAAATTTAAGCATAAGTAGAGGCCTACTGTATACAGTGGACTGTTGAAATTGAAGATGAAATTGTAGGTAATATTCGTTTTAGCACACTGCGGTGTTTTTCGATTAAAACATTTTTCTGGTCAATTTTTAGTCGTTTTGTTCGAATCTGACATCCGTTTCCTGTGCAAACGTGTATTTTTTTAGATATCTTCACTTGAAAAGATTTAGTTTTTAGCTAGTGATTTCACCATTTTTTTATTTTTTCACTCCTCATTTAGTAGCCGCATTCGCGATATGTTGAACCACAAGATTGCATCACTTCCTTACAGCAATTGCGGACCTGCCCTCGAAATAAGGTAAGAAATTACATGCTTTCCTTGCTAGGTTAGGGCTACGTTAGAGTTAGGTTATGTTAGGGTTAGGTTAAGGTTAGGTTAATGCCAGGTTAGGTTAAGGTTAGATTAGGTTAAGGTTAAGTTAGGTTAAGGTCAGGTTAAGTTAGGTTAAGGTCAGGTTAGGGTTAAATTAGGTTAAGGTCAGGTGAGGTTAAGGTTAGGTTAGGTTAAGGTTAAGTTAGGTTAAGGTTAGATTAGGTTAGGTTATTCATTAGGGAAAGCTAAAAACATTTTTCTGGTCAATTTGTAGTAGTTTTGCATGAATCTGATATCCGTTTTCTGTGCAAACGCATAGTTTTGGCGATACCTTCACGTGAAGATAGCTCAAAATCTACACATTTGCACAGGAAACGGATGTCAGAATCGTGCAAATCGACTAAAAATTGACCAGAAAAATATGTTTCCATCGAAAAAGACCGATATGTGTTAAAACGAATATTTATCGAAATTTGTTAACTTTTTAATTAAAGTGGTTTTTTTTTATAAATTTAAAAATTTGATGGGTGAAATTAGTACATGCAGTAATTATAATTTTTCTTTCTATTATAATTATAACAAATTTAAATACAACCATATTTTTAGTAAAGAGGAGTTTCAATGCATTAAACAACTAGTTAATGATAATAGCATATTAATTTGTAAACCTGATAAAGGCAATTGTGTAGTTATTCTTAACAAAGTAAATTATATCAATAAATGTATAACATTTTGAACGATAGTACCAAATTTTCTAAAATTTATGGAAATCCACTTCATAGTATCCTTAAATTAGAAGATAACTAAACCGTATCCTTCGTAAACTGAAACAATTCGGAAATCTCTCTGACGAACAATACTCCAAACTTTATGCGTCTAACTCTCCGTGCCGCCCCGTTCTCTCCGCTATAAACACCTTCAATTATAACCTTGCTAAATTTCTCATTCCTCTATTATCCGAGTTCACTGTCAATGAAGGTTCAGCTAAAGATTTTTTCTCTTTCGTTAACCTTTTAAGTGAGCATCGCCACTCGAGTGACGCGCCTTTGGTGACTGCGCAACGCCTCTCAAGTGACACTAAGTTTTTGCATAACTGGACGGAAGACAACAATATGAAGTTTAACACTGAGAAATTTCAATTGTTACGGTACGGGAAAGGGGAGAACCTAAAATCCATGGAATACTATACCCCAAATGGACAGGAAATTCAGAGAAATTCTAAAACAAAAGATTTAGGAGTTGTAATGACTGATGATACGAAATTTGAAACACAAAATAAGATAACAGTAAACAAAGCAAAGAGAATAACTGGGCAAATACTGAGAACCTTTAAACGAAGGGATAGGAATATAATGATTCCTCTACTGAAAATACTGATCATACCCAAATTGGAATACTGCTCGGTCCTAACATGCCCATATAAAAAAGAAGACATTAGAGAGCTTGAACGGATTCAGAGAAGCTTCACAGCCAAGATCAATGGGTGCAAAGAACTAAATTACTGGGAAAGGTTACGCGAATTAAACCTATATTCACTGGAAAAGAGAAGAGAGAGATACATTATTATTTACACTTGGAAAATAATGCAGAAACTAGTCCCTAATCTTACTCTGAACCCTGTAACTCCCCAAACAACAGTGGAAGGTAGAAAAGGAAAATTGTATCGTGTTCCCAAATTAAAGGCTAGACACAGAACATCCTTAACCCTGAAAGAAAATAGTTTTGTTGTGAGAGGACCAAGACTGTTTAATCAACTGCCCAAAGAACTAAAGAACACGAGTGGTGTTGCGGTGGACATCTTCAAAAGTTCAGACACCTGACTCAGAACAATCCCCGATGAGCCGGGCGTACCTGGCTATGTGAGGTGGAGAGTACAAAGAACCAACTCACTACTTCATCAGGCCAACTCGAGAGAATGGGCGACAAGCTTGACCTTCGTAAAATGAGGAATCATCGCACGGAACATTTAAAAGGTTGAAAGGTATATATTTGAAATCAGTCATTTTTTTTCTCTAAAAATCCCTAAAAAAAATTGGAATTAAACAACTGATTTTCCTAGTTTTTTACGGATGCGGGAGGTGGGGGGAGAGTTCACACGGAAAGATTGCGCACTGAAAAAGTTAAGGAAATCGCTGAAATAAATAACACTTACTCTGTGGTTATGGCCAGTTTTGACGAAACATCTTTGTTCACAACATCCCTCTTAATGAAACTACCGACTCTTGTATCAATCTTCTTAAATCCTATAATTCTACAGTTCTCGATCTAAGTGAAGATAACATACGCTCGCTCCTTGAAATTGCTACTAAAGACTGCATTTTCTTTTTCAATAATGAACAATATGTAAAAACAGACGTAGTGTCAATGGGGTGACCCCGTGGGCCCAACTTTGCAAATTTATTCCTTTCTTATCATGAGAAAAAAGTGGTTGCGAAACTGTCCCCAGCGCTTTAAACCAATCTTCTTCCGTCGTTACATAGACGATTGTTTTGTTCGATTTAAATCTTCCGATAATATTGAACTTTTTCGTAAATACTTAAATTCAAAACATAATAACATTAAATTCATTTCTGAAACTAAAAACGATAATCCCTTAACATTCTTAGACATAAATATTACGCGTAGAAATAACCACTTCCGTAACATCAGTTTTTCGGAAACCCACTTTCACAGGCTTTGGAATGAAATTCGGCAGTTTCGAACCTGTTATGTTCAACCGCAACCTTATCCTCACTCTTTTAAACCGTTCATACGAGATTTGATCCAACTACCCTTTCCTTCATGCCAAATTGGAATTCCTTAAAAAGTTTTTACTGGATAATGGGTTCCCTTCTAAACTTATTGATAGTGCAATAAAAAGATTCATGAACTTAAGATTTTCTAGTAAAACTCATATCGCTCTTACTACAGTACAGAAGGTTATATATTTTAAACTTCCCTATTGTGGACCTGAAAGTCTTGTGTTAAAGATGAAAATTAGTAGACCGATTAATAGATTTTATCCACAAATTTTTGTTAAGTGTATTTTCACATTAGAACGTAAATTACACTCTTTCTTTAAATTTAAAGATAAAATGTCAAAACCCTTATGATTATCGGTTATTTACAAATATAGGGGAAGGTGTGGCAACTCGGGACTCCAGAGCAACTCGGAACACCCCATCTGCCGTCCAAACTAGTGCTGCCATTTGGCTTTAATCTATCTCCGTCGGTTCCGACTGATCAGTGGCCTTGAGAGAGTGGTACGGGGTGGGTTGCACCACGCAGCTGGGAAAAAATTAGAAAGTCTAATTTTTTCTCCATTTGATCTATCATCAGCGAATTTTTCCTTGATTCATAATTCCAAAACTGTAAGAACTTATTTTGTTGCTTTTTATGTGTAGGCTACTTATGGATCAGTGTTTGATTTTCACGTATCGTCGTGTCTGAAATTTCGTCAATGACCACGTGGTACTGTAATTTGGGAAAAGGGGAAAAAAGGAATCCCAGGTTCCGAGTTGCCCCACGTTTTTTTTAACCAAAAATTTGCAACGGCTTTCTCAAATTCCAGTTACACCTAATGCAAAGCTAGAACGCTATAAAATGTGATACAGAATGGTAGACAGAAGGCGAAGATAAATGTTTTTGTATTTAATGGGTCAAAATACTCGTCCTATATACCTACAAAATTGTAATTTCTTTACGGGTCCCTAGCTGCCCCACCTTCCCCTACATGTGACAATTGCACATCATCGTACGTTAGTATGACTACACGCCAACTCCAAGTCCGTATTTATGAACACAAGGATATTAGTAGTTACACTAAAAATAGACTTGCAAATCCCTCCAAATCGCATATACGTTCCCATTCCCATCATTTGAACCACCCAAATAACTTCTCGATTATTGCTAAAGCCACTAAACATAAACCAGATATAAGTCATTATAACCCATTCCATAATCACAATATCTTGCAATAAAATTTTCTATACTTTCCATCCAACCATGTTAGCCCCGTCCAACAATTTGAATTAACTTTCCTCATCTTCATTTTCTGATCGACGTCCGTGGTGTAATGGTAGCGCATCCGACCGGTAATCGGAAGGCCCTGGGTTCGATTCCCGGGCGGTTCACCTCATTTTTCATTTGTTCGTTATTTCTCTTCCTCGTGTGCAGAACGCTCCTCTATACTTACGTGGTTTCTATACATTAATATACTGCGTGGTCATTGCAGTTAAATGTACATATTCACGATTTGCGAGGGTGCCCTCTCAGGGCATTGGTTTCTGCCCTATGTAGGAGAATTTCGACTTGTGACTGATGAGGTCCGTGGTGTAATGGTAGCGCATCCGACCGGTAATCGGAAGGCCCTGGGTTCGATTCCCGGGCGGTTCATCTCATTTTTCATTTGTTCGTTATTTCTCTTCCTCGTGTGCAGAACGCTCCTCTATACTTACGTCGTTTCTATACATATATATATATATATATATATATATATATACGAGGACCACTCACTATATTGTCCCATTTTTTTTCTTTCCAATTTCCTTGTAAGTTCCAGAAATTTTGTACACAAGTAGGTACATATCTTTCTTACAAGATTTTATTTTTCCACATAGCCTCCATCCTTTTCTATTGCTTTCCTCCACCTCGAAACAAGGGCCTTTATTCCTTGCTGTTAAAAGTCCACTGGGTTCCGCTGGAGCCACCTCTTAACCTCCTCAACAACCTCATCGTCACTGAAACCTTCTTCCACGAATAGCATCCTGCATTGGCCCAAACAAATGGAAGTCTGAAAGTGCCAGATCCGGGCTGTATGGACGGTGGGGTAACACATTCAAGCGCATTTTTGTGACGGCCTCTCTTGTTTGCAAACTGTTGTGTGGTCTTGCGTTATCGTGCAAAAGAAAGACGTCCTCCAGTTTTCTCTCCAGTCGAACTCGCTTTATACGTCTCTGGAGTCTCTGTAGGGTAGCAATATACGTCTCTGAGTTGATTGTTTGTCCTTTCTTCATAATGTCCACCAGAATCACCCCTTTCATGTCCCAGAAGATGGTGGCCATAACCTTTCCTGCGGAGGGAGCTATTTTGAACTTTTTCTTGCGTGGGGAATCTGAGTGATGCTACTCCATGGATTGGCGTTTTGTTTCAGGTTCAAAGTGGTGTACCCAAGTCCCATCCCAGTCACAATTCGTGAAAGGAAGTCATCCCCTTTTGTCTCATCTCGAATCAACGATTCAGACGCAATTTCTTTTCTTTGGGCTTTGTGATATTCAGTCAATTCGCGAGGAACAAGCCGTGAACACACTTTTGAGTATCCCAGTTGCTCAATTATCGTATTCACACTTCCTTCACTAATTCCTCGCTCTAGTGATAGCTCCTTGTATGTGACGCGCTGATTTGTTCGAATGATGCTGTTAGCACGTTGCTCAGTGCGAGATGTCAACCAATGCCGGGCGACCGCTGCGTGGCTCATCATCGAGACTGGCTCTCCCTCTCTCCGGTGATCTCACACGCTTAGAGGAGCGTGCAACTGTGCTTCGATCAACAACAGCATCTCCGTAAACGTTTTGTAGAGGTTTGTGAATATTTCCAACTGTTTCCTTCTCTGCGGTTAAGAACTCGATAACAGCTCTCTGTTTACGATGCACATCACTGTCAGACGCCATTTTCGAAACTGCGTTAACCATCGGTTTTATACAAGTGCGTTTAAAAGTGGTTTTATACAAGGAGGGGAGGTTCAAAATGGAAAAATCCGGTTATGTGAAGCGCAGAAAGTTCAAACTTACGGCCCGAAAGACATTTCAGCCCCATGGCCTGTTATTTAGCTAAGAAAAAAGGGTGGGGCAAAATATATTGAGTGCCCCTAGTGTATATACAACTTTGGTTAACCTTGTTTTTGGTTTCGCCCAAATTGTTCATTCTGACGAAGGTTAATCTTGTCACTCCACCTGAAACCTACATTTTAACGTGGAATTCGAACCACGTCCCACCAGCAACCCAGCTTCTTTACTACTAGGTACCAAGGGTACCAATTTTTATACCAGCCAATTTCGTAATGTGTGAAAGGATGAACAGCTTGGTTTTGCAGCACGCTGCCTGCCGTCAGCGGGTCTCGATCCCGGGGCCGAAGCCACTGCATCACCGAGCGCACGGTATATATATATATATATATATATATACAGGGTGGGCCGTAAGTTTCCATACATAGGAAAAATTAAACGTTTGTTTTTATGTTTCAGATACCCTAAGAATATGCGTTTGACGTAAGATCTTGTTTACTGATGAAGCAAATTTTTACGTCAATGGAGAGGTTAATCGGCAAAACATACGTTATTGGAGTAATGCTAACCCTAACTGGCTGAGTCCGACGAAGATGCAAGGTGCCGGTAAAGTGATGGTGTGGGCCGGGATATGGGGTGACAGAATTATTGGACCAATTTTTGTCAGTGGAAATCTTAATGCCGAAAGGTATCTTAACATGTTGCAAGAAGAGATTTTCCCATCCCTGCTAAACGAGGAAGGTAACTTCCCAGTTTACTTCCAGCAAGATGGAGCTCCACCTCATTATGGTCTTCACGTGCGTCGGTATTTGGATCAGCAGTTTCCGGATGCTTGGATTGGTCGGCGTGGTCCTGTGGAGTGGCCTCCCAGATCCCCAGATCTCACCCCCCTTGATTTCTATCTTTGGGGGCACTTGAAGGCCATGGTGTATCAGGAAAAGATACGAGACATAAATCATCTAAAGGAACGTATCACCAACGCCATTACAAGCATAACGTCAACTGTGCTAATGCGTGTTCATCAACAGTGGGGAACACGTATTGAAATGTGTTTTCAAAACAATGGCAACCATGTAGAGCATATTATATAAATAAAAATGGTTGTCCATAACAAAATGTTTATTTTTCCTATGTATGGAAACTTACGGCCCACCCTGTATATATAGTCCATATTTATTCAGAGAAATTGCAAATCAAGGGATTTAGGGGTTGTAATGACTGATGATGCGAAAATTGATACACAAAATAGGATAGCAGTAAACAGAGCAAAGAGAATAACTGGGCAGATACTGAGAACCTTTAAAAGAAGCGATATGAATATAATGATTCCTCTACTGAAAATACTGATCATACCCAAATTGGAATACTGCTCGGTCCTAACATGTCCATCTAAAAAAGAAGACATTGCTAGAACGGATTCAGAGAAGTTCACAGCCAAGATCAATCGGTGCAAAGAACTAAATTACTAGGAATGGTTACGCGAATTAAACCTATATTCACTGGAAAGGAGAAGTGAGAGATACACCATTATTTACACTTGGAAAATAATGCAGAAACTAGTCCCTAATCTTACTTTGAACCATGTAACTCCCCCAAACAACAGTGGAAAGTAGAAAAGGAAGACTGTATCTTGTTCCCAAATTAAAGGCGAATCAGGGAACATCCTTAACCCTGAAAGAAAATAGTTTTCTTGTGAGAGGATCAAAACTGTTTGATCAGCTGCCCAAAGAACTAAAGAACATTAGTGGTGTTGCGGTGGACATCTTCAAAAGAAGATTAGACACCTGGCTCAGAACAATCCCCGATGAGCCGGGCGTACCTGGCTATGTGAGGTGGAGATTACAAGAAACCAACTCACTACTTCACCATGCCAAAGCTTGACCTTCGTGAAATGAGGAATCATCGCACTGAACATGTGAAAGGTTGAGAGGTTATACATATATATATATATATATATATATATATATATGGGATGAATTTCACAATTAGACACGTGAAATGAATGAATGATGCAAACCCACAAGGAAAAAGAAAAATGATTCCAAAACTTTTCCCGTATTCAGAAGTACACTTCGTCAGGGAATGAAGGGTGGAGGCAAGATGACCGAAAATATATAAAACAGAACAGAAAAACAAAAAGATTAACACAAGATTAACAAGAGTTGATTAGAGGCAAAAGGTATTTTAACAGATATTGTCAATTTTATACATTTCCGCAATGTTATTGAAATTATTTTTAAATTGGATAAATGCACATTCTAGAATATTCCTTTAGATTATATCTGTGTTTTTAACGAGAGTTTAGAACTATCCCACTAAATACTATGATTACATCTATACATATGGTTAAACAATGCATCAGAATTATTTGCTGTTCTACACGCATATTTATGCTGTCTTACCCTAATATCTAACGTTTTACTCGTTTGGCCTATATATACTAAATCACATTGTGTATATCCGATCGAATACACACAACCAACCAGATTATCCGGGCTATTCTTTATTAAGCGTGATTTAACAGTATTATTATACTTAAAGACTACATTGATACCAATTGCTTTTAGTAAAGTCGGAAGATATTGAAAATTTACCTGGTAAGGTAGGCTAAGGATATTTTTACGCTGAAATTCCTTTACAGTTACACTATTATAATACCTATTCTTGGCCTTCCTAAGGCAGTTATCTAAAAATGAAATAGGGTAACATAATTTAGTACCAATATTCATGATATTGCATAACTCTGAATCCAAAAATTCAGGACTGACAACTCTCAATGCTCTAAGAAACAAGCAGAGAAAATAGAAGATTTAATCGCAGGATGATAGGCGGAATAAAAATGCACATAAGAGTTATTATTAGTAGGCTTACGATAAACTTCAAATTTGAACTGATTAAAGCATCTCCGAACTTTTAGATTCAGAAAAGATAAGCTTCCGTCATTTTCTTTTTCAACCATGAACTTAATAGATGGGACTAATCTGTTGAGCCTATCAAGAAATAAGTCAACATCCAAATTATTAGGCCAAAGGCATAAAATATCATCCATATACGTGTACCAAACAAGGCTAAAATTAACAATTGTAGGCAAAATTCTGCTTTCAAAAAATTCCATATATAAGTTAGGCAATACCGGTGAAAAGGGATTTCCCATCGCCAATCCAAACAACATAGCATAAAACTTATTTTCAAACTGAAATTTACAATCATTGACGCAAAGCTTAATTAACTCAATAAGAGTGTTGTGTTGAACAGGGAAAGAATATTCAGAGATCTTATCTTTTTAAAAAACCAAGTAGGTCATCAACAGGGACTTTTGTGAATAACGAGCATACATCAAAACTTACCAGTTTGAAATTAGGGTCATTAGAAAACTTCAGTTTGTCAATAAGATCCATGCTATTTACAATATGTGACTTGGAAATAGAACCAACTAACGGCGTTAATAAACTAACTAACCATTTAGATAGCTTATAGGTTACGGAGCCTACTGAGCTAACAATAGACCTCATAGGATTATTAACTTTATGTGTTTTAACTAAACCGTACAAATATGGAAGTGACGGATTAATACTAAGAAACTGCTTAGAAAGCCAATTATAGTTATTTTTTAATATTTCTCTTAATTTTCTGTTAAACATTTTATTAACATCCTCCAGTGGATCTCTGTTTAGAGGTTTGTACGTATCACGGTCACTCAATAACGTATTCATCTTTTCAATGTAACTGTTTTTGTTCATGATAACGATCAAATTAGATTTGTCCTCTTTCAATTTCCTTAGGAAGTGTTATAGTGAAAAAGTCATCCCAAAATCCCTGCTTGGAAACAATACCGTATGTTGGACGATACACCGTTTGGTGACACCGAAAGAATTATTTTAAAGAAACATATTAATATTGCCCGCATCGAAGTGAAGAATGCCTTCAGAAAGTCCGAAGTAAGAAACGATATATTTTTTTCCACCATCCCTCTTACCTGGAGAAGTACATTTTTGGACGATATTTATAACAACTTCCGGAGAAGATGCATAACTCAGAACAAAAAATAAAACAATAGACTGGACGATTTAATTCGTGATAGTTACTGGACCAAGAAAAGTTATTTTAGTAATATTGTTAACTTGTCGTTCCATGAGCTAGATAGACTTCAATACAAAATGTGCGTTAGGTTATGGCTTAGGATTCTCTGTCCCCAAAAACCCCAGCAGTTTACTGATTGCTAAGTCTTTTATTAATTTTGAAAACATAGTAATATATCCGAAAGTGAGGTGACTTTAGCCAAAGGTTTTGTGTGTATAGTGCTTTTAATACAAGGTATGAATCGAACTATCCTTTGAGGTTTGAAAAAGCCCTAAAAGCACTTAAAAATAACGATTCATTACATATTACTAAAGCGGACAAATCTAATAGCTTCTCAGGAAATGAAGGTAATGTTCTTAAGTGGATCGAAAATTGGTTTAGTGGACATGAACAAAGAGTGGACATTAATACCAAAGCATCTAACTGGAAAAGTGCAACAAGCAGGGTGCCTCAGGGATGAGTTTTGGGACCAGTTTTCTTTATTTATATCAATGACATCGACTTGGGTATTAACAATATAATTTCAAAATTTGCGGATGATACCAAACTGAGAGGACGAAATAAATCAGTGGTAGAACATTTGCAGATTCAAGAAATTCAATTCAAGAAATTAATAAATTACTCGAGTGAGAAGAATTTTTTAAAATGAAATGTAATATAGATAAGTAGTGTACCTGCAAAAAAGAAGAGTGCAAATGAATTGCATGCAACATGATCACTTTTGAGTTGCAAGAGTGCCAGTGCGATGCAACACTGCAGGAAAGGAGTAAAGAAGGATTATGCATTAATGGTGTCGGGGTTACACCCTTCAAGGGGGAAGTGGGGTCACCTAACCTAACATGTATGTATTTATGTTAGCATGTAAGGAATGAATGTTTGTGTTTGCATGTAAGTATATAACTGTTGGTTTGTTTCCATGTTTGTATGTGTACAACTGTGCAACAATTTTTTGTTTATGTTGATTTTTCGATCTTTTCTATGTTTCGACCACGCTCATTACAGATTTGGCATCGGTTTTACTCGGAAAACTATAGTTTTTATGATATAGTCAAATTTAGAAATCTTACTTTTTCGCCATTTTTAAGGCATTTTTCTGCGATAGCAAAAGTAATTTCAAGTGAAAAATTCAAAATGTCCTCAAAACTGGGGTTTATTAGTAATGTTTTTATTGGTTAAGGCCCATTATTAAATATTTGTACACATTTGGTTTCTTATTTTTGTTAATAAAATGTTTTTGGTATTTTTCAGATATTTGAATTAGAATTATATAGTGATGGCTACCAATAGGCCATGCAGACACTCTGCAGATGTATTTTGTTATGTTTGCGGCCATTACATCAATCCAAAGCAAGTAAAGCACAAAACTGACACAGGAACGAAGTTTTGTACAGCATATCACGCTTACTTTGGCATGCCCAATTGCCCATGGGCGAACAAGATAAATCATGGGCACCTCACTTTTGCTGTGGAAGCTGCCGTTCCACATTAGAAGGATGGCTGCGAAGTACTAGAAAAGGCATACCATTTGCTATTCCTCGCATTTGGAGGGAGAAAATCAATCACCACGATGATTGCTGCTTCTGCATGGTAGACATTTCACTCTACAAGAGAGGTAAAGGTCGAAAAAATGTCCTATATCCAAATCTCCCATCTTCTATTGCCCCAGTCCCCCATAATGAAGATTTATCCGTTCCATGCCCACCCACCATGGAGGAAATAGAAGAAACGCCTTTAATATCCTCCGATGAAGATGAAGATGCTGACTTCGAGGCAAGCTCCAATACGTCACCCCATTTCCCCAACCAGAAAAAATAGACGACCTAATCAGGGATATGAACCTTACGAAAACCAGTGCAGAAATTATGACGTCCCGCCTTAAAGAGTGGAATCTTTTGGACCCAAATGTCAAGATCTCTTTCTACAGGAATAGGCATTTGCGATACGCTTCTTTCTACTCCTGTTTTGTATCGAGCTCTCTTTGCTACTGCTGTGATGTGAATGGCCTTTTTGCTGAGAGAGGAATTGAATACAGCCCTGCAAATTGGCGTTTGTTTATTGACAGTTCAACTAGAAGTTTAAAAGGCGTCTTACTACATAATGGAAATATGTTACCATCTATTCCTGTGGCTCATTCGGTTGAATTAAAGGAAGAATGTGAAAATGTAAAGCAGTTGCTAGACAAAATAAACTACAGTGAATATAGATGGGATGTATGTGGAGACTTCAAAATACTAGGACTCCTGCTTGGACTACAGTATTCGTGTTTCCTCTGCCTTTGGGACCGCAGAGTAGATGGTGCGCACTTTGTCAGAAAGGAATGGGCCGTGAGAAATGAGCTTAATCCATGCAAACACAATGTTCTTAACGAAGCCCTTGTTCCAACAGACAAAATTTTGCTACCTCCGCTGCATATCAAGCTTGGTCTTATGTAAGCAATTCATCAAAGCTTTGGATGTTGAAAGTGATGCTCTTTATCATATACTTTCAATGTTTCCCAAACTTTCTGAAGCTAAAATCAAGGGAGTCATATTTGTTGGACCTGAAGGCAAACGCATGTTAGCATCTAAAGAGTTAGAAGAAAAAATTACAACTCTTGAAAAAAATGCTTGGCAGTCATTTCGGCTTGTAGTCCATGGATTTTTAGATAACAAGAAGAAGGACAACAAAACAAAGAGCTAGTACAAAATCTAGTCAAAAACTTTCAAAGGTTAGGTTGTAGAATGTCCCTGAAGTTACACTATCTGGACTCGCATTTAGAATTCTTCAGACTAAATTTGGGTGACATGAGTGAAGAACATGGTGAACGTTTTCACCAAGATATCCAAACCATGGAGAGGAGATATCAGGGAAAATGGGACAAAGCTATGATGGGCAAAAATATCTGGTGTTTAGTACAAGATAATCCACGGGACTATAAGAGAAAAAGTCACTCAAATGTACATTTTTAAGCATTATCCATTTAGATTTGTGAGCATATTTGTATGCATATTATATTTGGGTGCATTATTTATACATTATGTCATGTACGCATTATATATACATTATATACATTATATATACACGTATATCTTTAAATATGAAATGTATTTATTTTCCTTTCCTTTTCTTCATTGTGATTTTGCTCTCTTATAAGCCACTAGGTACAAAAAATAGATTATGGTTTTCAGACGAAACTAGTTTTCACGCACCCAAAAACATGAAACCCAAAAAAATAAGATAAACACAAATTTTCCAAAATTTTGTTACATAGTGATAATTGGAGAGGAGCCACTTCCTCTAGCTGGAGCATCTTGGAGCATAATGACGGTTTTTCTGACCTCTCTAGGTGTCTGACTTCGAATTGCTGAGTGGCTGAATGGAGATAACCAGCTATATATATATATATATATATATATATATATATATATATATATATAATATATATATTATATACATATATAGCGTACCTGGAGCTGCACCTCATACCACTGCAAGTTCTTATCGCAAAATGTCGGCTTCCTCCCGAACTCCTGAAAAGCTTTTGAATATATATATATATATATATATATATATTATATATATATGGAAATGAACTCAGAATGGTCCCCTGAGGTGTTTTATGATACACACAGACCGTGCATGGAACAAGGAACTCTTCTGGGATAATTAAATCCACTATAGTCCGAATAAGTAATGGTAAGTGACAAATACATAGTTTTTCTTTTTCATGATGCTAGCCCGACGTGGGCAACGGGTCACTCGTAAAGAGGTCCCACAAATATAGCTTCCATCACCAGCTATCTGGAAAGCAGACAGGATCCAGCTTTGGGACATGGATCTAGGGTTTAAAGCAGCCTAGCCCTGCTACATTTAGAACCTCAATATAAGCAAAAGACTCGCTGCCTTCACGTCAGATTGAATACATCAAAGAAAAAGGGGTAACTATTATATTTTTAGACAAAAACCAAAACTTAAACCTCAACTGGCAGAATTGAGCGTCCACTTTTCAAGGCACATAACATGTCCGTTTCAAGCTGGAAATTAACTCAGAATGGTCCCATGAGGTGTTTTATGATACACACAGACCGTGCATGGAACAAGGAACTCTTCTGGGATAATTAAATCCACTATAGTCCGAATAAGTAATGGTAAATGACAAATACCATAGTTTTTCTTTTTCATGATGCTAGCCCGACGTGGGCAACGGGTCACTCGCAAAGAGGTCCCATAAATATAGCTTCCCTCACCAGCTCTCTGCAAAGCAGACAGGATCCAGCTTTGGGACATGGATCTAGGGTTTAAAGCAGCCTAGCCCTGCTACATTTAGAACCTCAATATAAGCAAAAGACTCGCTGCCTTCACGTCAGATTGAATACATCATAGAAAAAGGGGTAACTATTATATTTTTAGACAAAAACCAAAACTTAAACCTCAACTGGCAGAATTGAGCGTCCACTTTTCAAGGCACATAACATGTCCGTTTCAAGCTGGAAATGAACTCAGAATGGTCCTCTGAGGTGTTTTATGATACACACAGACCGTGCATGGAACAAGGAACTCTTCTGTTTGCGTCTTTGCGAGTGACCCGTTGCCCACGTCGGGCTAGCATCATGAAAAAGAAAAACTATGGTATTTGTCATTTACCATTACTTATTCGGACTATAGTGGATTTAATTATCCCAGAAGAGTTCCTTGTTCCATGCACGGTCTGTGTGTATCATATATATATATATATATATATATATATTATACGAGGGCTGATCAAAAAGTTCCGTGACAGATGTATTTATTGCAAAACTAAATGTCACATACCAGATCAAATTTGTCTCCTTCAAAGTAGTCTCCTTCTGGTTGTAAACAGTGATTGCAGCGGTCCAGCCATTTATTGAAGCACCTGTTATACTCTTCTTTCGGAATGTTCTTCAATTCTTGTGTCGCAATTTGTTCGATTTCTGGTACATCCTGAAATCTTTTTCCCTTTCGTGTGTTTTTCAGCTTGGGGAACAGGAAAAAGTTGCAGGTTGCCAAATCCGGCGAATACGGTAGTTCGGGAACCAGTGCAATGTTGTACTCCGTTAAGAATTCCCTTATTGAGAGTGCTGTGTGAAAGATCACATTGTTGTGATGCAACAACCAGAAATCCGACGTACATTTTGCTGGGCAATTTACACTCTCCATAAGGAATTCTTAACGGACAATTCTTAACGACAAATTAATCTGTGTCTGCCCACAACAGTCGTAAATTTTCTTTTTTAGATTTTTTTAAATTACTTTTTCTAAGACTTTCCTCTTTAGGAAGGTAATACCACTCAGCCGTTAGGAAGGTTTTTTTGCGTCTTTTGAAAATTTGAGTAGTTTTCGAATGTAAGAAGTTCGTTTCAGATTATATACTGTACTCGTTTTCGCAATCTGTTCCGTCTGAATGTGCTACTCTCAGTTTGGCAAAAAACATTTCTTGGGTCGTAAAAATATGATCCTGCGCTTTGTGTACCAAACTCTATTGGACCGCTTGCTGAACCAACTGTTTTCAACGGGTTAACTGTAATAAAATCAGATTCAGATATAGATGTTTGCGTCTGTGGAAGATCAAAGAAGGCTAGCTCAGATTTACAACATTCGCTGCTATGTGGGTGCATAAAACGGGTCATGACGATGGAATAATAATTTTACCTCTCACATCAATTGCTCATTCTATTAACAGAGGTAATTGTAACAGGCTTAGTTTATATCAGTTAAAAAAGTGGTCAAACATCGGTCTGAAACGCTTAGAACATCTTTTTGTGGATTACCTTTTATATTTAACATCTCAAGTTGGTGTCCGCTTACTTTTCTTTTTCCGTAGAACACGCTTTTTCTTCAGCTTTTTCTCTTTGTTTCCTCTGCCGCGCAATTTTCTCTTCGCATCTTTGACAATCTCGTCCCGTGTACGCAGTAAATGTTTTTTGAAATATTCTTAGGCTTGGTGCCCGCCATTATATCTTCAACCGTATTAAGCCCTGATTGTAAAGCCTTCCGACAAAGCTATTTGACACCACTCTTCAGTAAGGGGACAGCCGTACGCAATATAGATGAAAAAATGGAGGGAATGCCGCTTCCACGATGTATCTTACGCCGCAGTAGACTGGCAATGGCCTTTGCGTCATTCTGTCGCAACACGTCTGAAGTGAAGATTCGCTGTCAGGTTCCCATAACCGAATGGATAGTTTTTACCTTCAACCTTTCTCATACAGCATATATCGAAATAATACTTACTAAGTTAGATGCAACTTTGACATAATGAGGCTTATCATATTTAATACTCATGATTGGAAATGCGAGTGATACGTAACAATTGTACCTGACTGTCCCCAACAAATTGATGTTCTACAATGTCGCTGTGACTGAGAAGATCACACGAATAGTTCGTGAAAAGTGTCTATTTCGAAAGCTAGACCATAACTGCCCTCAGGTAAAATTTTGAACAGCTTTGTCTTCAGTATTTCTACTAGCCTCTAGTTTTAACAGCAAAGTTTGTGCAAGTGTATATTTGTTTACGATTTCATAAAGTAAATCAGACGAAAAATTTCAGTTTTTCAGACTCCCTTTTAAGTCTCTCACAATATCCTCGGCTGTGTCATAATACCCCGGATTTAGTGTCACTTCTGTATTGTAGTAATGTGCTCCCTCGTTCCAGGCCGAACGCATGGTATAATCTAAAGTTACACCTAATTTCTCACATCCATCACGTCTTCTAAGAACCATAACACGGTGTCTTTCTTAAAAGTTTGCAGGTCAACTGAGATTCACATAATCCAACCTCTTATGATTCACGCTCCAATTCGATAGGGCTATGCAGTTTTGTTATAAAGATGGACAGGATGTTGTTAGGGTGTGTATCCAACGATGCAGAGGCTGGCAGTGTACTAGCAGTGTAACGTAGAAGTGGTCGAGGGACATGTTGTATACTATTTAAGTTTCATTATTACAGCAGCTTTTTCAAAGGAGTTGAAGCTTTCGGAGGACTATAACCACCTCTGCATGTCGTTCAAATCAGCCTGCCAAATAGAATGAATTCATGCGGCTTTTGTATTCGCAGTTTTAAAGCTTCTCCTCACAGGCTTAAAAAGTGTATAGGTGTCCTGCTCACGCAAAAATTTCTCAACATCTTCTTTCTCTAAGCCCTCAGTATACACACCTCTGTATAGTCTTTGAACACCGCCATACGAAGCTGGATTAGAAATATCGTAATAGTATTTTCTTAATATGTTACCCATTTGCGTATTTTAGAAGTGCGCGGGTAGGGCTGTGCGTTGCTGATTGGTCTCTTCTTCTTCTTCAGAGTTATCATCATCGTAGGCGAAGGTGTGCTCTACTGTGGCATCCGTATTGCCTGCTCCAGGTCTTTTAACATGTTCTGGTTGCCGATCAGTGTTTTGGTACCTTTAGTTACTGTAACCTCGATATAATGTGCCTCCACCTTGTTAGAGAGGGTCTATCCCATTTTCTTACCAAATCATGAACGATATCAATAATATTCGAGCCCTGAATCTTTAACTAACCCTTCAAAAACAACCTCGGTAGTATCGGACCAATGTATAATGGGATCCTCACTCAATAGATTGTAAAGGCTTAGTCCTTTCTTCCTCAATGTACAGTATGAGGGAGACTATTTTTTAATACATATTCGAGATATTGCGGACTCACCTCGGTTTTCTTTGTTTGTTCGTCTCTAGTCTCACCATGATCAGCATCGCCCCTATGTTTGCTAATTACGGGGAACTAAAGAGGTGTTTTATAATTTTCTTATTCCTGAAGAAATTTCTGAGGAGCCCGTTGGTATAAAATTCTTTTGTCATCAGGAGACCTTACGCTGTTTAGCAGATTCACCAATTCGCTTTCCATTCTTTTAAGCCTATTTTAACGGGTTCAAGAACTGTTTCTTGACTCTTTGTATTTTGTAGTGTAGCGTACATTTCGTGCGGAACCACTACTACTTTCTTCATTATATTAAACTAGACAATAAAGGACCCAAAACTGAAAATAAGATGGGTAAGAATGAACCACCTCTTTGTACAATAATTCGCTTTTTCTTTCCCACAATTTGTTTTACAAGCGAGAGATCGTATAATGTTCTTGTAACAACGTAAGTGCGACTTCTGTGAGGGTTTCATTTATGCATTGCTTTTTGTAACATTGAGGCAGACTTCACAGATGCATTTTAAAAAGTCAGGATCAATATTTTTAACAAACAGGTGTTGCAGAATGCGCGGTGGTCTGTGATAGAAGCACTTTAAACGTGTTTCGCTGTTGAAGGTCACAAACCAAGTATCCGTAACGATGACTTCTAACTTCTTTATAAACTTCTATGACCTCCTTACGTTGATTCGGGAACATTTGATTGGCCAATACCCTAATTTGCGATACATCTCTGGGTTGCGCGAAAAAGACTAGATATTGTGTTTAGTGATACATCACGCATATACTTGTCATTGAAAAACAGATTTTGGTTGAAGAAGAACACGCTTTTGTTAAAATGGTGGGAGAATAATGTAAATGTTTCGGCGAACTATTCATTTCTAATATGAGATCGTCAATTACAATAACCGTGTGCTCATGGCCCTTTATCGTGCTGACATAAACGCCTTTGTGGAATAAAATAATGTCTTCTTAATCATTGAAGACAGCTTGGTATGTCTAATAACACCATATAACTTTATGTACAGAGTTTAAGAACACTTGCTTTTATCTTCAATTAATTTAAGCATAAACACAGTTTTACTACATCCTGTAGTGCCGGATATAATGCATGTAGGACTCGTCAACCTGAATTTTTCTACAGAATCTATCTCTAACCCATCTCTAACCCAGCTACCCTAGTCAAATCTAAAATTTCGAGAAACACGTCTTATATTAGTTAACATATTTTCTGGTTCTTCAGAACCGTGAATAGTGACACCTCCGACCCTCAACAGCTGCATGTCGTGGATGTTTACGATGATGATGACGTTGTAATTATTGAGGCATCCGATTGCGCTCCTTGAATCAGCGTGCCAACTTCCAACACTATAACAGTTACTGTTCCGGATCCCTCAGTAGCAACATACCCTATGCCACCCAATCCAAAACTACGGAGACTCAAGGATGACAGACGCAGAGTAGAAACACCCTTTACGACAGATATGCTGCGTAATCGTGTTAAACTCTCCACGAACGCGGCGAGTGTTAGGTCCTCAGAATGTCCTGAAAATGTAGCAGAGCCTCATCCCTCCATGTCTTACACTACACCACCCTCAGTAGCACCAACCCCGAATAAAAACTGTTTCCACTTCTATCTGTTCAATACCCCTCCCGCTGTACATTCCGACTCGTCAGCAACACCTCAAACTGCAGACGGAGGCATATCAATCGAGCTGGTGCGCAACGTTACTTCCACCCCCGTGCCGCTGGCTGGGAAACGCTATAACGTCAATGCCGATCCTCGAGTCGTGTATAACAACACGTTGGGTGTTGAACACCCACTGCGCCGCATAGTTTAACGTATCGTAGAGTTTGCCTTTCAGAGCAGAAAGGGGCGCGCGTCCAGGTTAAGGTTGGCACTCGAGCTCGGAGCAAATGATGGAGCTAGAGATAACTTTTGGATAGTAATACCCTAAAGGAGGCTGTTTGTATATGACATTGCTTATATTTTGGAGCGTATTGCTCAGGCCACCCAGAGCAGTACAGAGTTTAACTTGGAGAACTTCACAATCGATACAGATCACGTTTATCGTGTTGTGGGCCATACGTCCACGCCTTATACACTTAACTTTAGCAGCTACTAAATATACAAAAGACAGGAATCTCGATCGAGGTCGTGGCTTTATATGTGGGAATTATTTCCCACAGTATTTAAATTTATATTGTGTAAAATTAGATACTGTATATACTATTTCTAATCCAAGAGAAAGCTCCCTTGAGGAATGACGTGTAACATTTGTAGGCTCCGCCCATCGTACGCCATCTTGAATGTGGGAGCTCGTAGTTGTAAGAAATTATGGTCACTAGTTCTTCAGTTTTGCTACCGTAAGGTTGTGCTCCGCTTAAATTGCAATTGATTCTCTTTGAAATCTTAAACGTTTAACTTTGTTTAAATTCCTTTTGAAAGGCGCGTTCATAACCTTGTTTAGGCTACTGTTGCCACTAGTTATTCGTAATTTAATCTTAAGTTTGTCCTATTTCGAACCCAGGAGCCATTTTGCTCCTTGTGTATATATTGTGAATATTTTAAATTAGGCTATAAACATAATTATTTAGATAAGCAGTAATATTTCATTTAAATTTAAGTTAAGTTTAGATCGCTGACGGTAATTTACATTAAGTATTACCGTGGGATTTAAACTGATCATTACGTATTGGGTTACGTAACCCCGCTCTTGTCTGCTCTGTGGATTTGAGGAGTCCTTGGAATTAATAATTTTGATTCCCCCTATCCCCGTAGTGGATTTAAAAGTAGGTCTAGGAGTGGTTAACTTGCTGGCCATTATTTACTCGATCAGTCATTCAGACTCAGTCGAGTTTAACTTGGGTACGGCTTGGGTCGAGGTGGTGATTGGCCTCAAGAGCTTCCGAGGTTTGGTACAGGGAGTTCCACCCAGGCCCTAAGTCGCTCATTTTGTGTGGGACCTCCAAACTGCTCCGAACCGCAGTTGAGGTCAAAGCGCGTCTCGATTGAAGGCTGATTAATCCTGGCAATTGAGTCAGGGTAGGTAGCCCCCTCAGGTCCCCACATTATAATATTAATCTTGGTTCACATGTTTACCGTATTAAACACGTCCAATGTTAAAATTTGGTTGCCGACGGTTGTGCGGCCTTCACATAAACTAGCCACAGATTGGGTTTCATTTTAACTGTGATATGGGTCCTGAAGAGCTAAGAAAAGTTCAGCGGGAAATATCTGACCGTATAGTTGTATTTAGTTTGGATGAGCGTCGTAGGACTGTGTATGTTTTTAAAAGCAGTGTGAGAGACCGTAAAAATCCTTTACTTATTTTAGGTTTGACGGATACAGCATACCTCCCCATCCGAAATATAAAAACTCTTTACGAGAGTTACGATAAATTTGTAAGTATGGCAGGCACCATGATTTGTGTTAGGGATGTCTTGAGTTTACGAATGATCTAATAAAACATTGTAAGGATTGTCACATGAATTGTGAACAGTGTAAAAGCCCAAATGCGAAAGCCGGATAATTAAGAACGAGAGAAGAGATTGTAATGTATGTAGACGCATGTTTTTCAATAATACTTGTTTTGATTTCCAGAAATCAAATGGGACGTACAAAAAAAATAAGAATTTGCGAGTGTGGTATGCTTCATATGAAGGATAGCTGGGGAAAATCCGAGCATAACTGCAATAAAATTCAATATACTACATATAAGAAATATAAGGCGGATGGTGTAAAGCACGTATGTTACAGTGAGGAGGCCACGGCTAATAATAAAACTTGTATAACTGTATACTACTGTATGATATAGAGACTTACACAAACCCAGAGACAAAGGAGGTTATTCCCCGCTTACGACGAGTGCATGAACGTTGAGTGTGATAAATGCCGTAAATGTGGCAAACGAACAAACATTTTTAAGACGATTGCAAGCGATACGCCCATGAAACTCTTTGTAAACTACATTGTAAAGCTGTCGGATCAGTTAAAAAAATTGGCTGTATACATTTGTGCGCATAACGCTTCAAAATTTGACACAGTTTCTTTATAAGAAGCTGCTTGAACATGAGTCCTCAGAAATATTTTCAGGTGACGCTTTGAAAAGATGTAATAAACTTATACAAATTCAGTTCAGTTTAAAGACGCTCTGTTATTCACGCCCTGTAAATTAGTTAAGTTACCTAAAGTAATGGGCGTGGATGCCAAAGTTTCAAAAGGGTATTTCCTTTACACTTTTCTCATCGGTGACACTTTAAATTACGTAGGACCACCACCCACCAACCATTACTTTAATGATGGCAGTATGAGTGTTAGTGAGCAAGAAGACTTTGAGAGGTATTACATTAGTTTTAATGACTCCAATTCTTACAATATAGCAGATGAACGCGGGCGTTATTGTGTGAATGATGTGCGTGTGCTGAGTGTGTGTTTACAGGCCTTAAGAAGGATGTAGATAACCCGATTCAATTGTGATCCGCTACAAGCCAGAACCACGATCGCATCATTGTGCTTCACAGTATTCAAAAATAACTTTATCCCTAAAGACAGCCGGGCTCTCATCCCCCGTAACCTTCCGCGTAGTTATGAGTATAGGGGTATGTACTGGCTCACACACCTACAACACAGACTGAAGTGTTCATAAAACATGCTCGCAACGCGGACGAAATGGCAATTAAGATTAATGGCTGCGTTATTTCGGTAGACTGGCTAAGTCAGGATCTCCACACTGGTTGAAAGACGGTATACTCTTTTTACGGCTGTTGGTGGCATGGATGCTCACGTGTTGAGTTTGGAGTCACAGGAGATATCCATAGGAGATCTCCCGCTGATAGTCTTGCATGGACCCATACCCGAGACCAGCTTATAAGCTCGCAGTTCACTCACAATGGGATGTGGGAACATGAATACGATATGCAGATGGAGGGGTTTTTTCATGAAGGAATGAGGGGCCAAGGGTGAATGCCCTTCCCATTGAAGAAGAAGAGAACCAAAATCAAGGTCCGAGGTTTTCGAGATGCCTAGACACGCTGCGTTTGAAAGATGGGATGTCATAGACAGGAGGAAAGATGGATGCCCAGTTTCGCGAAGAAATAAGGGACATTAAGCGTTTAATGGTAGTGGACCCTCTAAAATGCGGAGATAGTCCGTTTGGTGGACGCACAAACCTCTTCAATCTATGCTATCTACCTACGAAGGGCGTGAAACTCCATTACTATGATTTCTGTTTATTATACCCCTAAGTTATGAAGAACAACCCATACCCTGTAGGAGCACCTGAAAAACTGGTGGGCCCCGCACTACCTACCATCGAATATTTCTGAACTAATATGAAAGAGAACTAATTTGGACTTTCCTCTGTTGATGTACCTCCCGCCACCGAATCATGGATGCCTCTCTTACCTTTTGTCATAGACCTTAAGCTTATGTTCCCTCTGTGTGTGAAGCGTGCAAAGAAGAAAATAGGGATTGTAACCATATATTCAATAAGAAGAAGGTCAGAGGCGTTCATAGAAGTCCTGAGCTAGCCCAAGCATTCCCCAAGACTAAAGAATACTGAAGATTTATGAAGTGTCGAGGTTCCAGAAGGTTCCAACCTCTTGAATCCCTACATTAACACCTTCAAAGATAATGTTGAAACATCAGGATATCCTCGAGGTATTGAGACCGAAGACGAAAAAACAGCATGTATCCAAAGTTACCATGATCGTGAAGACATACAGCTTGAAAGGAGTCAGGTTGTGCGAAACCCTGGCAAGCGCTTTAATGCAAAGTTGTGCTTAAATAGTCTTTGGGGCAAATTTGCACATAATATAGACAAGGTAAACGTTCATTTAGCTCAAAAGTTATAACGAAGTTTGGGACTACGTCAACGCCTTCGATAAAGAAATAATGGAAATCACGAATGTGGGTAACACTTACATAATAAGGTACAACAGAACAGAGATATCTACGGATTCGTCACATTTCACAAATATACCTGCAGCAAGCTTCACAACAGCTTACACACGTATCAAGCTTTGGTGTCTGATGTAATCTCTTGGACGGAGGGTTCTGTACGCAGATACAGATAGCGTGATATTTATGGAGAAAGAAGGTGAATATATTCCTCGTAATGGCGAATTCCTCGGAGAGATGTCTGACGAGATCAAAGATGAGTATGAGTACAACGCCTATGCCATTTCTTTTGTCTCTTCTAGGCCAAAAACTTAAGGGGTACGTGTGAGGGTTGGGGATAAGCTCAAATACATCGTGAAAGCTAAAGGCATCACTCTTAACTATGCAAACCGTCAGATCGTTGTCTTTAAATCGCTCAAAGATCTAGCGAGCTTAGAAGGTGATGGAAATGAGGATGACCATCCACCCCACCTGGTTGTAGGAACTGATAACTTCCGTGCACAGAAATTAGGTGGTGTGAAAGAACATACGGAGAAAAAGGTGTGCGTAGTACCTAAAGGAAACGGCACCAAGTGACGAGAACCTACAATATTGTACTCTTTGGATACCGTGAGGCATAAATAGTTGTTATATATATATATATATATATATATATTGTTTTAGAATTTATTTACTTGTTAACATTTTACAGTTTATTTATTTATTTATTTATTACGTGTGGTTTACATAAATTTATATTCCAGTGAGCGTTTCATTTTTCCATGATTGTGTGTGTGTGTGTGTGTGTGTGTGTGTGTGCAAGAAAATCTGAGCATCCCCCTCTGTATAGTGCCTGTCAAAAATAATTTCGTCACGTGGCTCCGGTTAATAAACCCTTTGGAAGGACACACTTCCTCCCTGCCATGTTCAGTTGACCGCAACAGAACCTTATGAACCTTATGTTGTTTCGTGTGTTGGTCTCTCTTCACACGGAGGTCAAGCTGGTGGCCCCGCCTCTAGGTCTGGCCTGGTAGAGGAGCGAGTTATGTGTTGGTGTTCAGATGTATCTTTTTCCTGTTGAAGATTTCTCACGTTGCATAATAAATAACGATGGCTGCCGATGAAATTGCATGCTCTACATTCCTGAAGTGGTACTCACAAAGTCTACAGATGTGGTGAACACTCAAAGAACTTCTAGTCAGCCGTCTTTTGAGACATATAAGTCCAGTCTAAATCGGGTGAAACTCTGTGAAGAGGATGCGCAAATACTTTGTGGAGTTTCTGATGAGAGCATTACAAGCTTCCATAATGCAAAAGACGTAATGGAATATGTTGAGAGCTTGAAATGCGTAAAAGGGTACGTTCAATGTGGAGTGAAGGAGGCCACGTTCGATGAAGAGAAGCAAAATTATGGATCGTGAAACTCTTTGATGAATGGCACGACAAGACCTATTACCTTATGTTACATTTCATCGAGTACACACATGTCACCAAACCCAAATCTTGTGGTTATGGACAGTTTGAAATATTTCTATCACTACATCTATGTGTACCACGAAGAGGTGGCCAGTGAAATTATAGCTAAAGGTTTATGCGAATTTTTAATAGATTTCGTGACGAATATTGTTTAAACCCCCAAAGTGGAACTGTATGCGCAAGATTTTTTCTCGAATAGGGCCTCTCAGTGTCAATAAGTTTTCATCTTCAGTTAATGTATTTTGCGTACATAACTGTTGCTCGTGAAAGAAATATGATAAATCCTATTATTCCTGAACATGTTATAAAGTCCTTGGTACGCATCCCTGGCAACGGATATGATAAAACTTTGAAACCTGTATTGCCTCTTGCATCGCAGATGGAAAATTTCTCAAAGTATTTACCAGATATAATGGGAACCGGTTTTAACCATTCATTTATGCGACCTAGGGTGTCGAAGTTTTGATGTTGGAACATTACCGTGCAGGAATTCTTCGCCGCACAGCAACAGACGCAATTCCTATTCCACCCCATACGCTTTGTCAACTGAATCAGTCCGCGCGCTGTCCGTCTCACAACCGCCTCAGAGATTGAACGATTCGACGTGCTCTCGTGGCAGACTCGATAGAAAACTATTAAAAGCTGGAGCTTCCGTTAAGCAGTATCCTGAATGCAGTATACAAAGTGTCTGTATGAAGTCTGTGCGTGTAATCAGGTGTAATACTGGTGCTATTAATTACGTACTTGAAACGAAATGTAGAGAGTCAAGCTCTGATAAACGTAGTTATTTATTTAAGTGTTGAAGAGATGGAGAGAATCTTCTTTATGATTGAGAAGTGGGATGAGGAGATATAAAATATCTGTAGGAGCGAGTGTAAAAAGAGAACAGATTAGTGATGCCCCATTATACGCCATTACTTGCATGCTGTGCAGAAATCGTGATACAAACCAACCCTGCGTTGAGGTGCTGCTTATGTGGAAAAAATACTGCTGACAATAACGCCCTTATCGCTATGCGAAACCGTTTCATCATTCACGACCGATTGTTCGAAGTCATCGGTTTCCGCGAACTGAAACCTATATTAGATCCCCGATATGCGTTATTTTGACAAGGTACTTGAATACGCGTACAATGTGCTGCTCGATGATTTTACCAAGTGTCAGAACGAACAAAGTGAGAACGGTTTGGGACTGGAGACGTATTTAGAAGATGCAGACCTCTTCAAACATCACGAGCTTTGGTACAAAGGAATAGAACGGTACAAACCTGATCTCGCCTTCACTATTCACCATGAAGAATTATATCTTTATTTAAGGTGCAGTTCTCGGCGCGACTTAGAAAGACTCCTCAATTATTGATGAGAGTTGTGAAGAACATACAGTTGAAAAGGTCAGCGAGGAAAGGTTGAGCGTTCGCTTGGAAAGGGGTTTTTATAAATTTGAATTTAATTATAATGCTGTAAACGATCCCATGCTCATGCGCGCTTTTGACTCTATTCTAGCAAGGTTTAAAGAGCGAGAGTGTTTTACTCCTAATTGTAAAGTTGGGACAAAAATAGTGTTAAACGCTCCAAAAGGACTTTATATTAAGTATAGAAACCGCATACTTTAAGTGGTGAAACGATATTAAATCGCGTGTACTGTGCTGTACAAAGTAATAAAGATGTAATTGTTCATATAATTATATGCGAATTCACTACTCTATTTAAGAATGGTAGAAACTGAATACTATGTTTGTATTATTATTATTAATATTAATATTATTAATACCATTATTATCTTCATTTTATGGCTGATGCATATATATACAGTATATATATATATATATATATATATATATATATATATATATATATATATATATATTATATATATATATATACACATATATATATACATATATATATATATATATACTGTATATATATATATATATATACATGTATATATATATATATATATATATATATACATATATATTATATTATATATATATATTATATATTATATATATATACATATATATATATATATATATATATACACATCTCTCTACATATATACACACAGTGTATATTAAAATAACAGCATGTAGCTGTAATCCATTTAAACTTTACACGATGTGTGTGTGTGTGTGTGTGTATGTATATGTATTCAGACAAAGACCGTTCAAGTAAAAAAGAATATAAAAATAAAAATAAAATAAATGCATTCAAAGTATGTATATATATATATATATATGTATATATATATATACAGTATATTCAAAAGCTAGTCAGACACTCACGCCATACGAGTGGCTGTATTCAAATGCCTGTCAGAAGGTTTAGGGGAAGCCGACATTTTGCGGCAAGAACTTGCTGTAGAAGGTGGTGCTGTATTCCAAAAGCCATTCAGCCACTCAGCCATTCGAAGTCATCCACCTAGTGAGGTCAGGGAATCCGCCATTATGCTCCAAGATGTTCCAGAGAGAATGTTTTTGCTTTATTTTCCTATACAAATATATATATAATACACCACATACAAACATACACACTTTCAATCATACAAACACACAAACATTCATATACTTACATGCAAACATAAATACATACATTTTAGGTTAAGTTACCCCACTCTCCCTTTGGAGGGTTTGCCCCCGTCCCCATTCATGCAAATCACCCCTTCCTGCAGTGTTGCATGGCCCTGGTACTCTTCAAATCGGTATTAATCATGTTCCATGTAATTGCATTGCACTCTTCATTTTTGCGGGTATACTACTAGATAAATGTAAAACGTTGCATATCGGTAGAAACAATGTTAAAGAAAAGTATTTTAAGCGAGATAAGACACTAACGAGTGTTACGGATAAGAAAGCTTTAGCTATTATTATTGACGACACTCTTAAACCGATTAAGCAATGTATCGAAACAGTCAGAAAAGCAAATAGAATCTTAGGATTTATTCATTGATCGTTTGAATTTAAATGGGAGGAAACAACATAATTCCTTAGTACACCCCCACCTAGAATACCTCGTTCATTTTTTGTCCCCATATTTACGACAGGGCATCAACAGAATGGAGAGAGTGCAGCGAGAGGTTACTAAGATGATTCCTTTAATAAGAAACAAATCATACGCTGTCCGTTTAGAAAAGATAAATTTGTTTTAACTTGTTAAAAGCCGAATTCGAGGCTATTTAATCCAGGTTTTTAAAATAATTAAAAGTTTTGATATTGCCGACCCTAAAAAATATTTCACCTTCAGAAATGCAGATAGAACTCGCTGTAATGGCTTTAAATTAGTGGGTAAATATTTTAATTCTAATGAAGCTAAACATTTTTTCTTCAATCGTATACTGTAGTTCATTTTTGGAATTGATTGCCAGTCAGCGCAGTTCAAAGTAATTCGGTCGAATCCTTTAAAAAGAAACTAGATGCTTATCTTGCTTTAAAACCCAGTTAGAAGCATTTGTTAGCGGGGGTAGAAGTATTGTAGAATTTTCACTCGGATTCCATCCTCTTTACTTTAAAATTTTCACTTTATCTTTAAATTTCTTTTCTTCCTTTCAACCTCTTTTCTCTGCTTTGCTTTAAACTTTCAGTTCTCTTTAAATATTTTTATTTATTTTAACTTTTCTTCTTAATCAGGCAACCTCGTAGGGACCAGCCAGTCTGTTGCTGTTCGGTGTCCTTTGTATTCATTTACATTCCTTTGCATATATTTATATGAATATACTGTACAGCATAATTTAATGGAAAATAAATGCTGTAAGTAGTAAAAAGTAAATGCTAATAGTAATAATTAAAATTATTTATAAATATACAGTATATATATGCAGGAAGAAGGGGCAGAGGGCGAATGCCTGCCAAAAATAAATTCCCACACAGGAAGAAGAAAAGAGCCAAAATCTAGCTCCAAGGTGTTCGAGATACTTGGACATTCGGCATTTGAAAGACTGGACTTCACAGACAGGGAGAAAGATGGACCGAGGAAGGTTGCTCAAGAGTTCACCGGTTGAGTTTAGTGATAACACTTGACTGCCCAGTGATTTTATACACAAACCCAACTACACAATAGAAACTTTTGGAAATGCACTCTTTCAAAGGAACAGATATATGGAATGCAATTCACTTGCATATCAGGCAGACTTCTTTACTAAATGTGTTTCGCAATTCACTAGAAAAGCACTTCATTAGCTCTTACTGTTGCATAAGTTCACTACCGCCATTTTCATCATTTCAATCAATTTGGTATTCAACTATTTAAAATGTGCTAATTTCATTAAGCACCTTTAATTTCGTAATCTATTCTTTTTCTATATTTTTTAATTAAGTAGCATATATTTTCTACTCAATATACAATAAATTATTTAATTTAACATTTTGTAACATTTTGTAAACTTTAAATAAAATAAATAGTCGAGTTTCACAATTATTTGTCATTGTATATTGTGGCAGTGCCGGTGACGTTTGTCAGTTTCGTGCTCCTTCTTCCTTGCAAAATTAACAGTGGTTAAAGTCAGTGATCCATTGTGTTGCTGTTCCAACAAATTTGTGAACGTACCAGATATTACACATTTACAATCTCATCTGATAATGTACATTACTTAACTGATATTAATACATAAAAAATATCATCAAATTTTTCGACCGACATGAGGCACTACTTCCTTAGTCCTACAGGGCCACAATCTGTGCCCGTGACCTTCAAATAACAAACATACGAACGAACGACTGAATTTTGACTCTACATGTAAATAAAAACGTAGTGGAAAAAAAGAACGATATCTATAAATCGAGTCAAATTCTCAATTTCAGACTTCCAAGTTAAACCTATCACAACATAACCCATCGTTATGTATCATTACTCTGCGATATATAAAAATTATAATTAAAGAAAAGATTAAAAAAATCGTAAATACGTGCTGTCTTGATATTTTAGCGAAAAAATGAGTGTTAATATCTGCAAAATTTCCTACGCAGTATATTTACTTGTATGGAATATGTATGAAAAGAACTTCTGGTGTGTGTATATATACACACAGTATATATATATAGTTTCTGTATGATTCTTTACACATAAATAGTTATAAAAACCGAAAGTTATTACGATGTCTTAAAAATAATACAAGGTTTCATCGTAGAAAATTTTTCAATTAGTACAAGAAACGTAGCTCTAGAATTTTGCATTTTTGAAGTGTATAATATGTATTTGGTGACTAAGTTCTTTTGAAAGTCTTAACCCATTAATGACCATAAAAATAAAAAATAAAAAAATGCTAATAGGAAAATCTACCAGTTGTCCTTGGTGATTATTATTTTCCTCTATATATTTTTAACTTTGAAGCAATTAACGCTGACCTCGTGCCCCTCACAAGTTCATATTATTATTATTATTATTATTATGATTATTATTATTATTATTATTATTATTATCCGTTTAAGTCATTGTTGTCGGTGGCTCTAAACCTTATATTTATATTTGTATACATTGTTATTATTTGATTGTGTGTGTGTGTGTGTGTGTGTGTGTGTGTGTGTGTGTGTGTGTGTCTCGGTTATGCCTTATTTATTCCACGTGTTATGATCAGTCGGTGAACATATTTTGATTTATAATTTATTGTCCTTATTAGATTTTTGCTGTGTATTTACTTTGTAAGTTATTTTAATGTTTTAACTTGCTTATTGTTATTATTCAGCATTATTGAATGTTCATTTACTTGTACATATTTATAAATAAATAAATAAATTATTTTACTCGTGTACTTTTAAAGTTTTGGCTATGCGTTTCATTTTCACTTAACTTTCGAATGGACATTTTGAATAATGTACAGTATGTAAGCACTCTTGAAATTTTTGCTGCCGGTTGTCTGTGAACACAAGTAGGTGTGGATACGCTGTGTTTTGGCTTCCAAGAAATGGCTAGAAGTGGCAAGCCATATTGGCTTTTAGGTTGGTCCTCTCACCTGATTCAAACGGGCTACCGTTTGCTTAGACCTGTTTGTATTTAGAGGTGACAGTGTGTGTGTGTGTGTGTGTGTGTGTGTTAAACTCGGCTCCCCAATTTGGAATAATTTATTTTAAAAGTGTTAAAATTTGTAGTTAAAGCGGAAATAAAAGAAATAAAACCTCCGGTTGCGACCATCGTAGGATGCGCCCGTCAGTGGTAGGTCATAGAGGCGCTCGGCTTATACACCCGGAAGTGCTCAAGATCTTTCGACGGTGACTAATATTATTTTTTCTTCTTCTTATTATTAGTAGTAGTAGTAGTAGTAGTAGTAGTAGTACTGTGTTGTGGTGCTGCCAGTGGCCCTTCAAGTTCATATTATTATTATTATGTGCTTAAGTTCGCTGTATCATTCATGTCTGGGCACTAGCAACCCTAACCCACCCCCCACTTTGGCATAAATGCCCTCATACTACTATTGTTTACTTACTGTTTTAAATTCACTTTATTGTGGGGTTTAATACATTATAAATTCCTAAATTTAAAAATCATGTAATCCATTGGTTAAATGATACATTAGTAGACTAGCACAGAGGTCACCAATAACCAGCCCCCTGATGGCTTTTAAATAGACTGCCAGGAATCAATTAAATTTTGGCTGAAATTATGACTAAATATGGGAATATACTGTACAAGAAATTTCAAAATGAAATGAATAATACCCTAATATAATTTTTTAACGAACATTGTAATATAAATACATTTTAGGAAACTAATGTAGGTCACATTTCGAAAGCACTATCAAAAAAGTAGTAGTTTGGATAGCAGAGCTTGGTAAAGAAACAGAAAGAGCCAAGCGGACCTTAGCCGAGTGATCCTTGACGAGTGTAATAAAATATCAATTCATATTTTAAGACCCTTACATCGCCACAAAACTTGGAATTGACCAGTGTTACATCTTTTCCAGATATTTTGAATTTTTTTAATGAAGTGAACTGAGACTACTGTAACATTATTTTCTTGTTTCAGGTCTCTATTCCACACCAAAAATGCATGACTTCGTATTGCGGGCTCAGTGTCCATTACATGTGTGTTAAGAAGCATACATGAATTGGTTGTCTGAACGTGCTAAAAAGATGAAAAGAAAAACATTAAAGATACACTTAAACGGGGCAATGTTGCAAATTTTCTTTAATTTTTTGTAATACAAACTATTTACATTTTGTAGACGAACAATATGGAAAATGTAGACTTTCTGGATGATAAGGAACCATAATAAAATAGGCGAAAAAATTCTGTTGTTTGTAGTGCAAAAATTTCAAAACAAAGAAAGCTAAAACAATTTAAACATGTTAGTAGTATAGGCACATCGAAATAGACAGGTTGTCATGGAAACGAGGAGAGGTGAGAGGGGGATGGAGGACGCCCAAAGCCACTACGGAGAGAGAGGGGTAAAGAGGGGAGGGGTAGTACCAGTGTCAAGAAGATAAGGGCCACCCAACCAAACCAACCAGCCTGGAATACCAAGAACCATATCCAAGGGTTTAGGGGGCGCATTGAATAGTGGGTGAACTAACCTAACCTAACTCGCAACCGTTCTCTTCCTGGTGTGTGTATATATATATTGTGCATATACGTAAATAAATAATTAAAAATAAATACATATGCGTGCTTTTGACGTCATTCTATGAGTGCTTTGTGACGTCATTCTATAAACTTTAATACATAATTAATTTTCAAAGTATGCATCGTAACCTTTTACAGCGTCTCGGCCTACTAGATATAATTAACCTTTACAACGTCTCACTTGTAATAATTTTTTATTGGAGATATTTGTTTCCATTCATCTTTTAAAACTCGTACACAGGCCTTTACTCTATACAAACAACTATTTTACTATTATTACTATCATAATGTGTTACATAGACATAATTGAGTGAAGATTAAATAGAAACATATCAACATGCAATATTGATAAACATATTACGATATTATATTCTTTGTCAGTAAATTTACAAATAATCATGAATCATACTCATCCTGGACTTTATCAGTGAGTTCACCGAGGAACCCGCCTATAGGTGACATTCGCCATAAACACCACATTACCAGGATCGGCGTAAAACTTTCTTCAGGTATGTTTGTGACACGAGATGTGTCTGTAGATAACTCAAGTTGTATCCCCGCACGATCATGGTAACGCTATATATATATATATATCGTTTTCTCATCCTGTCTCAATACCCCATGGATACTTTGATGTTTCAATTTTATCCTTCAAGAAAGTGTTGATATAAGGCAGTGGTACTCACTGGGCGGCTCGCGAGCTAAATATATATAGCGCACTCGGCTCGCGAGCCGCGCAATGAGTACCACTGATATAAGGTGTGAAGTGATTGTTGAACTTCTGGAACCTCCACACCTCATAAATTTTTAATATTCTGCAATTGAATCGAATAATATACATGTTTCTAAGCATTGTAAACACACTCTAAGTGCGCAATAACGCTCACATTCAACCGCTATATTGTATGGATTGTCCTCAATGAAGATATTGTAGTAACGCTCACACTTTTCTCGTTCATCGGCACTCATATAGTTAAATTAGTGTTTCGTGGGTGTCAGTCCAGCGTAGTTTAGTGTCGCGGGTGAGTAAAGTGTAAAAGAAATAACTATTTGAAGCATCTGCATCCACACCCATCAGTTCGGGTAGCTTAGTTAACTTACAAGGTGAGCGAGCGCTCGTATCATGTTCTTGTAACGACGTAAGCGAGCCTTCTGAGAGGGTTTTATTGGCGCATTACATTTTATAACATTAAGACAGATTTCACAGATGCATTTTAAAAAGTCAGAGTCGATATTTTTAACAAACATCTGTTGCAGTGCCCTGGGCAATCTTTGATAGATTTTTATTAATTCACGATATTTCTTCAGCCTATTTGTCATTCTACAATATACACCGTTTCAGGTTCGCTTGGGAATATATTCGTTCTTAGAAACACCCTAAACGTGTTTCGCGAGTGAAGGTCACAAAGCAAATATCTATAACGCTGGTTTGTGGCTTCTTTATAAACCTCCAAAAACTTACGCTAATTCAGGAACATTTGATTGGCTAATACCCCAATTTGTGACATCTCTACCTTGTGCGAATAAGACTAGATATTGTGTATTTAGCGACACATCGCGCATGTATCTATTTTTGAAAAATAGATTCTGGTTGATGAAGAATAAAATGTCTCGGCAAACGTTTTATCCATTTCCAACATGAGATCGTCAATTACAATAACTGTATGCTCATTACCTTTTAACAAATTTATGTCATAGACCCCCTTGTGGAACAAAATTTCATCTTGGTACTCGTTGAACACTGACTGATACGTCGAATAGCACCATATTACTTTATGCACATATTTTGAGAACATCTTCCCCTCATCTTGTGAACCTGAATTTTTCTACAGATTCCATCTCTAACACGTCACACCCCTAAGTGGGTCATTTACAAAATATTAAAAATTTTGAGTGCTGTTCCTTATATTTTGTTTTCTTCTTCCACAGAACTGTGAATGACGACGATGTACAGCACCCCATCATCGATATCACAGACGAAACCGTTGACCGTGCAGCTACACAACCCTTCCCCGCCGACGAGCCCTCACCAGCGACACCTGTAGCATGCGACAGTTCAAAGCGGAAGCATGATGAAGAACCCTCCACGTCAGATATAAAGCGTGCCAGGATTGCTCCGGTTGTTAGATCCCCAGTAATCGCTTCCCCAACCCTCAACGTCTTACGACACAACCCCCACAATAGTACCTTCCTCAAATATGCCCCATTTTTCAGATCTGGGTACTTCCTCCACAACAGCTTCTCATACTGTGGAGGATGCTATGACATTCGAGTTGGTGCGCACCGCTACCCCAACCTCTGCCCTGACTAGAAATCGGTACATGGTCAGGGTTGATCCTGGGTCCCTGTATACCAACGGACTGCGACGCGTAGTTGAACGTATTGTGGAGTTTGCCTTTCAGAACCGCGACGAACGTAAAGTCCGGACGAGGTCATCCTTCAGGTTCGGGTCAGATGAGGGGGACGATTTTTGGGTGGTAATACCATTCAGACGTTTGGCGGCTTTAGATATAGACTATATCTTGGGGCGTATAATGCAAGCCTCTCAAAGTGGTACATCCTTCAATATGGACGACCTCATGGTAGATATTGACAGAGTATTCCGGGTTGCGGGTCATAGTGCCACACCTTATACTCTTAATTTAAATTCTCCCGTTATTTAGAGAAAGCATTTAAACGTCGATCGTGGTTGTGGTCTTATAGCAATAATTTTAGCTCATATGTTCACTGTGCTAAATACTTGGACGCGAAAAATTTGGTTGCCCACGGTTGTGCAGCGTGCCCGTAAACTAGCTTCAGATTGTAAGCTTGAGTTTCAGTGTAATATGCGTCTTGAAGAACTGAGAAGGGCCGAGCAGGAAATGAATGCACGTATAGTCGTATTTGGAATGGATGATCGTCGTAGGACTGTGTATGTTTTTAAAAGCAGCGTGAGAGATCGTAGAAGACCTCTACTTATTTTAGGATTGTCAGGAACATCGTATCTCCCCATCCGTAACATAAGGGCTCTCTACGCCAGTTATGATAAAAGTCGAAAATATGGAAGGCATCATGATTTGTGTAAGGGTTGTCTCGAGTTTGCCGATGATATGGTGAAACATTATAAGAATTGTTACATGGTATGTTAGCAGTGTAAAAGCCCCAAATGTGAAAGTCAGGCAGTTGAACCCGAGAAGAGGGAATGTAATGTGTGTAGACGTACATTTTTTAATAATAAATGCTTTGAACTCGATAAATCAAATGGCACTTGCAGAAAAATGAGGATTTGTAAGTGCGGTATGTTTCACATGATGGATAATTGGGGGAATTTCAAACATAAATGCGATGAAATTCACTGTTCTACATGTCATGAAAAATATTAGGCGGATGGAGTGAAGCATGTACGTTATATTGTTACCGTGACCAGGATTCCACAACCGAATATATATACTGTATGTGTCCCCTTTACAGCGCGAGGCCGTCCCAGCCAGGAACAGTAAAACATTAGATTACAAAACTATATATTAATATATACAAAGTAAATCAGGCTGCATACACAAGTCATCATTACCCTAACCGAAATTTAACTTAAACTTAACCTAAATTTAACAACCTAAACCCAAACTTAACTTGACCTAAACTTAAACGTACAATATTTAATACTTAAATCACTGGCACTTATAAAATAATGGGGTTTATTCTGGGTGCTTACAAGCAGTTATGAGATCTGGCTCCCAACTCCGTCTCCTAAAAAATTCGGAAGAAAATAACTAATAAAACACCACTTACATAAATATCATTTCTCCAATAATTAAAATCTTAAGTAGATATATACATTATATATACATAGAAACCAATTTATAACATACAGCCTACCTCTTTTGCAGAGGACAATTCTTAGGTTACTGTTGTTACAGTATGCTGTTTCTCCAACCAAATCTAATATGAAAACATTTATATATCACTCAAAGATATCTAAATATAGCTCAATATACACAATATTTTAGGATTTACAATCATGTACAGCATTACTGACTCACCTAATACAAAAAATTTATTTACAGGGGAAACCTTCGATGATATGTTTCTTATTTTAAATTTTACACGATTTAATCACCACAATTTCCAGTTCAAGACCAGCTGTCCGCTTTCAAGCAACCAAAATTCAAAAGTCCAAGCACGCACGAAATTCAGCCACATATCACATACCATACAACCAACCACCCAACGGATCATCCAAAAATCACAACATGCACCCTGTTACAATATGAAAGATGCTAAACCTAAAAATAGTCCTTGTAAAACCGTGTACTACGATATAGAAACTTACACGAACGCTGAAACCAAAGAGGTCATTCCACATTTACTCGTAAGTCAGACTATCTGTGATGAGTGCATGGAGCTCGTGTGTGACGAGTGCCACAAATGTGGAAAACGGACAAACGTATTTAAAACGAATGTACACGACAGCCCTGTGAAGCTCTTTGTGTCCTATATTGTCAAATTAGCGGACAAGTTAAAAAAAATGACTGTGTATATTCTTGCCCATAACGGGGCGAAATTTGACACACAGTTCCTTTATAAGGAGTTGCTTGAACACGAGTCGTCTGCGATATTTACAGGTGATCCCTTGAAAAGAAGCAACAAACTAATACAGATGCAGATAAGAGGTAACGTACAGTTTAAAGACACCCTGCTGTTCACACCTTGTAAATTAGCAAAGCTGCCCAAGGTCATGGGCGTAGCAGCTGAAGTTTCAAAAGGGTATTTCCCTTACACATTCCTCACTAACGAAACTTTGAATTACGTAGGGCTACCTTTACCCAAACATTACTTGAACTACACCAACATGAGTGATAGTGAGCGTGAAGATTTTGACTGCTACTACAACAGTTTTAATGAAGCTAATCCATAAAATATAGCCGATGAATGTGAAAGTTATTGCGTGAATGACGTACGTGTACTTAGAGCATGCTTTCAAGCCTTTAGAATGATGTACATAACCCGTTTCAAATGCGATCCGCTGGAAGTCGCGACCACGATCGCATCATTATGTTTTACAGTGTTCAAGAATAACTTCATGCCTAAAGACACCTTAGCAATCATTCACAGAAACAATTCCCGCAGTTACGGGGACAAGGCTATTTACTGGCTCATACACTTAAAGCAGCAGTCCGGGGTATACTTAAAACATGCCCAAAACACGGGTGAAGTACCCGTTAAGGTCAATGGTCGTGTTTTTTTGAGTTGGTTGCCTAAGTGAGGATCCAGCCACTGGTGAGAAGACTGTATATTCCTTTAACGGCTGCTGGTGGCATGGATTCCCGCGCGCTGAATGTGCCGTCACAGGGGACCTTTATCAAAGATCCCCCACCGACAGCCTCGCATGGACCCGTAACCGTGATCAACTTATAGGTTACCAGTTCACTCACAAAATCGTGTGGGAGCATGAGTATGATGCACGGATGGAAACAGATGCCCAGTACCGTGAAGAAATAATGACCACCAAACGTTCAATGGTGTTGGACTCCCTCAAATGCGGTGACGCTTGTTTGGAGGGCGCACAAACCCATTCAAGCTATACTTTCCGCCTACGGAGGGCGTGAAACTCCACTACTACGACTTCTGCTCTTTATACCCCTACGTGATGAAGAACAATCCGTACCCCATAGGTGCACCTGAAAAAATGGTGGGTCCCATCATACCACCCATTGAGGAGTTTTCAGCTAACTTGAATGAGCGCTACTTTGGACTCTCTTTCGTAGACGTGCTCTCCTCTCGCGATTTATGGATGCCGATCTTACCCTTCGTTATAGATCACAAGCTCAGGTTTCCCCTGTGCGTGAAGTGCGCAGAAGAGAACAACGGTGATTGTGACCATACAACCCACCAGCGTAAGGTCAGAGGTGTATATACAAGCTCTGAGCTGGCCCTAGCCGCTCGCCGTGGGTATAAAATAATGAAGATACATGAGGTGTTGAGGTTTCAGAAGCTACCCAACCTTTTCACACCATATATAAACGCGTTTTTGAAGGACAAGGTTGAGGCGTCAGGATATCCGCGAGGGGTTGTTACCGAAGATGAAAAAACGGCTTATATTCAGCGTTACCGTGCCCATGAAGGTATACAGCTTGACCGACCCCAAATTGTTAAGAATCCTGGCAATCGCTTTAGTGCAAAGTTGTGTCTAAACAGTCTTTGGAGGAAATTTGCACAGAATACCAGCAAAGGGAACGTCCATTTGGTACAAAGTTATAGCGAAATCTGAGATTATGCCAACGCTCCCGATAAAGAGATTATGGAGATCGTGAATGTAGGTAATACTTACATAATAAAGTACAATATCAGCGAGATGGCCACAGATACCTCACGGGTGACAAACATACCTGTAGCCAGTTTCACAACGGCTTACGACCGCATCAAACTTTAGGGCCTATTGCACTCTCTTGGACGGAGGGTGTTGTACGCTGACACAGATAGCGTGATATTCACAGCGAGGGAAGATGAATACATGCGCGCTATTGGGGAGTTCCTCGGAGAGCTAACTGATGAGATCAAGGATGAGTATGGTGATGGTGCATACGCAGACTCGTTTGTGTCAACAGGGCCAAAAACCTATGGGGTACGGGTGAGGGTAGGGGATGATGTGAAGTATATCGTGAAGGCTAAGGGTATCATGATTAACCATGCGAACCGTTGAGTCTTTAACTTTGACTCGTTGAAGGAACTAGTGTGCTTGGGAGATGAGGGTGACCAGCTACCCCAACTGACTGTGGGGACGCACAATTTTCGGGCGCAGAGCAGAAACTGGGGTGTGTGTAGGAACTTAGGGGCACGAAGGTATGCCGTAACACCTATAGGAAGCGTTACTAGGTGCCTGGTACCCAGAGATGGGCAAGATCACCAACTTTGGTGATCTTGAAGATCAAGATCAGATCACCAGAAAAATGTGATCTTGAAGATCAAGATCAGATCACCAGAAAAATGTGATCTTGAAGATCCAGATCAAGATCGTGATCTTGAAGATCACTTTTTAAGATCACTTTTATATGAATTGAAAAAAGTTGTACTCTTGTAGAGTAAACAAAAACAAATTATTTTGTTAATCACTCCTGAAAAGTATCACTCCTAATACTCCCCTGAGGGCTGAGGCAATACAAGCATCGCATCCTACCCATGTCACCTGATCTAAACCACGGGGATTGACGATTCCCCTTTCAGTTTTTCAGGTGGTAAACTTAAAACTTAGTATTATCATAACTTATCAGCAAAGAAAAAACTATTAAATGACCTACATATAGTTTTTAGTTCTATTTTTCTCAATTCTCATTTCACCAGGTCCATAACCCATATCAATGAATGGTCAGCATATATAAGTAAACATTTTTTACATAGAATTTAATTTTACAGTTTTACTGCAGCACGCAATTACTGACAATACTAGGGTAAAAACCGCAAGTTAAGAGTGTTAATTTAATGTTCAACCGCTGTAAACATTTGCTTTCAGCAAAACCAATTGTTCAAAGTTACCATCCGAGAGACGACTTCGTTTGGGGCTATGAACCATGCCAGCAAACGAAAACAACCGTTCCACTGGTGCAGAGGAAGGTAGCGTGGTGTTATACCTCTTGAAGATCTTCTTTATAGCAGGATACCTATCTAAAGAGTCGAGTGCCTTACTGGTGTCCTGCAAATAATTGAGGACTTCCAAGTCTTCCTTGTTGTTAGGAGCAGAGAATGAGCCGTCCATAGTTCTGAAGAAATCGTCTTCAGATGATGAGTCTGAGTTCACCGAACTATTACCACTGCTGTCAGAATTACAATTTCTTACAGCCATTTGCAGCTTGTCTTTTACTCGAGACTTGATTGCTTCATGATCGCCGAAATTAGGCCCTTGCAACAATGATATCCATCTAAGTTTGAAATATGGATGAGATACTGAGGCCAAAATGGCATCAGTTACCTCGGAGCTCAATGACAAAAAATGACCAAATCTGGCATTGAAGCCAGAGACGACTGCTGCCAGTAATGGCATGCAGTGTCTCAAGCGCAGGTCGTTTGGTTGGATAGGCTCCAATCTTGCGAGGGCATCTTGAGTCACTAGGACTGTTGGAAGAAGACAACCGTAGTAGCATTCTTTCTCTGCCTGTAATTTGTTGAGGGCTGCTGCAATTGGTTTTAGAACAGACAAATATTCTGAAATAAATTCCAATTCATTGTCTTTGAGGATGGGTAGATTCAGTTCTTCAAGAGCTACATTCACGTTGTTCTTATGTTTATATATTTGGCTTAATGAGTCGTACATTGAGTTCCATCGGGTGACGCATGGGTACCTAAATTGGACGCCAGTTATTTCCTGTATTTTTTCTGCTGACTTGAGTTTACCAGCAGCATTCCACAGCGCCGAACATTTTCCCATTGCAGAATGCTTTATCTTCTTTAGTCCAGGTGAATTCAGTCCTTTATCTGCATCAGTTGTTGCTACCAAGTTCAATGTGTGGGAGGCACATCGAATATGGGATGATAGTTTCACTGACTCCTCTCCATGCTCTCCTGAATGTTCAGGAAAGTTGCTGATGATAACCTCTTCATCTGAATCTTTTTCATCATCATCTTCATCTGCATCATCTTCATCAATGTCGTCAGTACGATTCTGAACACGAACACCGAACTCTTTAAAGCATTTCACCATGTTCGATGCATTGTCGGTGACTGTAGATACCAACTTTTCTATAAGATAAGCCATGCTCCGAGTTGATCCTGTCCAATATTCCAGCAATTTTATCAAAGCTATGTGTTCCACGAAATCTTCGGCATGCCAGTGCAGCTGATCCTCGCAACAAGTCATCATTGATCTGTAATGTAAGAATATAAAATCAATGTTTGTATGAACATTTTTTAAGCTTAATTTAATAATATTGGTTAGACACGCACCAGCTAAACTGCGCCACCAAACATTGAAGAGAAGAACTATGTGATATAAAGGAGGCAATTCAGCGATGAGTCGCCTACCATACCACCACATCAGTGACCCATCCCATAAGAGCAAAATGTGGAAGAGTCCATATTCACAGCCTGTGAATATGGACTCTTCCACATTTTGCTGTGAATCAGACACAATGACAGATGACAGAATCAGTGAATTAGTGTGAAATTACTGTGAATCACAGCAAAATGAAGACTCACCAAATTAATGAATGAGGAACACATGTCGAATAATTGAAAAGATTATACTATAAGTCTATCAGACTATCAGTCTATCACCAATGGTCAATCAATTTATCAATTATATAAAAATAATACACTAAATCAATAGCATACCCAATGCGCAGTGACTCCCATGAAACTGCGGTGATTAGTTGACCATATGTCGCATGTAACACACACATGGTCAACTGCTGCCAGTTTTGCTTGTATGTCTTCCTTCATTGGACTGGTTGTTGTTGCAAGAGATCTAGCCAGGGTGCGTCTAGATGGCACCTGAACAGCCGGGTTGACGTCTGAAAAAAATATTTAAAAATTAAAACAAATACAATAGATTAGCTATGGAAAAAATATCAAAATATTTAGCTAGGCTAGCGATAGTCTAATGTTCATACAAATAATATGATTAATTATTTTAATCAGATATTAGCTATGGAAAAAATAGCAAAATATTTGAGTTATACTAACATGAAAGAAGATCCTTAAGTTCATGTAGTTCAACTAGGCTCAATGGTAGGAGCCCATTAGCCACAAGCGAGAGAATCTTCTTTTCAAGGATATCCTTGCATATTGGTGGTCCTGGTTTTTGCTTGGAAATGTGGAACATGCTTAGTGTTGACTGCTTGCCAATTTTGGCAGGCCAGCATTGCTGCCGCTGGCATCTTCTTCTTTAGCTGGACGCTTGCGAGATTTCTTCTCCGATTCATATTCACCCAAAAGATCCGATGTAGTTTCTGCACAAGAAAATAAATTATTATCATGCGGAGAGACTTCTTGAACACCCTGTATAATATTTATCAGAGTATCAAACTTCTAGTTGAAATTAATACTTAACAAGATTCTAAAATTTTGTTATCTTTAACTAAAATTATTTTCACCATGATCAGTGCATTTTTTATCCTATGTTAAATTGAAAGCCGAATTTCGTCCTTCAGTAACTAAATAGGAGAAAATTACAGACATGGATCAGACAGAGAGAAAGACAGATACACCTGGCGTTTTATTATAGTTGGATATCGGCAGTTTTTAATGTAGTTACTAGTCCATAATCTATTAATATCTGAAGTGCACAATATATTCAAATGGACGTCTATGTAAATGTAGCATTAGTCTTGTATGGCACCAGTCACTTAAAATATGACTTGAACCATTATGTTAATGTTGCTACTTACTACTTAGTTACTAAGTAGTACTAACCCTGAGTGCCTCAGAAGATTGCTTGTTGAGTCGAGGCCAGCAGACAGAATTGTAGTTTTCTTTGTACACTGCTTACAAATAACCTTGATACTGTTTCCAGTTTTTTCGACAATTTGAAAATATTTTCCGTTCAATAGCACAGATTGATCCTTATTACCAACATTGTTATCTAAATATATTGAATACTGTTCTGGTGACAACCTAGAATATTTGGTTCCCTTGGGAGCCTGTTGAAGTTGTAAAATTGCACTCATTATTAAAAATTCAATCTGTAAATAAAATATGTTTAGAATTAATTTATTATGAATACGGACCTATAGGCTATATTTTATGCCTATTATAATAATATAATTAATAGAACACTTTTAACATAATTGCACAGTAATTACACTTTTACGAGCCTAAATTCCACAGCAACTACCCTTCCATGAGCCCACGCATGACGCAAGTCACCCAACTAACAGAAAACATAAACATCGGTGTTGAACAAAGTTGCCACCAGATGTCGCTTGGACAAAAAACAAATGACATTCGCATAGCGGCATATTTAAGAATCTGAAATTAAAAGTGATCTTGAAGTCTAAAGTGATCTTCAAGATCAAGATCACAAGAAATAAAGTGATCTTAGATCAAGATCAAGATCACCATAATAAAAGTGATCTTCAAGATCAAGATCAGATCACGATCTTGATCTTCAAGATCACGATCTGATCTTGAAGATCAAGATCGTGCACATCTCTGCTGGTACCTATGATACCGTACCCTTTCGCTACCTTAATCCTTGATTGTATTTATATATATGTGTATTGATATGTTTATTTATCACGTATATTTCTTTCAATTAAGGTTTCATTTTCTCCTTTTCGTGCGTGCGTGTGTGTGTACAGTAAAAAGCTAAGCTCCGCCCACTGTAAGAACGGCAACGTGAGTCCTGCCACTACCTGAACATATCTCTATCCCTGCTTGCTCAGTTGACCTCTGCATACCCTTGAGCTCAGACGTGTATTTTCCCGCGTAGAAAAAATAGTAATGGCTACCTTTAATATTGCGTGTTCAACGTTTATGAAATGGTATTCGGCAAAGTGCCGAGATGTGGTGGATACTGAAAAACTCCCTATTCCACCCTCCTTTGATACTTTTAAGGCTACATTGAGCCGCGCGAAGGACCAAGATGTTCAAATACTCTACGGGTATTCCGGCGAGGGTATTGTAGGATTTCGTAGTACAAACGATGTATTGAAGTATGTTGCAGACATAACCTTTATAAAGGCTCACATATCCCACGAAGTAGAAGAAGCAACACGTTCAGAAGAGAAGCAACGGTTATGGATAGTAAGTCTTGTTGATGAGTGGTCTGACAAGCGATATTATGTCATGTTACACCATACCGACTACTCGTACCCTACGGTTGAGAATGTAAATCTTGTCATCATGGAGAATCTTAAGTATTTTTACCACTATATTAATATATATCATGACGAGGTTTGTAGTGAGTTTGTGGCTAATGGCCTGTGTGAGTTTTTAACAGACTTTAGAGACGAGTATCGCTTGTTAAACAAAAAGGATAAATATGGGCATATGTTTCTCTCAAATAGTGCACCGGATTGTGAAGATGTTTAGTTTGTGGAAATGAACGTCTGGTGAGTGATAAAACATTAAGGCCGGTATTGTTTCATGTAGCGGAAAATTCTGTTTGTCCAAGGGCACAAGTGTTCGAACAAGCCTGTACACGCTTCAGCAGTTTATGGCGTGACTCACTCCCCCCAGCGAGCCGCCCACCCGTGTACATCACGAAACACACGAGTTCGAACAAACTCGTACACGTTTCACCAGCGTGACTCACTCCGCCCGTCGAGCTGATCCGTCCAACTGTGGCTCATAGTCATCTCAGAGCTTGAACCGTGTGGACGTGCGAATACGATGGAACTTCCCCCTCAACGCCTCGTTCGATGTCTCCGTGACGAAGTCATTGCGCGTGTTCAGGCGTGAAACTGGCACCATTAACTATGTACTTGAAACGACTTGTAGACAAACAAACAAACGTAATGTTATTTATTTAATTAGTGTTGAGATGAATAGAATCTTCGTGATAGTTGAAAAGTGGGGAGGGGACCGTTATAAAATCCTGCAGGTGTAGGTACAAGAAGAGAGCACATTAGTGATGCCCCATCATATGCCGTGGTTTGCACGTTGTGTTTAAATAACGAACAGCTATGCATTGATATACGACCGATGTGGAAGAATGCATCTGATAATAACGTTCTTGTCCCTACGCGAAACCGTTTCATCCTCGAGAGAATGTTTGAAATCGGCGGATTCCGCAAGCTGAAGCTTATATTAGACGCTCATGTTACGGATATGATTTATTTTGACAAAGTTCTTGAATACGCATACACCGCTCTTCTCGACGGATTTATCGAAGGTAAGTATGAACAAAGCGAGAATGGTCTAGAGTTGGATGCTTATTTAAAAGGTTTAGACGCTTCGAAATATCACGAACTTTGGTACAAAGGACTTGAGCGATACAGGGCAGAGCTCGCTTACACTATTCACCCTGAAGAATTGTATCTCTATATAATGAGCAGCTGTCGTTACGACTTGGAAGATTATTTCAATTGTCGCTATGCAGAGTGAAGAAGAGTTCACGATTGAAAAGCTCGGGACGGTAAGAAAAAACCTCGATTGGAAAGGCGTGTTTATAAACTTGTATTTAATAATGATGTTGTGGTTAACGATGACCTCTTTGTGCGTGCTTTTGATTGTATTCTAGCCGTGTTTAAAGATAACTTGCCAACCGAATGTAAAGTGGGCACAAAAATAGTACTGAACGATATGAAAGCCATTTATGTCGAGTACAGGCATCCGTGTAATTTAAACGGTGAAGTGCTGCTTGGACGGTTTTACCGTGTAGTACAAAGTAATAACGATGTGAATGTAGACTCGATTACGTGTGAGTTTAGCGTTTTGCACCGTAGAACAGAAAGTATTTTGATGTATATTTATTTATTTAATTGTGTGAATATATGTGTGTGTGTGTATATATGTGTATGTGTGTGTATATATATATATATATATACATATTACTGGGTGTCCCATAAGTCCGGCATCATAGGAAAAATTAAAAAAAGGCAAAACAAAAGCTTTTATTTACAGAACGTGCTCAATATGTCCACCATTGTTTTCAATACACAAATTCAGACGTGATACCCAGTCAGCAAGCACACGGTGAATAATGTCAGGAGTAATGGTGTTACATACCCCAATAATGAGCTGCCGTAAATGTTCAACACTCCCACTCCTAATTTTCTCTGCGTATACCAGCTCTTTCAAGTGGCCCCAGAGATAAAAATCTAGTGGCGTGAGATCCGGGCTTCTAGCTGGCCATTCCACAGGCCATCGACGTCCTATCCAATGACCAGGGAATTGTTGTACAGGTATTCCCTTACTTGGGTGCTGTAATGTGCAGGAGCGCCGTCTTGCTGGAACCATGTTGGGAAATTTCCTTCTTCGTTCAAGACACTGGGAAATGCTTCTTCCTTGAGCATACGTAGTTAGGTGCCTCCAGTGACATGTTCATCGAAAAAGAGAGGGCCTATGATGCGATCGTTACAAATGCCACACCATACCATCACCCGAGATGCACCTTGTTCCTTTGAAGAGGTATACCAGTGAGGGTTGTTTTGAGACCAGTAGCGGGTGTTCTGTCGATTTACCTCACCATTTCCATAAGAAACAGCCTCGTCACTGAACGGAATGATGGACGGGAAATTGGCATCCCGAGCATAAATTATGGTTTGTAGAAATAGAAAAATGTGAATTTCTCCTATGATGCCGGACTTATGGGGACACCCTGTATATATATATATATATATATATATATAATATATATATTATATATATATATATATAATTATATATATTAAGGTGATTCAAAAATATCGATTGTTGGATTTTTCCGGGCCGCCATCTAATTATGTTTAATTTGGTAAAAACGTAATGTATACAAAATTTCAGGTGATTCTAATGTATTTTAGGGGTCGCTACTGTAATTTAAACTATTACTTTTCTGCTTACTTTCAGGAAATTGAGTTCTGAACTGTGACGTTTTTCTTATAATATCTGTTCCGTGTGATAAGTGCGCTGATGTACATAGAGTTAACAGTGCTGAGTAAACACAACACTCTTGTAACCATTTACACTCTGTTGTGACCGAATATTGAGGGCAACCGGCACTTGTACACTGTACTGTCTGTACAGCTATAATTCAGTAGTCGTCTGACTGTCGTGAGTGTAAGAGGTTCTGCTGTCGACTCTCGTCATGGAACCCCCGCCATCTTCTAGCAGGGGTACTGCTATGCACACAAGAGAAGATACTAATGTTTGGCTTATTGGACAACCATCAGATACACTTAAAACAACAGTTCTTCCATCAAAGCGAGAAACTATGGCTTTGTTTATGGCTTACAGAAACAAAAAACAAACAATTCGAGAAGCCTGCTTGTCTACTGCAAATGATGTGTTGGCAGTATGGGGAGGAGCACGAATTCCAACTAGAAAGAAGTCGCACGTTGTTGACAAAATTGAGAAACTGTTCTAAGAATGGCAAGGATTAAAGAAAAATAAAGAGAATAAGGCGAAACAATCAAAAAAATCTATTAGATAAGCAAACCAAATGGAACCAAGAATTAGATAGCCTGTTTGATATAGCACATGCAGATGCTATGAAGCTAATTGATGTTGAAGAAGATAAGCTATTTCTAAAACTCCAGCGAGAACAGGGGCGAAAAGGAAAAATGGATGGGATTGATAAAGAGTTTGCAAAGAAAGAAAAGTATGCTAAGAAACAGGAAGAACAATTAAACATAAAAAAAGCAAGAGAAATGTCGAGATTTGAAGAAACTGTAGTTCTCAGTGACTCAACTAGCAGTTCTGGTGCTGAAAGACAAAGTACAACATCTGATGAAGAGTTTACGGTTGATCCTAGTGAACCATCCACCTCAAAACAGATTGTATGAAAGAAACAAAAATTGCTTGATGATACAGTGCTTGCAGCCCTTGATGTAACAAAAATGAGCAATAGAAGTGCATCATTAGTGATGATACCAACGAGTGAAGGTCTTGGAAAAAATGCAGAAGAATTCAATGTCAGTTATTCATCTATGAGAAGAGCAAAAGAAAAATTTCGGAAAAAATTTGGAGAAAATTTAAAGAAAGAGTTTAAAGCTGATGTTTCTTTAACCATTCATTGGCACGGAAAACTAATAGAAGACATAACAGGACGAGAAGTTGTTGAACGACTCCCTATACTGATTTCAGGAGATGGCATTGATCAACTTCTTGGTGTTCCAAAAATCACTGCAAGCACTGGAGAATTAACTGCAAATGCCGTCCACCAAGCTTGTTTGGATTGGGATATCTCAGACAAAATGCATGTGTTTTTACACCACAGCATTGAATACAGGTCGTAGAAATGGTGCCTGTGTTCTTCTAGAACAGAAAATGAACAAACGTATGCTGTGGCTGGCCTGCAGACATCACATACTAGAAATAGTGTTAGAAGCTGTTGTTTCGCATTCATTGCCTGCATCATCAAGACCTGATATTGCAATTTTCAAACGATTTAGAATGAAATGGTCAAAATTAGACACAAAAAACTACAGAACAGCATTAGATGATCCAAATACCATACCCAGTATTACTGATATAAAAGCAGAAGTGATTGAGTTTGCTACCACTCAACTTGAAGAACATCAACCTCGTGACGATTACAAAGAATTGCTGGAACTCACAATTATTTTCCTTGGTGGAGTACCAAAGAGAGGAGTTTCAGTCAGAAGACCAGCTGGCGTTCACCGAGCAAGATGGATGGCAAAAAGTTCTTATGACATGAAAATTTGGTTGTTTAAAACACAGTTTAAATTAACACCAGAGAAGAAAAAGGCCTTACAGATATCTGCCTCTTTGCTGTCACATATATGTTAAAATCTTGGTTTACAGCGTCAGTTTCAGTTCTCGCTCCTCGTCTCGATTTAGAGATGTTGAAGAAACTGCAAACTGTACAAACTAAAAGATGAACGCATTGGAACTGTTGCCTGAAGAAAATGATGAATCATTATGGGTATCTTCAGAGGAGTTAATAGCATTTGCTTTCTTTGATGATGGCGTGCTACACCAAACTAAAAACCGAATGAAGCAAGCATTGCAAAACGGCGCCGAACCAAATCCAGAGAAAAAAGCGGTTATTGACCCTGAAGTTATTGAAAACAGAGAACTGGAAGACTTTGTTAGTGCAAATACAAAAGAATTTTTTAATAGACTTGGTTTACCATCAACGTTTCTTAATAAGAACTCTGAAGAGTGGAATGAAGATGACTGCTACAACAACGTAAAACAAGTCATAAGAAAAATTCAAGTTTTTAATGACAATGCAGAAAGAGGAGTTAGATTAGTCGATGAATACAACAAACTAATCACAAATGATGAAGAACAGAAACAGTATCTCCTCCAAGTGGTAAAGAAATATAGAGCTGCCCTTCCAAATAAAAACAAGAAGACAATATCATCATTAAGAAATTAACAGTGAAATATAATGAACAAAAGGTTATTATTATTATGGAAGTCTTATTAGTGTTACAGAAGAACTGTCAATTTGAAAATGTAGAGTGGTTATGATAGGCCTACCGGGGAACTTCCACTTAAAAAAAAAAAAGGTAACGCGCCGTATGCTTTACCTCAAAGGTGGTGTGGAAACAGCATAGATTTCTTATTTTGTGTCTGATTTTCAACTTATGGTAGCGACCCCTAAAAATTAATTTTTTAATTAAAAATTTGCATGCATTACTTTTTTACCAAATTAAACATAATCAGAGGGAGGCCCGAAAAAAAATTCCAAACAATTTTTTTCGGTCAATTTTTTAATCACCCTAATATATATATATATTTTTTTTCCTGTACTAATATGCAGTTGATTATACTTTTCGTATATTATTATTTTCAATATATTATTTAATATAACCCGTGGAACATAAAGGATATATATTTATTTATTTAATTGTGTGTATATATATATATATATATATATATATATATATATATATTTTCCTGTACTAATATATTGATGGTTATACGTTTTGTATATTTTCGATTATATATTTCCCGTTCGTGTTTCTTATGCTATTATTTTTGATCATATATATATTCCATTGTATTTTGATTATATATTCATCGTTCATATGCTATTATTATTTTTTATCATATATATTCTATTGTATATTTATTTTCTATATATTTCCATTAATTCGTCTAAATAACTAAATAAACAGAATGATGTAATGGTGTTTTATTTAATTCTTTTGATTGTACACGGTATTTAATTATATCAATTGGCTGGCTTCTAACGCGGATTTCTAAACCAACTGTAAAGAATATATGCATTAATTAAATAAATATTGCTATCTGGCAACTCAACCTGTACACCTCAACAAGCCATTTAAGCCTTCTAAGTCAGCTGCCTGTTTAAGTCAGAATATATGCTTTAATTAAATAAATAGTGCAATCTGACAACTCAGCCAGATACGCCAACTGGCGGGTTAAGTCAGAATATATGCTTTAATTAAATAAATAGCGCAAACTGGCAACTCAGCCAGATACGCCAACTGGTAGGTTTAGCCAGAATATATGCTTTAATTAAATAAATAGTGCAATCTGGCAGATCAGCTTTCTAAGCCAACTGGCGGGTTAAGCCAGAATATGTGCTTTAATTAAATAAATAAGCGCAAACTGGCAACTCAGCCAGATAAGCCAACTGGTTGATTAAGCCAGCTGGCTGATTAGGAACATATTAAGACAACGGCCGCTCGGCTGAAGTCTTAATATGCCCTTGACTCCTGCCAGGCGAACACCTCTCTTCCTCTCTCTCCTTCTCCTCTCTCTTTCTCTTGGGGGATAACTCCGCCTCCAAGTTGCATAACTACTTGTTGCGCTTGCAACAACCCCGTCCCCCTTTGTTGCATAACATCTTGCAACATTCCCCCTCCCCTGTTGCATAACTTATGCAACATTGATCAACATTTGCAATTGCATTGCACTCTCCCCTTTTGCGCCCATACTACCGACGTCTGCTCTCGTCTTTTGGCGCGGTATCATAATGAAGGTGATTAAACTTTTTGGGCACCCATCTTGCACAAACCTTGTGAAAGCGAAGAATGTCATGAACTATCGAATAGGCTGACCCTTGACTGATATCAAATGAAGATGCAATTTCTTTTATTGTTAATCTTCTGTCATCGAAAATCATGGCTCTGGTTTCTTCCTGCTTGTCACCACTGGTTGATGTTGACGGTCGTCCTGAGCTCTGAGCATCTGTCACACATGTCCAACCTTCCTTGAACATTTGAATCCACTCGTACACACTTCACCATGGTAATGCATTATTCCCATACTGAGCACATAAACGCGTGTGAATTTCACCTCCTTTCACACCTTCTGCCCACAAAAAAACGAACCACGGATCTCTGTTCTTCCAGTTTACAAATTGAAAGCGGCGCAGCCATGCTCACTACTCGGACGATATGTGACAGCTACGAGTAGCCTAAATAAGCCTATACTGTTGCTAGCCTAAATAAGCCTGTAGATCTCAGTTTGGCTCGTTATTACCTTACAACCTTACAACCTTACAAAGGTTTCGCGCGAAGATTTCTCATTTCGAGAAGGTCAAGCTTGTCGCCTCTCCTCACCGTTCAGTCCCCCACTGTAACCACTGAGCTACCGGACGCCCAGAAGTGTAGTTAAATAATACTAAAATAAGTAAATATAAAATCAAACTAATTAATTAAATATAAATAAATAAAAATCAGTAAATAAATAAAAATAATTATTTTATGAAAATGATGGGGGAAACATTTTTGCAAAGTGGGACGGGAGGAGTTGAATGATATTGCACACTTCCCTACAATTCTATTTTCATTAAAACATAAATTCCCACGCTCGGAAAAATAAAAAGTTGCATATTTTCTAATTACAACAATGATAAAATTTTATATTGAGAACTGAAAATAAATGAAAACAAGGGGTTTGACGTGCTTGAATGAGAGCTAAATATAAAATTATTGTTTATTCATATAATTTCTATGCCTTAAAAACTGACTTTTTAAAATGTTCAAATAAAAATCTTTGTTTGAAATTATAATTACTTCCAGTCTCCTGCATGAAGACCCAAATGCAAAATAAAACTGCAAATAAAAACCACTCCGGATACTGACTACTTTGTAGGCAAATGCGATATCACTGACAAGAAATGAAATGTTAATTTAAATGCTATAATGATCAAAGGTAAAAGAATTAGAATTTTTAGTTAAAACACACACACACACACACACACACACACACACCACACACACATACACACACACACACATTGAAGAATACAAATCATGAACCAAAAAATGAACTTTATCCCATAAACATACATGTATTTTTTCCATTTAATCAGTACTTCTTAACCTAATGCCAATTCCTCTTATCTCTTTTGTCTGCGCTGTACTGTATACAGGGTGTTATCAAATTATTTTTCATAAATTAGTATACATATTCAGGATATCAAAGTGAACAAAAAGTTCATATGAACATAAATCTGCAATCGCTTCGTTTCAGAGATACATTGCTTTTTTGCCGAGGACGATCCAATTAAAATAAAATTCATTAAAATTTATTAAAGTCGTAGTTGTCTGGTTCTTTAGATAGCTATTTTTCTTTTGTTTTGATGGTATTTTCTTAGTTGTCATTTTAGAAAACAAAAGTATTTCCTTCATTTCATGTGTCACTCTCATGTAATGTTACAGAGCGTTGTGGAGCAGTTTTCTTTTGAAGAACTTGCTGATATGCATCTCGTGTTAGGAGAGATGCTAGGCAACGCAGCTGCTGCCCAACGCCGGTATGCTGAAAAGTATCCTCAGCAGTGGATTGGGCAGCATGGCCCCGTCGCTTGGCCACCCAGGTCTCCGGACCAAAGTGCAATTGACTTTTTCCTGCGGGGTTATTTAAAAAATCTTGTTTATGCAAGAGAAGTTAATAGCATAGATGAATTGTGGCAACCTGTTCAAGATTGTTTAGAAACAATACGCAACCATATGGGTGTTTTACAATGTATGCGGCAAAATTTTCAACGAAACAGGGAAAACAAGAGAAGACCAGGAGCAAGCAAAAATGTTAATGTCTCTAACAAACGAGTTTCTGTTGACACAGGAGACAACAGAAAACACCAGAAAAAATAACTGCCTGATCTAGTATTGACAAATAACACGAACTTGATTGTTGATATAAAAATAACCCCATCTATTACCCAAGACCACAATATAATCGAGATATCAACAAATATGGCGACAACATTAAAAGACAATACCCATACTGAAGAAAGAAGCAGATTTGGGATTTTTAACTTAAACTCCAAGACTGTAAATTGGAAAACAATCAAATCACACATGGCCCAAATAAAGTGGAAAACAGTTTTAGAAAACAAAACACTCGAAGAAATGCTAGCAATCTTAGAAGAAAAGACGCTGAGAATTTTAGAAAAAATGCTCTGAAAGCACAGCCAAAAGGAAAGAGTAACTGGATCGAGAGGGAAAAGCGAACAATTTTCAGCAGAAGAAAGAGAGTAGAGGAGAAGTTAGTTAATTGCAGGGGTAACAATACCAGGAAAGTAATACAAGAAAATCTGGAGAGTATCGATTGGGAAATACAAACCCTGATTAAGGGCCATACAGAGAGGGAAGAGGAAAAGGCGGTACAAACAATAAAGGAAAATCCAAAATACTTGTACAGCTATGCGAAGAGGAAAATAAAAACGCGTGCCACTATCGGGCCCTTAAGGAAAGGAAATAATGAACTAACCGACGGGCTAAAAGAACTATGTGAAACATTGAGAGCCCAGTATGAATCGGTCTTCAGTACCCCAAAATGTGACAAAGCGATACCTGACAAAGATACATTCTTTGTAGAGAAATTGCAAGGAGAATGTCTAACAGATTTTGATTTTACCCAAGATATAGCGCAAGCTATAGGACAAATGAAATCAGCTGCAGGTCCGAACAAATGGAACGCATTATTTATTAAAAAACTGAAAAATTAAATGGCCACAGCCGTATCCTGGATTTGGAGAAGATTCCTAGACTCTGGGGAAATACAGAGTATCTTGAAAAGAGCAAACATTGTCCCTATATATAAAGGAAAGGATATATCTCAAGCAAAGAACTATAGACCGGTGTCTTTGACGTCCCATCTTACCAAAGTATTTTAAAGAATTGTTTGGGAGAAAATATATGACTTCTCGGAGAGAATTGAAAGACCCAACGATAATCAGCAAGGATTCAGGCCAGGAAGATCATGCCTATCGCAACTTACAGAGCACTATAACAATATCCTAGACGCACTGGAAGGCTAAACCTTTCGACAAATGTGATCATGGTATAATAGCGCATAAAATAAAACATATGGGAATAACAGGCAAAGTTGGATAATGGATCTACAACTTCCTCAGAGAACGTCACAAGTTGTCAAAATTAAAAGTATAACATCATCAGAATCTGAAGTACGAAGCTCAGTACCACAAGGAACAGTATTGGCCTCACTTCTTTTCATTATCAAGCTAACAGACATAGACAATGAAGTGAACAGCAATTGTATAGTAACATCCTCTGCAGACGATACCAAGATCAGCAGAAAAATCAGCGATGCAAAAGAGATGGAGGCCTTGCAGAGGGACACGAACAAAATATACAAATGGTTAGAAGACAACATTTAACACCGAGAAACTTCAGTCTTGAGATATGGTAGGAATGAGAAACTTATCAGACAGCATGATATGCCCCTGACGGACAGGAAATTCAGAGAAGCACGAAAGTGATAGATTTGTGGGTTATAATGACCGATGATGCGAAATTTGAGACACAAAATCAGAGAGTGATAAACAAAGCAAAAAGAGTAGCGGGACAGGTAGAGTCCCTGCAATAGTTCCGCTTCACCCTCTTCGAGATGTGACAGAAACGCAGTCCGTCTTTCTCCCCACCCTCACTCCCTCCCTCTCGTCCTCCCCCTTTCCCTCTCGTCCTCCCCCTCTCCCTTCTCTTTCCCTACCTCGTCTCTCTCTCTCTTCCTCCTTCTGCCTCCTTGTTATTTTCTTTCGATTTACCTTCATTCTTATTTTCCTTTTTCCTTCCCCTTCACCTCGTATTAATACATGACCCTTCTCTTTCCTCCCCCCTTTGCTCCCCGATTATTACCTCCTCCCATGTCTCTCATTTCTCCCACCCTCTCAACTACTTCTGCCATTTGTGTTTTTGCTTCTTTCCTTTTTACCTTCCCCTAAAAAATAATACTCAAAAATATATTAACAGCTTCCGGAAATGTTCGTGTATATCAATAATCTTTTTCCTCTTTTAAATAATACACCAAAGGCGACGAAAAACAAGATCAAACCGTCTACATGGAATAGCACAATAGCTGAAATTAATCATCGTAATGGAGAGGAATACAACACTTATTTGTAAGTGTTAATATCGAATCACGATATAACAAAAAGTATTGCATCACGAATGATCCTAAAATCTGAAGGACACTGTAATTCGGCGTGTTAGATTACAATTCGAGTAGCATCTAATTTTAAACTGTGATTTGAATCCAGCGACGAAATATATTAAATAATATATATTAATATATATGTAAAAATGAATAATTCTAACATTTATTTTTGCATATAAAATCTAAACTCGCGTGACACTCTAACTGTATATAAAATGCAAGTTTGGAAAATTTTTAAATTTTCTTTCTATTTTATTTTTGTTAAGTAATTGATGAATTATTTCTTTTATAAATTACCTAATCATTTATTAGATTAAGCTTAATCATGTAATCGTGTTAAATTCTGCAATGTTCATATTTTATACATTCCCTCTTAGTTGTAAAAGATGAAGTCATAACTTGCCAAAACTCTAAATTAACACTTAATTTTAAATTTTAAGCATTTAATTTGGCTCATATGCATGTTTAATTTTAACCCATAATAAAGTGCATATTTCAATTTCCATTTTTAGTTAACTCGGCAAATCATAATAACATCGGATCTGTCGATGTGCTGTTTAAAAGAAAAATATTACTTCATTTTCAAATATCTTGCTTATCTATCAGTATGCTGTTACAGCCAAAATTTATTTTTATCTTCAAATACTTCGCAAAAACAATTAAGCCTATTGAGAATACAAAACAAAACAGGTCAACATTAAATAATAATGTCAACAAATTATCAGTATATAAACTTGTAATTTTTCAAATTATCATTTTGATTATTCTGATCTGACCAAGAGGCTAATGTATTACCTGTAATATTTTAGAAGCAGTAAAATTCAGTCAGAGGATATCTTTGCCTTCTCCTTTGAGCCTTGCTTTCTCCAAAGAACTTGGTTTTAAAATAGAATGAATAATTTTCGGATACGCTACAAGAAGAATCAGGGAACCGTCAGATAATTTAGTAAGTTTTCACAGAATCCTCCGATCCAGTAGAAGAAGAAATCGGAGAGTAGTATAAAAGAAACTACTGCGATTCCCGCCAAAGTACCAACTACCCCAGAGTCGGAAGATCCGTTGCTGCCACCTAACCAGAACCCCCGTCAACCTCGAACCACCCAAGGCCATAGACGGAAGGTTAACATATACTGTATACCTTTGTGGACCTGAGCTGTTATGTTAGGTTACCCTCTCCCCTCTTGAGGCATATTACATTTCAATTACATTGCACTCTTCATTTTTGCCACCATGTATACCCAGTGGTGTAGTGCTAAATAAAGAAGTGAGGGAACGCATTTTGAAAGTGTTACTCAGATGCGGGGGGGACAATGGCGAGCGCGGCGAGCCCATACAGCTGGGGGTCCGGGGGCACTGTAAGCCCCCCGGAAAATCTTTTGAAATCTGACCAATTTCAGGGATATTTTGAGGTCCTATGCACTGGATATTAGGATATATTCCAAGGTTGAAGATGCAGTATTTCCAGTGTCATTAGATATATGACATCCAGTACGATCAATAAAAATAGCTAACAACTGGAATGATTAACTAAAAGAACGTTAACAACTGGTACGCCGTGGTGACTGTTTCACCAAATCTTTATAAGCTAGCATTGCCTCAGTCGAAGCTAAAAGAAATGAAACAGTTAATGATTCTTTCTCATATTTCTTCTAGGGGTGGGAATTAAAATTTCATGACGTTAGAGATTTGTAAGTTCGGATTTATTTGAAAGAATGAGGGAACGCCGTCCCGTCTACCAAAAAAAGTAAGGGAACGCCGTTCCCACGTGTTCCCACAGCACTACACCACTGTGTATACCCACAGATTCTAGCAACCACAAAGTTTGAATTGCCTCATCTAGAGTTTCATTTGATAGTGATGAATTAATGTTCTCGGCTGTTATAATATTATTCAAAGTGTTGCTATTCTTACAGGTGTTATGTAGGACTGAGTTGAGGCACATAGTATTTGCTAGTCATGATGGTGTCTGATAAGCTATATCATTACCTATCTTCACTATGCCCCTATGAATAAGATGAATATAATCTGTCTCCATTAACATTTCAATGTTAGCTACTGTGTTGTTTGCGATATGTCTATCAGCTATATTGTACTGTTTCTTCAAATGATTAATGGTTTGTTCTAGTTTGGGTACAACTATTTGGTTTTGTCCTACTTTTGGAATAATGACTGTTTTAATTTTTTCTAGTTCATTTCCTACATGTAATTCCAGGTCAATTGTCTTAGAGCTATTTTTGTTTGAGTCATCCTTAACAAAGGATATGATGTTGAGTTCTTGTTCATTTGGGTTTGGTGTCAAACCCAATTTATTGACTAAATTTTGTGAAACAAATGTTTGTTGACAACAAGAGTCTATAAGACATCTCACTGGAGTCGTGCTAACCTCACCATTCACTAAGTTAAAAGTAATAGTTGGTAAAAGAACCTCATTGTTTTTTGCTACGTTGTTTGAACAAACAGAATATCCCATAAAAGTGGCATTTTCTTGATTATCTTTGTTTGGAGGAGGTATCTTTTGAGTTTGAGTACTGTTGTTTGGACACTTCAGTGAATCACACATTGATGAGACATGTCTTGAACTTTTACAAAACTTACAATTGAATCTTAACTTAGATTTACAGTATTTCTTATAGTGTCCATAGCCAGTACACATTTTACATAGGTTCAATTGTTCACATCTTCTAGATCATGAGTTAAAGTTTGAATATTTGCCACACCCAGTACTACTGTGTTCATTACTTGCACAAAATTTACAATGTGGTGTGTAAGTTGAGGTAGCAGTTACATTAAAGTAACACATTTTTATATTTAAAGACGCCAAGTATATAGTTACATTTTCAGGAAACGACAATAAATGAAAACTAAATACAAGCTTGCAAGAATAATAAAATTAACTTTTTCATTGCTCGTTCTAACTTAAAAGTAAGTTTCTTTGATTTTTGTTTCACTTTCTATTTTGTATTTATGTATTTCGTCATTCATTCATTCACTCGATTCCTTCATTTCTGTAAAGTTACACTTCAAAAGAACGAAACCTGCAAACTGAAATAAGTATCTATAAGAAAGTTTTTGAAAAAGTTACCTTTTTTCGATACCATCTTTACAGTTTCTCAGTGTAATAGCACTCCTTATTGTTTTCTTAGCCGTAAGAAGATTCTTGACAGCGTTTGTAAACTTTCCGAATTACTTTGTTTTGAATTTCAAATTAATAAACAAGTGACAACAAAGACATGTAAGGGACGCAGAAAACAAGGAACTTTCAGTTTTTTTACTCTCCCTCCTGTTCTTACATACACGATCATCTGCGTTATATATCCAAATTTCGAACCTCTTTTCTTTTAATCGTCTTGACAAACTGTTGGAAAGGATACTTTATTCTTTATCTTTGGAAAAGCAATTGAATTTTCAGTAAAAAGGTCGCACGTCGCAATGATCTGTGTATTAATTTCTTTATTTTATCAGTTCTGTGCCAGTGACATAGCAAGGTTCCATGTGGCCATATGGCTGTTCAAAATTTGTTGTAGTCATCCTTCCCACTTAAGAAACTTGTTTTTTATTTACCTTATAAATAAGTATATTCAATGGTCATTTAAAAAGTTTAAGTTAATTATAATCAGTTTTTAAGATTTCGCTAAAAAAAAAATATGTATATGTTTTCCATATGACATTTTTTGGCCACTCTCAATATTACTTGGTACTAAATACTATGCAAAATTAGGTAATAGGTTATGCCATTTTGAGTTATAGGCCAAGTGGAGATACACAGCTTCTAAGAGGTTAGGTGTGCTATACCGTCTCCGCAGTTTCTTCCCTCCTACTCAGTTGCTGTCTCTGTACAGGGGTCTTTTCTGCCCCTGTATGGACTACGCTTCTCATGTGTAGGATGGCTCCACCCTGTATATTACAGGATGACTGCCCTGTTCATACTGCCACGATCATCAGACGGTGGTTTCAGGAACAACGAGATGTCGAGCTGCTGAACTGACCCACCAAGGAGTGTGACCTAAACCCCATTGCATCTCGGCACCTGCTGGAATACACTGTGGCAGAATGGGAACTTTTCTGCAGGAACCCACAAGGCATCTATAATCACGTGGCATCTGTTTCAAATAGGCTATGTGAAGTCATTAATGATAATGGAGGATGGACCAAGTATTGGGTAATTGTGTATAATAATGTTATGGTTGTGATGTAGTAAATACCTATTTATTTACTTGAACAATTGTCAGTTCCTTATAATTTGAACATTATGTTTTGTATGTTCTTAAGAAAATCCCTAAATTTACTTGATTCATGTTTATTTTTGTAATAAAAAATTGAACTATGTTATCATTATATCTCCATGGATAGACCTTTTTCTGGATACTCATTTGTTGATGATGCATGGATTTTAAACAGAAATGTTTAAAGTTTAACATGGCCATATCAAAATCCTATGATTGAAAGTTTTTAAAGTAGCCCACGTTTGTGAAATAATCTAACTACTCTATTCCCTAAATTTCGGAATAATGCATGAATAAAATGCATAGTCGTCCTCGCATTACCACCAAAACTACTGTGAACAATATATTTATTCAGTCATTGGTTTTCAAAAAATAAAAGTATTACTATGACAACACCTCAGAGGGGAAGTAGGAGTGGGATGGAGTTGGGGTGGGGGACTGGTGTCTAAGATGGACTACGTTGCTGACACATCTCGGAGAGGGTGGAGCGGAAGTATTGCTGTACATGAAAAAGGCAAAACACACTTTTACAACTCATGTTAACAATGAAAGGTATTCTGTTTTAGCATGTAACCAGTTGTTGTTTATTGATCTGAAATTGAATTTTGCCTGAAGTGAACGGTCCGTTGATAATTCGATTTGCCTTTCCTGAACCGCAACTGGAGACATGTTGTTTTCAGTAAAGCGTTACAAGGAGTGTGGGGTTCAGACAATTTAACTCTTGCGACAAGATTTGTAAATAATCGAAAAACTGACGCCCCAGTTTTTTTAACCGTTTTACTGCAATGTTTTGTAGATATGTTTCAACAGCTTTTGTTTCATGAAATTCACCAAGGCTTGGCCAAATTTCAAAGTTTGACTAGTCACATTGCATTTTCTATAATATAAGTTTTTTAATTAAAGCGACACTATGTCGTCATTAATAATAGTGGAGGATGGACCAAGTATTGAGTAATAATAATAATAATAATAATGTTGCTGTTTTTTCCTTGAAAAGATAAATTTAAGTTATTAGGTTTCTCGAATATGTCTGACAAATCATATCGCAAACCACTTTCCATCCACGAAGTGTTCAGCAATTGTAGGGTTATGATTCAACAAAAATATCTTCACTTCATCTTTCAGTTCCATGATGCGCCGAAGTAGGTTCCCTTCTGAAATTCAACGCGTTTCTGCATGAAGCAGAAGCTTTTCATCCTTCGAACCCATTTCTATGGACAACATAGACAACAGCCTGGTGTCATGTAATACTTTCTTCGCTTCTGGGTTAAGTTTCTTCCTGCAAGAATTTCTGTATGGATCATAAAATGTGTAAATAATATATGTGGGACGATGACAACCACCTTTGCTTTGAAACCTATCTTTTATCCAGTCAAAGCAGCAGCAGCAGCAGCACCGTCATTGCACACTTCAACGCACTTCGACCATGAAATACAATTTATTTAAAAAAAAGAACTGAGTTGCAAGTAAAAACTATGCCTTCGCGTGATGTCTTTCTTTCTAAAGAATCGGAAAAGAAAAACTCTTCATGAATATCTTTCTCATGACATTATTTCACAAGCATAAGGAGTTATACTGAGTTTGCAACATCTGTACTCTTTTCTAGTTAGATAGAAAGTGAAGTTACCTTCAAACACTCATTTCATGTTTTCAGCAATTGTATGGATCTGTCTAGCAACTGTGTTACATATATAAGTATGGATTTTGGTGCATCACCATATTGTTTTCCATGAATAATTTCTCATATTCTCACCGGCAGCGGACAGTACAAGCGTTTCGCCAATGCTTTGGCTTTTCAGATTAGGTTCATTTGTGTAAATATTATTGCTGATATTAATTTTTTGTATTCTCTTTGTATCTGATTTATAGGGTGACCCAAACAAATGTCTCTAATTTAATTTTAACATTATTTTATAATGGAAATATGTTTTATTATTCAAGTTTCTTCTTCAGAAAGGGAACAGATTTGGGTTTTATTCCGCAGGAAGGAGGGGCCAAGGGCGAATGTGCAGAAAGGCCTACCCCATAGAAGAAGAAGTGAGCCAAAATCAAGGCTGGGGGTTTTCGAGATGTCAAAACACTCTGTGTTTGAAAAGTGGGAGGTCAAGGGAAAAATGGGAAAAACTGGGTAAAATGGGAGGAAAGATGGATTGAGAAAGATTGTTCCAGAGTTGACCGGTTAAGTAGATGAGAGATTAAAACTACTGATTACCCCTTGCGTTAGAGAGTTGGACAGAAAAGGAATGAGAAAGTATCGAAAATCTGGTGCTGCGAGCTATGCTTAAAGGAGGAGGCATGCAGTTAGAGAGTTCAGAAGAGGAATGTTCGTTATACCAGGTATAGTAAAGAGAGAGTGAGGCAACATTGCGACGAAGAGAGAGAGATTGAAGACAGTCAGTAAGAAGCGGGGAAGTGATGAGACGAAAAACCTTTGATTCTACACGGTCAAATACGGCTGTGTGGGTTGAGCAAACCCCACACATGACAACCATACTCCATACGGGGACGGACAAGACCCCTACACAGAGACAGCAACTGATCGTGGATGAAGAAACCGCGGAGGCGGTAGAGCACACCTCACCTCTTTGAAGCTGTTTTAGAAAGAGCATATTTGATATTTCCAGGAAAGATCACGAGAAAATGAAACGCCAAGAATGTTAAAAGAAGGGGAAGGATTGAGTTTTGTGTTGTTGAAGGTAAGGAGATAGTCGTGTGGAAGATTGTGATGAGTAGACAGATAGAGGAACCGAGTTTTTGAAGCACTGAAAGCCACAAGGTTTTCTCTGCCCCAATCAGAGATAGCAAAAAGATCAGAGGTCAGGTGTTTAACAGCGGTCCTAAAGGAATCATGGAGTGACTGCTGTGAGGGATGCTTTGCGAAGCGGGTGAAGAAGTGAAGAGTGGAATCATCGGCATAGGAGTGAATAAGACAGGAAGCGAGAATTAAAAGATGATTAATGAATAAAAGGAAAAGAGTGGTTGACAGGGCAGAACCATGAGGAACGCCACTGTTAATAGCATTATGAGAAGAACAGTGGTCATTTACATCCGCAGCTATAGATCGCCCAGAAAAAAAATTAGAGATGAAAGCACAGAGAGAAAGATAAAAACCGAAGGAGGGCAATTTCGAAATTAAAGATTTGTGCCAGGCTTTATCAAAAGTTTTTGATATGTCTACCGCAATACCAAAGTTTCACCGAAATCCTGAAAAGAGGATGACCAAGAGTCAGGGAGATATGCAAGAAGATCGTCACAAGTCGAGCGTCCCTTGCAGAACCCCTACTGACGATCTGGAAGTAGATTGTGAGAAGAGAGGTGTTTAAGAAGCTTCCTGTTGAGGATAGATTGAAAATCTTTAGAAAGGCAAAAACTCAGAGGAATTGGACGATAGTCGGAGGGTTGAGTGCGGTCACCCTTCTTTGGGACAGGCTGAATGAAAGCGAACTTCCAGCAAGAAGGAGAAGTACCAGATGAAAGTCAAAGACGAAAGAGTTTGCCAAGACAGGATGTCAACACAGAAGCACAGTTGTTAAGAACAACAGGGAAACACCATCAGGACAGTGTTGAGCCCAGATAGGGCAGAAAAACATCTTTAGAAGAGATTCTAATTTCAGAAATAATAAAGTCAGAGGGGGAAACAGATGGAGGAACAGCACCGAAATCGTTCAGGGTTGAGTTGGAAGCGAAAGATTGAGCGAAGAATTCAGCTTTGTCAGGAGAAGAGACGCAACTGAGCCGTCGGAATAGAAAAGAGGCGGTGTTTCAGGAGGAAAGGTCAATACTTCGGGAGGTGATATTATCGGTCATTGTGAGAAAAAAAGTTCATATGAATATGTGTCTAATTCTGAATGGTTACGGAGATAGAGCTGTTTCAATCTACAAATACAAACACATCGTTAATGGTAATCAAAAAAGAGAAACCAATTTCTGTTTCTAACATTTAATGCTTAAACATTGGCATTTTGAATGGTATCAGATACAGAAATGACAAATTTGTTATAGTTTACAATACGTTTTCGAAAATCCCACCGTCAACCTTAATGCACTTTGCAATTCGTGTGCGAAGATCGTGTATTATTCGTCTGAGTTGATCTTGACGTTCCTTTATGCGGGCAGCAGCATCCAAAATGCGCGCGAGCAATTTGTCTCGTGTATCCACCTTTCTTTTGTAAACTTGACTTTTCATCCACCCCCACAAACAATAATCTAACGGAGAGAGGTCTGGAGACCTTGGTGGCCATTGAATGGGACCACCGCGGGGAGAGGAAGAGCTGCGCTCGCATCAGATTCAAACAGCTCTATCTCCGCAACCATTCAGAATTAGACACATGTTCATATGAACTTTTTTCTCACAATGACCGATACTATCACCTCCGGAAGTATTGACCTTTCCTCCTGAAACACCCTGTATATATATAGTGGCCTAGAAAGTAGGTTTACTATAATTTATGAATTAAACTGAAACGAATGCCTAGGGTCATCAGTCTGGGGGGTCAGCCCAATCAAATAGTATATAATAAGGTAGGTAGAAATTACTTTGTGGTTTTTTTTTTGTTTAATTAGAAAAATAAAGGAATTATCTGTTCACAGTGATTAACAATTATGTATACGGTAATTGTGCTATATTATAATGACTGATTATTAGAAATAAGAAGTGGTTTACACAGTACAAGCGTTAGACGCTGCGTTAAAAACTAGCAACAATAATTGAGGTAATGAGATATTCGATACTGTCCACTGCGATAATGAGTATGAGTAAGAAAACAACAACTAGGTAATAAGGTACGATATTGGGTTCACAGCAATAAGTAATTGTACAAATAAGTAAATTATATGAATGAACGAAATAACAAGGTGATATAAAAATGCGGTATTGGTACAACACTTGAAATAGGCCTACTGCGGTCTTAACGGGAGAGTTAATTTGAACATTATTGAGGACACTTTCGGGCGTAATTGATTAGTCAGAGTTTGTAGACGTTCCAGCGTTGAATCCGAAATAGTCTATCACGACGTAACAAACTACTGTAGGCGAATTGGTGGTCTACAAGAGGTTTACTGACCAGCGATTTTGACGTAGATGACTGAAGACTGAAGGGGCTTACGTGAGTTTTACCTTACTGCGTTTCGACGGAGATGGTCTAAGGACGTACAGGCCTACCGGCAGGAGGATGTGTTAAGGACCCGTTGAAAGAGACTTGTTGAAAGGGCGCCCATCGAATTTTGGTGAAGGATAAATGAAGTCAGGGCCAGAAGGATGACGCCGGTAGAGTGATGTTTGCTTCTTGCGGAATGAAATTGTAAATCGCCTCAAGTCGTGATTCACTTCATGTATTGGTGAACTGTTGTTTGAAGGACTGAGGCCAGCTGAGATCAAGTGGCGCTACGTGAAAGTGAAGAGCAACGAGCAAATTGAGATCGATTTTTAGTGAAGTCGCTTAGTTTTTCGCGGGTCTTTTTGGAAAACAGAGTAAAATTTTCTCTTCTCTTTGTGGGCTGTCCTTGCCCACAGGGGTTTTATTGCTTTGTTTTGGTTCCAAGATGTTTGAGAACGGCGAGGAAAGGAATTTCCGGTCGGGCTCTACATATATATATACCGGTGTATATATACACACATATATATATATATATATTATATATATATATCGGCTATTGATTGGTGGCGCGGAAAACGCAGTTTAATAATAAACAGGAACACCAGAGAAAATACAAACATCCTTCAAGGTTTAATAGTACCAACGTTTCGGAATGCACTAATTCCATCTTCAGGGCTAAAACAATAAAATGCCAAATCACATACAAAATACAATTTGCTTAATAACAATTTAAAATAAACTTTAAAAATTATAAAAAGTAGCTAATTAAATGTAAAACATTAAAACTAAAAGGTAAATAAATGTGAAGTTAAAAAGTTAAAATTATAAAAAGTAAAAGCATTAAAACTGAAACGTAAATAAAATATACTAGTACCTTAACCAAAACATAGCAGATCTATCGATGATTCGTCAGAATTTAGGTCTGGTTTTAGTTTATAAATAAACAGAGACTCCATAATTTTAAGCTTAAGGTCAGAGCTTCCGGCAGCAAGAACGGCGAAATTAGACTGTGAAATTGGGTGGTTATTGTTGTGCGAGTGATTACGTATGAGAGAATTAGGTGGTTTGCCAAGGTGTAAATTTGTACGGACCGATTTACCGAGATGTTCGTAAATACGGGATTTTAATGTCTTTTAGTTTTACCTATATATGACCCCATACAGTGGTCACACTTGTATTGATAAACTATGGATGACTTAAGAAGTGTAGGAATAACATCCTTGTATTTAAATAAATGGTAAATCGATTTAGACGGGGTGAATATAATTTTTATACATAGTTGTGGGTAGAATTCCTTGAGCAATTTTAAAAGTTTGTTTCTAATGTTAAAACTTGAGGTTCCCATATAGGGCAAAGTGAAATACAGAATATCTTTGGGGACTGTAATTAAGTCTCTAGTTGTAGGGCTTATTAGTCTATTTAAGGTTCTGCCTATTGTAGTCTCCACCAGTCTAGAAGGGAAATTATTCTTGGCAGGAGTTTTCGGATGAAATCTAGTTCATCGTGTAGTTTAAAGTAATCTGAACAGATATTGAAAGCTCTATTTGTCAGAGTCGAAATTAAATTTCGTTTGAAACTCTGACCAATAGAGCTTTCAATATCTGTTCAGATTACTTTAAACTACACGATGAACTAGATTTCATCCGAAAACTCCTTGCCAAGAATAATTTCCCTTCTAGACTGGTGGAGACTACAATAGGCAGAACCTTAAATAGACTAATAAGCCCTACAACTAGAGACTTAATTACAGTCCCCAAAGATATTCTGTATTTCACTTTGCCCTATAGGGAACCTCAAGTTTTAACATTAGAAACAAACTTTTAAAATTGCTCAAGGAATTCTACCCACAACTATGTATAAAAATTATATTCACCCCGTCTAAATCGATTTACCATTTATTTAAATACAAGGATGTTATTCCTACACTTCTTAAGTCATCCATAGTTTATCAATACAAGTGTGACCACTGTATGGGGTCATATATAGGTAAAACTAAAAGACATTTAAAATCCCGTATTTACGAACATCTCGGTAAATCGGTCCGTACAAATTTACCCCTTGGCAAACCACCTAATTCTCTCATACGTAATCACTCGCACAACAATAACCACCCAATTTCACAGTCTAATTTCGCCGTTCTTGCTGCCGGAAGCTCTGACCTTAAGCTTAAAATTATGGAGTCTCTGTTTATTTATAAACTAAAACCAGACCTAAATTCTGACGAATCATCGATAGATCTGCTATGTTTTGGTTAAGGTACTAGTATATTTTATTTACGTTTCAGTTTTAATGCTTTTACTTTTTATAATTTTAACTTTTTAACCACATTTATTTACCTTTTAGTTTTAATGTTTTACATTTAATTAGCTACTTTTTATAATTTTTAAAGTTTATTTTAAATTGTTATTAAGCAAATTGTATTTTGTATGTGATTTGGCATTTTATTGTTTTAGCCCTGAAGATGGAATTAGTGCATTCCGAAACGTTGGTACTATTAAACCTTGAAGGATGTTTGTATTTTCTCTGGTGTTCCTGTTTATTATTATATATATATATGCGCCTCGGTGGTGTAGTGGTTAGCGTCGCTGACTACGAATCCATCGGCCCCGGGTTCGAGACCCGACGGCAGCCGGCGCGCAGCAAAACCCAGCTGTTCATCCTTCCACACAATAAAGAAAGTGGTCGGTAGATAAATGGGTACCCTAGGTCGCCTAGTGGTTAAGACGCTGGGCTGCTGATGGGGCGTGGTTCGGATTCCACGTTAAACTCTAGGTCTAAGGTCGAGTGAAAAGCTTGACTTTTGTCAGAATGAACAATTCGGGCGGAAGCTAACCAAAGGTTACCAAAGGTATATATATATATATATTATATAATATATATATGTAAGAAAACAAATAAAAGTTAAAAAAATGTTTGTACTTAAAGCAAGAACGAAGAACCTGATATTATGTATGCATACACGGTGAGATTCTATGTTAAAAGTTAGAAAATTATATAATTACACTGGATGACAAAAAATAACTTTTCTTTTTGTCACATGAACAGAAATGGCTGGATCTTATAGGTTTTTAGCCGAGTTCAAAAATGAAAAAATGACCTCAAAATTTGTCTTTCACCCACCAATATTAAGTGAATCGAAAATTAAATTTGGACTAATTTATTGACGTAATAGCAATATCAAAGTAGAAAATGCATATTGAACTCACTTAGGATTGCCAGATTTTTCAAATGCCCATGTGGAACAAATTTTTTTCTGAGGTTTTTAAGACCATTTTTTTTTTCAAATTGAAACTAGATTTCTTCAACGGTTACAACAAACAAAATTAGGAAAATTTTATTACAATACTCTTTAACAATTAAAGATCGTGAATAAATTGAAATTATTATACATAATATTGAAATTGTAAATTAATTCATCCCTAAAAAATTTGCTAAAAAAATATTTTTTGCGGGACATTTTGAACGCGGGATTTTGACGCGGGATTTTGACGCGGGATTTTGACGCGGGATTTTGACGCGGGATTTTGACGCGGGATTTTTGGATCAAATGCTGGACTGTCCCGTAAAATACAGGACGTCTGGCAACCCTAAACTCACTTAAAATGTTCACTGAGCGAAATCAAGTAACTGACATATGAAAGTCAACAGTGACGTGCAGCAAATTAAGCAAAGGAGGAGCAAGGGACAGACCCGCCCCCTTCCTATTCTGACTCAAATTCCAAGTAATGTAAATTCGTGTCACTCTAAAACTGTGGGTGATAGAAGAATTCTGTTTTCATTTTCGTAATCAACATAAAAAATTACATATACTAGTTCAAGTAAAAATATCTCTGTGACGAAAACTTTCTTGACTAGTGTTATTAAAACTGTATCATTATCATTATATCACTATATCATTATAAAATCTTAAAATTAGAGATTATAGAATTTGAAAAACAATGAGAATAACAAAATTATGAAATTTTAAATTCAAAGGTTATTCTATGATATAAACTTAAAATTTAAATTTAAATTGAAAATTAAAAATTTTATTATTTTAAAATCTTAAACCTAGCAATTACAGAATGTGAAGGGACTGTGAAGAATAGCAGAATTATAAGATCATTAGGATCACAAAATTATAAAATTTTTAAGATAGGTTTACTTAACAGGTAGGTTATGCCGAAGGCAATGCTATTGTATATATAGGTGCTGCCGAAAGTTGTGTAGTCATTGTGAGTATGAATCGATGTGCTTTGTCCTTCCTGCGTCTTCCTGGCATATATTAGGTCGCCCCGTATATAGCAGGATTTAAGGGAGCAATCCAAGAATAAGCACCCGAAAGTCCCCAATCCAAGAAAAAGCACCCCAGTTAGACCCAAATCCAAAAACAGCACCCCAGTTAGACCTCAATCCAAATTAAAGGATTTTAACATAAAATTTAAAAAAAAATATTTTTACGTTTACGAAGGATATTGCAATAAAAAAAATTAGAACAACATAATTAAAATAAAAATACTGAAATAAGGTTAAGTGAATGCCAGGTTAGGTCAACTGTACGCCCTTGATGATTGATTTGGTTAAGTCGAAACTAACGAAAATATCACGACTTAACCTAACCAATCGTCAAGGGCGTAAAATTAACCTAACCGGGCATTCAATTAACCATTTTAGAGCAATTAACTCCATTTTAACTCCATTTTAGAGCAATCCAAGAATAAGCACCCTCTTTCGACCCAAATCCACGAAAAAGCACCCTAAATTGATTTGGGGTGCTTATTCTTGGATTGCTCCGAATTAAGTATTTTTTCTTTTTCTAAATTTTAGTAGTTTGTCAAAAATTTCTTTTCTGTAGTCACAGAGATTCGTTAATATATATATTAGGTTTAATATTTATAACTGCTCTTCTTATTTCTGATTTCTACAGCCTGTCACACAATTTTAATTTTAGGATTCTTTTGTCTCTCATTATTATTTTTTCGAACTCGGTGTGCTTCTGTAATGACATTTTCAGGAATGTTTATACGGAGTTTGTCTTTGCTGGCGTTTCTAAGGTAATATATATCGGTAGTGTAGTTGTTACCATCGCTGACAACGAATCCATCGGACCCGCGTTCGATTCCTATCAAAAGCTGTAGGCACGCAGCTTACCCAGCTGTTTATCCTTCCAGAAAAGATAGTTTGGAAGATATATGGGTACCCTGGGTGGTGTAGTGGTTAAGACGCTGCGCTGTTGATCGGGAGGTTGTGAGATCAAGTTCAGGTAAGGACTGTAATTTCTGACCACCCACGGTGGGTCGTGGTTCGGATTCTACGTTAAACTGTAGGTCCAAGGTGAGGTGGAACTCAGGCTAGAGCAAAACCAAGATTTTATATAAAATCATGGTTTTGCTGTAGGTCCAAGGTGGAACTCAGGCTGGAGCAAAACCAAGATTTTATATATATATATATATATATATACACACCCCACAACTAAGTAAATTTCCTATACGGTGAGCGGATTTCAAAGAAAACTAATGAAAATTATGGATTTATTGAACATTTCTTTATGCCCCTAGAAATTCTCCATTTACACTACTCTTGCATTGTATGTAAGGGGTTCCAAAAAACCTTAGCCCCCCCCAATTTTCAGCTTACATGTTTACTTATATCGAAATAGTTTTTAGTGATTATAAAAATATATAAAATTCTTTATTTATTGCAGGTATTAAAATTACTCTAGCTGATAAAGTGATAATATAATGGCTTCTCAATTAATTGGTGATTCGGAGAGGCAACGTGTGATAGATCGCATACGAGCAATAACATTTCGGGAAGCTCGTCATGCCGGAGCCACCTTTATAACACGTTCATGGGTTGCCAAAAAGTTGCGAAGAAGTGAGGACTTCGTCAAAAGAAATTGGAATAAAACTTTGGATGAATGTGAAATGGATACAACCAAATCTGGGCGCCCAAATTTGCCACTCTCTCAGGAAACAAAGGACATCATTGAAAGCGTTACGCGTAAGCGGAAAAACAGCTGTGCTAAACTTTCTAGAGAGATCGATGTGTTGAGAGGAAAGATCGTTAGTGGTGAGATCATTCGACTCTACCGTCATAGGCAAGGTTTAAAGCCTTGGCATGAACTTCCAAAGCCAAGAAAAACTCAGCTTAACATCGATGACAGAATGTGGTTTGCCCATTATCTTGAAGATTGGGATATGGATGATTTCATGCATTTAGCTGTCTCCGATGAATTTTTTGTTTAAGTAACACGTCGGCCTAACTACCAAAATGATCGAGTGTGGGCCACAACACCAGATGAAATCGTTGACAATGAACATTATCGCGAATTATTAAAAAGTCCAGACTGTGTTGGAGTGTTTGTTTTGTTCACTGCAAAGAAGCTCATGTGGGTGCTCAAGCCAAATGGTCAGAGTTGGGATGGACAGTATTTTCGTGATATTCTATCCCAGCATGTCATTCCTTTTCTAAGAAACCCAAACAATGTTATGGATGTCGATCACGTCACACTTCTGCACGATAAGGCCCCCTGCTTTAAGGCATTAGCCACTCAACAGTTGTTGCGGAACCATGAGATCGATTTCTTTGGAAATGAAGAATGGCCAGGAAATTCTCCTGACCTGAACGTCTGTGAACACATTGGATCAGTTATAAAGGACAAGGTTGAATGTCTCTTGTTTCAAGAACCTGCAGCAAATCGATTTTCGAAGGATACAATGACGCAACACATTGAAACTGTTTTAGCAAATTTGCGTAACGATCAAGATCTATTCACGTCACTTTTGGCAAGCCACCCAAAGCGAATTCAGGCTGTCTTGGAAGCCAATGGCGGGAACACCAAGTTTTAATTGTTTCTCATTAAATGCAGGATTAAATTATCTTTTATAAGGTATGCTTAGTTTTACTGTACCTCTAATGGTTTAGGCCATGGGCGGGCGGGGCTAAGGTTTATTGGAGCTCCGCACAGATAAAAAGTTACAACGTACTCACATATGGTGCTACCTTGATGCTAAAAAAATGCTCGATATGTTTACCACGAACTTCTACAACCTTTTTCAGTCTAGGACGGAACTCATCTATGGCTTTATTGATTTGTTCTTGTGGTAGCTCATCCCAGTTTTCCAGAAGAAGCTGTCGTAAATGAGCGACATTTCGTACTTTGACCCGATATATTCTCTGTGACAAATTTTTCCAAAGGTCGTAATCGACAGGATTTAAATCAGGACTGTTTGGTGGCCAAATTTAATACCGCTACCTGGTATTCTTTTGATATCTCTTGTTTTATCGATTTTCTTGAGAAGCTTGTCCAAACCTCTTGCAGTTGGCTTACGTTAATTAAAATCGCTTTAATTATCAACTTGAACCTATGATTAGCAAGATTTTTCTCTAATATTCGCCATAAATCCAATTTCTCAGTTAAAATGCTAAAATATGGCATACAAACCATAAAATTACCTTGTACTAACATACTAAAATTTCATGGTTCTATGTACCATATTTGCCGAGATATGAAGGAATTAAAAGGTCTCCCTTTTTTTTTTGCCGACCCGACAATGCAGAAGTAGTGTAAATGGAGAATTTCCAGTGGCATAAAGAAATGTTCAATAAATCCGTAATTTTCATTAGTTTTCTTTGAAATCCGCTCACCGTATAGGAAATGTACTTAGTTGTGGGGTGTGTAAAAAATATTGAAATCTGTCCATAACTTTGGATTTTACAGCCAAAGTTCGAGGTCTCCCTTTTTGTTTTGCCAACCCGATATATATATATATATATATATATATATATATATATATATATATATATATATATATATAAATCATGCGGGTTGCTTCTACAGAGCTTCAATTTAATATTTAGGAGAAATCCAATGACAAGGAGAAATGTAAATGCCATGAAAAGTCTTCTTTAATGCGCAACGTTTCGAGCAATACGCTCATCTTCAGGCTGTTTAATAACAATGTGAAATTAAAATCAATATTGAATGAAAAACAAGACAGAAAATTTCTATAACCTATTCATAAAGGCAAATTTTAAAAGACTGAGAAAAGAGGGTTAAATTCTAAGTTATACAGATTTACATATAAAAATTAAGAAGCTATTTTTAAATACATATAGTAAATGTGAAATTAATACACTGGAAAAATTAACAATAGTACACTGGAATAATGAAACTAACTAACCTTTCACTGCAATTTCCGAGGCTAACTGATTTAAGCAGAGGCAAGACGGGAAAACAAGAGATGGCGAGGGCGATTGGGGAAGGGGGGATTATAAGGAATTGGGGAAGGAGGAGGGATTAGAGCAAATTTAGGGGGACGGCTGATGAGTCAACATTTAGAGTAGGGACAATGTTTTAATGAAAAGCGATTCCAAAATTCTTAGTGAGTTGGGACAAGTATTACAACCAAGAATTTTAAAATTGTCTAAAGTGACAAAATGTAAAACTGATGTCACTTTAGACAATTTTAAAATTCTTGGTTGTAATACTTGTCCCAACTCACTAAGAATTTTGGAATCGCTTTTCATTAAAACATTGTCCCCTACTCTAAATGTTGACTCATCAGCCGTCCCCCTAAATTTGCTCTAATCCCTCCTCCTTCCCCAATTCCTTATAATCCCCCTTCCCCAATCGCCCTCGCCATCTCTTGTTTTCCCGTCTTGCCTCTGCTTAAATCAGTTAGCCTCGGAAATTGCAGTGAAAGGTTAGTTAGTTTCATTATTCCAGTGTACTATTGTTAATTTTTCCAGTGTATTAATTTCACATTTACTATATGTATTTAAAAATAGCTTCTTAATTTTATATGTAAATCTGTATAACTTAGAATTTAACCCTCTTTTCTCAGTCTTTTAAATTTGCCTTTATGAATAGGTTATAGAAATTTTCTGTCTTGTTTTTCATTCAATATTGATTTTAATTTCACATTGTTATTAAACAGCCTGAAGATGAGCGTATTGCTCGAAACGTTGCGCATTAAAGAAGACTTTTCATGGCATTTACATTTCTCCTTGTCATTGGATTTCTCCTAAATATTATATATATATATATATATTATATATATATATATTAGGGTGGTCCAAAAAAACAAAAGAACAAATTTCCTTTCTCCACAAGGGTATTTTTATTCCTTTGTACATAACTGAAAATCACTCAAAATATTTTCCCCAAGAAACAGTATTTAGGGGTCGCCCCATGTGGAATCCATAAATCAGGGGTCTCACGCAGCAGAAAACAGTTATGCACTTGAAAACTATGACATTAGAGCCGCCTTTGATGGAGTGGGGAGCTTCTTTCGGTGGTTTGCCACCAGTCGAAGAAGGAACTGTTTCTGCTCTTCGTCCTTCGTCAGCGTGTTGTTGTATTTTTGGATCAGGCTGATACCCCGTTCCGCCGTGTCGTTTACCACTTCCATCCGAGAGGACCGATCCCGAAGTTCGTTGAAAAAAGGATCGTCCGTCCACTGTCCGGGGGGTTTCTCCAGAAAGAATTGAGATTTCGCTTTTCCTCCTTCCATCAAAACATCAAAGAAGGAACTGGTCCTTTTAGTCACAAGGTCCTCCAACTTCATGTCTTCCACTTCATCCTTGATCTCTAGACGTCGAGGAGGGCCGGGTAACCGCGGACGCTGTAGGTTCCGGAGCATCCTTTCCTTTGTCGCCGTGGTCACTCGTTCGTCAAAAAAGGCTAGGGCAACCAGGTGCTCGGGGAGAAACCAAAGATGCCTGGAAAAGGCCGCGGACGCTTTACTGGCCACAGTCTGATTTGGGTAAGTCTTGAGTAGAGACAGAAGTTCGATGTCGTTGTAGGGGGCTCGAATTCCAAGGGACGCTTCGTTCCATTGTCTGATGTAAACGAGACTCACAAACAGAGCGAAGTCGGTTATGTTCCTGGCTTTTCATGGTGTCAGCTTGAATTGAGCTTGGAAAAGGAATATCTTCAACACATAAATTCCTTTCCCCATCCAACGAGCGTGGTGTGTTGGGCCGGGAGCTCGAAATGACTCGTTCCCACTTCCTCCGCCAAGGAACAAGAGATAAGCGCAAGAATTCTTGATAATCGTCTCTTGGTTGCTGCGCTTCGAGTGCATGTGGCAAATAATCCAGCATCTCTTTCCGCAATCTGTTCAATACCGGATCCTGGAAGAGTTCATCGGTTGCTGCAACACACGCATCTTGATTTATCGATGGCCATTGTTTCTGAAATCGCTTGAAGAGTCCGGATTCTGGACTTCCAGATGGACCGAAGATAAAGGAGAAGACGTTGGACAACATGATTTCCATGACATGGTGACGGCAAGCAATCCAGACCAGTTCGGTTCCTAGAGCTTCTTCGATTCTGATGCAAGCTCCTTTGTGAAGCCCTGTGTTGCTGGCTGTCGTATCAAATACGAGTCCTTTGATTTGAGACCCGAGATTCCATTTCTCAATTGCTTCAACACAAGCATTCGCCTGAGACTCCCCAGTACCTTTGTCCATCTTCGGAATTCCCAAAAGCTTCTCGTGGCCGTTTCCAGTGACAAGGACAGCAATTCTATCAACGCTTGCCTTGGATCCGTCGATATCTGGCAATAGTTTGCCATCCCAGTGTAAAAGAAGAGGTCCCTCCAAAGAAGATTCCTGGTCTTCTGCTGCTGCCGTTTCCTGTCTTCCTTGTCTTCTAGACCGCCTGATTGAACTTCGGGAGAGTGTGAGCTCTGAAAGATTATGTCCAAGCGCCTCAGCAATGGCTCCAGCCACAAACACAGCTCCGCGATCTGGAAGATTGACGCGATCCAAGGCGCCGACGACTTCGGGCGAGTTGAAGATATTCTTAAGTCTCTTTGGCGTTGGGGAAGCAGATGTTGACGCAGAAGGTCTATATTCGTCTTCGCTTTCAGATTCCCGAGAAGATGATGTGGAAAAAAGTTCTGCTGTTGCCCCCGTCCTGGATTTGGTTTCCCTTCCTTCGTATCTCGCTTTTGCCATCCTTTCTTTTTCTTCTCGTTGTCTCTTTCTGCTTTCTTTTGCAGGCGTCTTTTGGTCAGCCCCACTCATGCTACAGGAAAAGACGTCTTCTCTTTGCTTCCGAAGGAATTCCCGGTCTTCCTCGTTCTTGATTACCGACATTGCATCTTTTGTAGATATATCAAACAGCTCTTCCAGATCACCTTTGAACACTTCCTCGTTCATTCTGTCACTTTCTCGTTGTCGAGTTCGGTGCTTCTTGAGGGCTAGATACTTCCCGTACAGCTTTGACAGTTTCTGGACACACGAATCTATCCATTGGGAAGGAATTCTGGCGCCGCTGCCATACAGCGACAACTGCTTCACAGGCCAACTTGTAACTCGTGAGCAGGGTTCTTCCTTCGTCCAGGTGGTTGTACTGGGCCAGTCGGAGCAGGTCCAGTACACGGGGTAGTCTTGCTGTCGATAACTGAGAGTTCGGCCTCCCAAGGAGCTAGTTTTCAGGCGCAGATCTCCTACTAGACGACGTCATAATCACTTCTAAAAAAGAAAAAAAAGAAATGTTTAGTATGGGGCAACCCCTAAATATCCACCAATCAAGCTCAAATTCCACACACAAGTAAGTCGACCCTAGTCGACAAAAACAAGGCATGTGGAGAAACGATTCGACCAACATAGTTTTTTACTATAATATTTTGGACCACCCTTATATATATATATATATATATATATATAATATATATATATATGAAAATTATTTCACGAAAGTAACACGTGAATAATATTTATGATGAAAATAACCACGAAGGAAAAAGGAAACACAGAATGGTGCTCAAGCGCTTTCGTGTAATGACATCATCAGGAACACCTGAAATAAATAACAAGTTCGAGACTATATATTGGTCACAAAAAAAATAATAAAATAGAGAAATAAAAATTGTAGGAAGAGCACACAAATTTATAAGGAAAAGCTACCAGAGTTTTAGCACTTTTTCCCTCTTGTCTAAATCCGTTCTGAACGAATTCAAACCAACAGGATCAAGCGAAAAAAGGCCCTGGCCAATATTGAAATTATTTGTAAGTTGAATAATGGCAGACTCAAGAATATTTCTAGTAACAATGTTGCTTGAGTGAAACAAAACTGAAGCATTATTCTAATCAATACAGTGGGATAACTCTGACAAATGAACGAAAAGGGCACTGGACGACTGTCCCGTTCTAACGGAATATTGATGTTGTTTTACATGCGTGTGCAAATCCTTTCCCGTCTGTCCAATGTAAAAAGAATCACATTGTTTACAACCAATTTTATAGATAATGCCTGAATTATTGGTAGGGCTATTTTTTACTATGATATTTTTCACAATATTGTCATATGAAAATACTACATTAATATTCAAAAGTTTATGTACATTAGCAATGCCTAAAAAACCTGGGAAAAATGGAAGTACTAAAATATTCTTCGACAAAGTGCGAGGGTTATTATTCACACGATAGAAAGTTCGTTTTGCCTTATTAAGACAAGATTCGAAAAAAGCAGGTGGGTAACACAAATCACTTCTAATACTGTTGATTTTTTTTAATTCGGCATCCATATATTCCAGACTGGCGATCCTAAGAGCGCGGAAAAACATTGAAGAAAATATGGCTTTCTTGATTGGGGGTGTTATGTCCGGAGTAAAAGTGTACGTAGGACAAATTGTTTGTTTTTTCTGATAAATACTAAACTTAAAACCTGAGCTTTCCCTATGTGCACGTACACCCAAAAACGAGAATGAGTTGTTTTGTTCCACTTCTAAAGTAAACTTAATGGAGGGGACTTGATTATTTAACTGAAGGAGGAAGTCATCCAGGTCACGCTTCATGGGCCAGATACACAACATATCGTCGACGTACCTTAGCCATGAGATGCCAACCCCCAGGATTCTCGGAATGTAAGTGATTTCGAAAAACTCCATATAAATATTGGAGAGGAGGGGCGACAAGGGATTACCCATGGCCATCCCAAAAACCTGTTGATAATATTCGCCACTGAAAGTGAATTTACAGTCTTTGATGCAAAGTTTAATGAGTTCCAAAACTATGTGTGCAGGTAGTGGCAGGTCATACTTATGTAATTCTCGGGAGAGAAAGTCAAGCATATCGTCAATCGGCACTTTTGTAAACAATGAACAAACGTCGAAACTGATCAATCTATCGTTGGTTTCAGTCCGTATATTATTAAGTTTTTCAGTAAGGTCCATGGAAATTTTTACATGTGAATCTAATCAGAGATAGTTCCGAGAATGGGAGACAAGACTTTGACAAGTCATTTGGAGAGTTTATAAGTAATAGAACACACAGAGCTAATAATATGGCGCATAGAGTTGCCAGGTTTGTAAAGACCGGAAAGGTAGAGAAGAGAAGGCGAAGTGGACGTGAAAAGCAGAATTAAGTCCTTATGTTTTCTTGAGAAAGCGTTTCAAGCCACTATTGAATGATTTGATGACGTCGTCCTGCGGGTTGTTCCTATGCTTTCTGCATGTGTCCTAAGCTTTCTGTATGGTCTTATTAAAATCCACAAACCCACATCTCAGTCGCAGATTCATACCGATTTGTAGTGTTTTTCACAAAACTTTCAGGGTTATGCTCAGCTATATCCCAGGAGCGTGAGACTACAGTATATACTTAGCAATTTAAGTAGGTGTGACTCTTAACCTGCGTAATATATTTTCATGGTATTTGCAAAAATTAATGTAAATATTTGGAATCGGTTTGCATAAAATGAGGTAATATACCGCAACATGTGTTTTTAGTCCCACATGAGCAAAAAAAAACTCAAATGCTTAAAACCCAGAAGTTTCTGGGGCTTCCGCCCCTGAGCCCCTGAACCCTGCTGGGCGCCTCGGCCGACCCTAAACCGGTCACTTCCAGGTCACTTTCTGGATCCGCTCCTACATCCATCCATCCGTCTGAACTTCCACATTTCAGGTTTCAGTAGCAAGTGTACCCTATATACGTCTGTAGATGATAGGTTTAGAGTTGAACTAATAAAGCAACCAACTTAAAAGAGAGACAGATCGCTCCATTCCGCATTTTTATGTGATCTCTTCTATTTTTGGAATGAGGAAATTTCATTTGTTTTATATATAAAGATAAATATGAGGGCCATTCAATATACTTTGCCTCACTTTTTTTTTTCTTTCGAAGTTTCCTTGCAAGTCCCAGAAATTTTGTACACAAATAGTTACATACCTTTTTAACAAGTTTTTATTTATCCACATAGTCTCCATCCTTTTCTAGTGCTTTCCTCCACCTCGAAACAAGGGCCTTTATTCCTTGCTGTTAAAAGTCCACTAGGATCCGCTGGAGCCACCTCTTAATCTCCTCAACAACCTCATCGTTACTCTAAAACTTTCTTCCACGAATAGCATCCTTCATTGGCCCAAACAAATCGAAGGCTGAAGGTGACAGATCAGGGCTGTATGGATGGTGGGGTAACAGTCAACCGCATTTTTGTGATGGCCTCTCTTGTTTGCAAACTGTTGTGTGATCTTGCGTTATCGTGCAAAAGAAGGACGTCTTCCAGTTTTCTCTCCTGTCGAACTCGATTTATACGTCTCTGGAGTCTCTGTAAAGTAGCAATATATGCCTCCGAGTTGATTGTTTGTCCTTTCTTCATACTGTCCACCAGAATCACCCCTTTCATGTCCCAGAAGATGGTGGCCATAACCTTTCCTGCAGAGGGAGCCATTTTGAACTTTTTCTTGCGTGGGGAGTCTGCATGATGCCACTCCAAAGTGGTGTACCCAAGTCTCATCCCCATTCACAACTCGTGAAAAGAAGTCATCCCCTTCTGTCTCATATCGAACCATCGACTCAGACGCAATTTCTTTTCTTTGGGCTTTGTGATATTTAGTCAATTCGCGAGGAACAAACCATGAACACACTTTTGAGTATCCCAGTTGCTCAATTAATTATCGTATTCACACTTCCTTCACTGATTCCTGGCTCCAGTGATAGCTCCTTGTATGTGACGCGCCGATTTGATCGAATGATGTTGTTAGCACGTTGCACAGTGTGAGATGTCATAGCGGATGCCGGGTGATCGCTGCGTGGCTCATCATCGAGGCTGGCTCTCTCTCTCTCCGATGATCTCACGCGTTTAGACCAGCGTCCAACTGTGCTTCGATCAACAACAGCATCTCCGTAGACGTTTGTGAATATTTCCAACTGTTTCCTTCTCTGCGGTTAAGAACTCGATAACAGGTCTCTGTTTACGACGCACATCACTGTCAGACGCCATTTTCGGAACTGCAGTAACCACTGGTTTTATACAAGGGCGTTTAAAAGCGGTTTTATACAAGGAGAGGAGGTTCAAACTGGAAAAATCCGGTTATGTGAATCTCAGAAAGTTGAAACTTACGGCCCAAAAGACATTTCAGCCCCATGGCCTATTATTTAGCTAAGAAAAAAGGGTGGGGAAAAATATATTGAGTGCCCTTAGTATTATCTATTTACCGAGTTCAAAATGAAATGTCTTGGTAGACGTCGTAAATGGTTGTAGTAATTTTATTTTTGAACTGAATGAAACAAACTGTAAATAATACATTATCCAATCAGGTTTTATGTACACCACTTTAAATTTCCATATATATGCTTCTTCACTGTCAACACATTTCCTTAATCGAACTGGCACGTTCGCTACTGCTGATCGCAATACGTTTTTAGGAATATTGGTAAGCACATTGGTTATTCTCTCCTCCAGTTCATCCACTTTTTTTTGTTTCGTGCGATAAACTTCTTCTTTGGCCCATCCCCACAGGAAAAAGTCACACGGCGTGAAGTCTGGGCTGCGGGGAGGCCATTCATGAATGCCACGTCTCTCAATCCATCTTCCTGGGAAATGATCGTGTAGCCATGCGCGGACACCATTTGCGAAATGAAGTGTTGCGATGTTTTCCCACTGAGAAATGACTGGCCACACACGATCTTGTAATATTTCGAGGTAGCTTGCACCATTCATTGTTTCCCTCAAAATGAAAGTTCAACAACTGTGGTGGATGTGACAATCATACCACCATGAGCCTTTTGCACACAATGGTGAGGGTTGACTGCTGCCCAATAATGACAGTTGTGTCGATTCAAGAACCCGCCAACGTGAAACACTGCCTCATCACTCCACAGGATGTTCTCAAACAACTGTGGCCAGTCATCACTCCAACCCAAAAAGATTTCTGCGAATTTCATCCTTCTGTCACAGTCATCAGGAAAGAGCTAATGCACGTAATGGGGTTTCCAAGGTTTGAAAGACAGGTCTTTTCTAAGAATTGTCTGCACTGCGTAATGTGTCAGTCCACTTTCATGTGCACCTGCACGCACTGATTTTCCTGGACTTCTTGGGAACATCTCATTCACTGTGGCGATGTTCTTGGGAGTCTGCGAGGTTGATGGTCGTCCAGATCTTTTCTTGTCTGTGACACAGCCTGTTGTCATTAACTTTTGGTGGCAGTTCTTGATTGTTCATGTATTCATTGTTGCATTAACTCCATACTCAGCCCTCCACCACTTTTGAACTCGTGTCACTGATCCCCCAAACCTCGTAACGGGCTGCGATTTTGGCCCTCTCTTGCAAACTCATAACTGGAGGCATTATTCACCTGGAAAAAGAAAGTCATGTTAATTTCTTAAATCCTTAATGGATAATCTTTCATTTACAATTTGTTCCATTAAAATCAGTTCAAAAATAAAATTTCTACAACCATTTAACAATAGGTAGTGACTTATCATACACCCTGTACATAACAGATCCTGTGTATAATAGATAGCATTCAACAGCTTATCTATGGGAAATTAAAATTACTTCATATAATGCATATTAAAACACTGGTATAAATCTAGAATACTGTATACTGTACTTAAAATTCCTCCATACATACATTAAATTTTATATATATCATATATACAGGGTGTCCGAGAATTATCTGTGCAACTTTTGGCTGTTATTAAAAGTCAACCATGAAGTGTAGAAATTCCAGTGTTGTCCCATTTTACAGAGAATCTCATTAAGTTTTTTCTGATACCAAGTTTTGACAAGTTTTTTAGAAATTCCAGTGTGTCCGAAAATTATCTGTACAATTTCATCTTTTAATAAAATTCTTGATAACACACGTAAAATTCTTAAACAAGATTATTTAGAATCTGTATTTTCAAAAGTTTCTTTTATTAAAGTAACGTTGTTACAAACATTCGATATGTGCACCATCAGGTGCATACACACAGACATTGATGATTTAAAAGCAAGAATCACAGCTGCTATTGAGCGAATTGATGTGGATATGCTGCAGCGTACATGGCAACATTTGGATTATCGAGTGGATGTTTTGCGAATCACTGAAGGTGCACATATCGAATGTTTGTAACAACGTTACTTTAATAAAATAAACTTTTGAAAATACAGATTCTAAATAATCTTGTTTAAGAATTTTATGTGTGTTATCAAGAATTTTATTAAAAGATGAAATTGTACAGATAATTTTCGGACACTGGAATTTCTAAAAAACTTGTCAAAACTTGGTATCAGAAAAAACTTAATGAGATTCTCTGTAAAATGGGACAAACTGGAATTTCTACACTTCATGGTTGACTTTTAATAACAGCCAAAACTTGTACAGATAATTCTCGGACACCCTGTATTAGGGATGAAACGGGTAGCTATTTTACCGGGTAATCGGGTTCGGGTAGCCGAAGTGTAATACCCGATCGGGTCTTGCAACATTATCATCAAAATTAAATTTAAATTAAAACAACAGCCATTTTTAGAACATAATACTTTATTCTACTACGCACACACAAAAACTTAGGCATAATACTGAATGTTACACACTGCACAATGCAAATACAAGTAATTTTTCAGTTTTACGCCATTTGTTTTATAAATAAAAAATTTATAAACAAGAAATGGATATGTTATATGTAGAGTATTTTCAGGACTTTCGACGGCTTTTCACGACTGCTATGAGTCGCGAAGAAAGTCCCATGTACGTAGGTTTTTACTACCCGATTTTTGAGCAATTACCCAATGGGGTCGGGTATGCTCGGGAAATATATTACCCGATCGGGACGGGTACCCGTTTCATTCCAAATATATATATATATATATATATATATATGTGTGTGTGTGTGTATATATATATATATATATATAATATATATATATATATATATATATATATATATATATATATATATATACTGTATATATAAAGTCCAGAAACTCGACAGATCGCATTCTCTGTTTTATTAGCTCAATATTGCATAAGTGCCAGTTCCGTACGCATGATTAGATTTCTTAAAATAACTCTTGATTTATCCGCTCGACTGAACTGGAACGACACTAGGAGCGTTCCAGCGTCTCATGCAGTTATTTGGGCATCAGATCGACCGGTAATCTCAGGCCATCCGAAGGCAGTTTCCCATTAACGGAATCAGTCTGTTATGCCAGAAATTCACCTTCCATTTAAACCTGCGAATTAAGTTACCAAATTTCTTTTCACTTGATTAAACTCGGGAAAGAATTAGCGTTGTTTCACTCGATTCCTATTGTAATGCAAGCGATTAAAATTTATCCTCGAATTAACTCCGAATTTAGAATTAATTCGTTTATAATTAATTTTAGCTTTGCTGAGCTCGTCTTGATCGCTTTAATGCTGTCGTTTCCTACATTAAAATATCGCGTATCTATCAGTATTCATTTATTAAGCTGTATTCGATGAAAGATAAAATAATTCTCCATTATCTTTGAAAGACAGTTCTCAGTGGTGATAAAAATCCTATAAAATTTATAGAACCTTCCATGAATCATATAGGTAATCTTAAATAGATTCTGTTTTAAAATGCACTCACTTTATATATATATATATATATATATATATGAACAGAAGGACCAACACAACGGCATTTTCATTTATTTTTTATTTTTTTGTACCGCAGACGTTTCGACAAATCTTTTGTCATCATCAGTGAATTAAGTCTTAAAACCTTAAAACAAAAAAAATAAAAAATAAAAAATGAAAATTACATCAATACAATATTAAAACCATTAAAATTAAAACCTTAAAATAAAAATAATGAAAATTGCATCAATACAAAATTAAAATCATTAAAATTGCATCACTACAAAAAATTAAAATCATTAAAATTAAATTAAATTACCTCAACAGGTAAATACACAATGTTTACATCGACCTCCATACTTGACAAAACCCAAGAGAAAACTGTATGGTCCGTAAATCAGAAGGTATATGTCTATGAAAATCGGTTGGTTAGTTAAAAGAGCTGGAATTTGTAAGATGAACTATTATTGTTAATGGAGGGATTGTTTCTATAGATGTACAAAGATTCTAAGATTCGGAGTTCTGTGAGGTTATTGGATCTAGTTAGAATGGATCTAGTTAGAATGTTCTGTCTAAATTACTAAAACTCGAAGATAAACTTAATAGGTTTTTGCGTAAATTAAAAAATAGTAATATTATTAATGACAATACATACAATTTTTTGTTTGCTTCTGGTTCTAATCCAGGAATTCTATACGGTTTACCTAAAGTCCATAAGCCAAATTTCCCACTAAGACCTATTCTTTCGGCCTGTGGTACATTCAATTATAACTTAGCCAAATTCTTCGTTCCCTTGCTTTCAAAACTCACCTATAATGATTATTCTATTAACAACTCGTTTGATTTTGCTAAAGAGATAAAAGAGATCAATCATGCCGATTCTCTTACTATGGCCAGTTTTGATGTCTCGTCATTGTTTACTAATGTCCCTTTAAAAGAAACATTAAATATCATACTAAACAAGTTATTCACTACTGATAATACTCTTATTAATGGCCTCACTCAGACTCAATTTAAAAACCTCCTCGAAATAGCGTGTTTTGATAATCTTTTCTTATTTAATAGCAACCTTTACAGCCAAATTGATGAGGTAGCTATGGGTTCCCCGTTGAGCCCAACACTAGCAAATGCATTTCTTTGCCATTACGAAGAAATTTGGTTGAAAAGTTGTCCTAATAGTTTTAAACCCATATATTACAGAAGATACGTGGATGACACTTTCTTAATATTTAAACATCCTTCACACGTAAAACTTTTCTTTCATTATTCCTGGATGGAATGATTTTATTGCCCCCCTGAAGAGGGAATCGAAAGACGCCTACGATTTGTGGTGCTTTCATGGTAGACCCAGATTAGGACCAGTATACATAAATATGTGTAGAAGTCGGGGTCAGTATAAGGCGGCCATAAGGCGATGTAAACAGGAAGAAGAGTCTATTCGAGCATCAAAAGCCTGTGAAGCTCGCATAAATAACGATAATAACAAATTTTGGAAATTTGTTAAGAATCAAACGGGTGTCAAAAATGTCCTCCCTCCGACAATCGATGGGGTGTCGGGGCACGATGAAATTGCAAAGCTGTGGAAAAACCACTACTCTAACATTCTTAATAGTGTGAGTAGGGATAATCTTAAGATAGATTGCAGCGAAACGATTGTGGGAGGGACAAGGGAAAATATTTTGATATCATTTTCTGAAGTAAAGAGGTTAATTAAAGAGTTAAAGACTGGTTCTGCGTCAGGGGTAGATGACTTATCGAATGAGCACTTAAAATATGCAAATGACGTAGTATGTCTGCATATATCATTGCTCCTATCAGCCATGCTTGCTCATAGCTATATCCCTGCAGAGTTCATGAGGGTATATATCCTGCCCCTGGTCAAAAATAAGTATGGAGACATTCTGTCCAGCAATAATTACAGGCCTATTGCTGTCGCTTCCTGCTTCTCGAAACTACTAGAAAAACTCTTGTTACTCCGATTAAATGATTTCCTATGGACATCTAATCAGTTTGGCTTTAAAAGGTCCCACTCAACTGACCTGTGTATCTATGTATTTAAAGAAACAATATCCAAATACATTGACAGTAATTCAATCATTTACAGCTGTTTCCTTGATATAAGTAAGGCATATGATAGGGTGAACCACAATATTTTATTTGCAAAACTAGAAGACAGGAAGGTTCCCATGTACATATTAAATTTATTGAAATTTTGGTATTCCCACCAATCTTTCACTGTTAGGTGGGGCAATGTACTATCCGAGTGTTTTGGCTCCTCTTGTGGGGTGAGACAAGGCTCCTTGCTCTCCCCTATGCTGTTTAATGTGTATATTGACCGATTAATTGCTTCACTTAATGAGGCAACAGTAGGATGTTGTATAGATAACACAAGGATAAATAACTTAGTTTATGCCGATGATATGGTGTTAATAAGTCCCTCTGTTAAAGGTCTGGATCGGCTACTAAAAGTCTGCGAAGTGTATTCGCAGAAACATGATATTCTTTTTAATGTGACAAAAACTAAGGTTATGCAATTTCAACCTAAAAGCTGTAATCAGCCAGCTGATATAAGGTTTAAAATGAATGGTGAAGTAATTGAGGAAGTACAAGAGTTTAAGTATTTGGGTCAAACTATTACCAGCTCCTTGAGTGATGACTCGGATATAAGAAAACAATCTCGAAGCCTGTGTGCTAAAGCGAATATGACCATAAGGAACTTTCGTTTCTGTACAAGTGAAGCTAAAGACACACTCTTTCGTACTTTCTGCAGTAATATATACGGTCAGCAACTCTGGGTGAATTATAAAAAAGGTTCTGGCAGAACCCTAAATTTGCTTTACAACAGGTCGTTTAGACTCTTACATAAATTACACCCGAGATGCTCAGCTTCGCACATGTTTGCAACCCGCAATGTTCCGAGCTTCCCGGAGGTAACAAGACGTGCTCAACACAGTCTAATGCAAAGAATTAAAAAATCAACCAACCCGATCATCCAAGCTATCCATGAGTCCTGCCATTTATCCTCTAAGCTATGGACTTTTTTGTACGAAAACATCTGTCTGTAGCTCCACTTAACTTCGACAGTGCAGTATTATTTCTAATCAATTGTATATATTTTTATCCTTAGTGTATGAACTGTCATTGTATTAATAATATTGGATCAAATGTAGAATTCGGAGCCCAGCCTTTTTTAGTTAGCTTTATAAGGCTAACTAACGAAAATATCACGACCTAACCTAACCAATCGTTAGGTTAACTGTACGCCCTTGACGATTGGTTAGGTTAGGTCGTGATATTTTCGTTAGTTAGCCTTATAAAGCTAACTAAATAAGGCTGGGGTCCGAATTCTACATTTGATCCATAATATTTGTCATATGGACTATTGTCTGCCAATAAACCTTTTCATTTCATTTCATTTCATTAAGTACACATGTGAAAACGAAGCAAATAATAGTTTATCTTTCCTGGATGTTCTAGTTAAACGGGCTCATAATAAGTTTCAGACCTCACTATTTCGAAAACAAACTTTTACTGGCTTGGGAACCAATTATTTAAGTTGTATGTTTTATAAATATAAGATTAGTGCTATAGTAACATCATTAAGAAGAAGTTACCGTATTTGTTCAAATTACTTTTCATTAAACGAAGAGTTTAAATTTTTAAGACACAAAGTTATTTCACAAATTCGATTTTTTTGTGAAGCGACTTCGAGAAAATGCCAGATTTTTTGTGTTTTATATCAGCGAACTAGCGTGTTTTGATAGTGTTAAGAAAGCCTTATTTAGCCTTTATTAAATTAAATTCAAGACTCTTATTGTGTTCTGGGTACTGTAGTAAGTTGTGAATCATGGCTAGCCGTGGATGTGTCAACAGTCCCGACAGCTTCTGCTACATATGTGGGGAATTTGTGATCAAGAAACATCAAAGAAACGTAACAAATTTTATTAGGCAAGTGTACCATGCCTACTTTGGAATGAAACTAGGAGACCAAGACAAACCATGGGCACCACACAAAGTTTGTTTTATTTGCGTAGAGGATCTAAGGAAATGGTGTAAAGGCAAAAAGAAAGCATTCAGATTTGGTGTGCCAATGGTATGGAGGGAGCCAAAAAATCACTCTGATGACTGCTATTTTTGCTCTTGTGATGTTAAAGGCTATAACTCAAAAAATAAGAAAGCCATATTCTATTCAAATCTTCCATCAGCTTTTCGACCTGTTCCTCATGGGCCAGAAGTTCCAGTTCCGCTTCCACCAGAAACATTGGAAGATTTGCCTAGTAATTCTGGTTCAGATACTGATCATGGAGAATTTCAGTGTGATATAGGAAGTCAAGACCCCCAGTTGTTCACTCAATCTGAACTAAACGATTTAGTGAGAGATTTGGGATTATCCAAGGAATCTGCTGAACTCTTAGGCTCCAGATTAAAAGAAAGAAATTTATTATCAGCTGGAACATCGATATATTTGTATAGAAGAAGAGAAAAGGAGTTTATTCACTACTTTTCACATGAGGGCAATTTAGTTTACTGTAGTGATATTGATGGTTTGGTACAGGCATTTGGCATTGAGTACAAAGCGGATGAATGGAGACTTTTCATCGACTCTTCTAAAAGAAGTCTAAAAGCTGTTCTTTTGCACAATGGGAACAAGTATGCCTCTGTACCTATTGGTCACTCGGTACATCTCCAAGAAAGTTATGAGAATTTGGAATTGGTTCTTACAAAAATAAAATATTATGATCATCACTGTATGATTTGTGGAGACCTTAAGGTATTGTGCATGCTTCTGGGGCAGCAGGGAGGATATACTAAGTTCCCATGTTTCCTTTGTGAATGGGATAGCAGAGCAAAGAGTCAACACTGGGAGCAAAAACACTGGCCACAAAGAAGATCTCTAGAACCTGGAAGCAAGAATATTTTGCGTAAAAATCTTGTTGACCCAAAGAAAGTACTTCTACCACCTCTTCATATAAAACTAGGCCTTATGAAACAGTTTGTTAAGGCATTAGAAAAAAGTGGAGAATGCTTTAAGTACCTCTGCAAGAAGTTCCCTAACCTATCAGAAGCAAAATTAAGAGAAGGTATTTTTGTAAGCCCAGACATTAGAAGACTGCTGTCAGATGAAAACTTCTTGTCTACGATGACTGAAGTAGAAAAAGAGGCTTGGAATTCCTTCAAAAGTGTGGTTACTAAGTTCCTTGGGAATAATAAGGACCCTGAATATGCACTCATTGTTGAAAACATGCTGGAGAAATTTAAAGCTTTGGGATGCTCAATGAGTATCAAAATTCATTTCTTGAATGCACACTTGGACTTTTTCCCAGAAAATCTAGGTGCAGTAAGTGAGGAACAGGGAGAACGTTTCCATCAAGACATTAAGGAGATGGAAAAGAGATACCAAGGCCAGTAGAACGTTAATATGATGGGGGATTATTGCTGGATGCTGCATCGTGAAAATCCGGAAGCAGCGCACAAAAGGAAATGCAACAGGCGCAGCTTCACTGGCAAAAGAAAACGGGACTACTAAGCCATTCCACTAAGTAAAGATGTAAGTATCCAAGTTTTATAGTTTTTTAAAATAAATATATTCAGAAATGGTCAGGAAATAGGTTTCATGTGGTAATTCTTCACTACTTATTTTATTCAGTAACATATTACAACATAAAAACGTCATAGCAAATTGTGAAAAAACTATACGTGATGGAGCAAATCTGAGGCCGTTTTTGGATTTAGCACCCGAAATTCCTATAAAACCAGCATACAATTTCAAAAAAGTTTTTAGGACCCTCAATTTTGCAGGCTTGTGATAATTACTACCCTTCTAATCTTTTTGATAACTAATTAAAGAAATTTTTAAATAACACTTTTAATACTAAACTCCCCATAACTACAATACAAAAAGAAACCAGATATATTAAATTACCTTTTTATGGTTATTTATCATTGCGTATTCGAGGTGAATTGTCCAAACTGCTCAAGTCTACTTATCCCCAAATAAATTTTAGATTCGCCTTCGTCAACCCACTTAAATTATCAAATTTTTTAAAGTTCAAAGACAAATTCCCCAAGACGTGCGACAGCTGTAAGGCTGCGTATATTGGCAGTACTCAACTCCAACTGGAGGTACGCCTTTCTCAACATTTGGGCTTATCAGTCCGTACCAACCGTCCCCTCAGTAGCCCACCACAATCCGCAATTAGAAACTATAGTAATGAAAACAACCATCCCCTTCACAAAACTCAGATTGAAATTCTAACTAGATCCAATAACCTCACAGAACTCCGAATCTTAGAATCTTTGTACATCTATAGAAACAAACCCTCCATTAACAATAATAGTTCATCTTACAAATTACAGCTCTTTTAACTAACCAACCGATTTTCATAGACATATACCTTCTGATTTACGGACTATACAGTTTTCTCTTGGGTTTTGTCAAGTATGGAGGTCGATGTAAACATTGTGTATTTACCTGTTGAGGTAATTTAATTTAATTTTAATGATTTTAATTTTTTGTAGTGATGCAATTTTAATGATTTTAATTTTGTATTGATGCAATTTTCATTATTTTTGTTTTAAGGTTTTAATTTTAATGGTTTTAATATTGTATTGATGTAATTTTCATTTTTTATTTTTTATTTTTTTTGTTTTAAGGTTTTAAGACTTAATTCACTGATGATGACAAAAGATTTGTCGAAAAGTCTGCAGTACAAAAAAAAATAAATGAAAATGTTTGCCGTTGTGTTGGTCCTTCTGTTCATCTGTAAGCTCCGTTTCCCTAAGGAGAAGTCAATAGCTTTGATATATATATATATATATATATATATATATATACACTGTATATAGGGTATAGTGCTCTGACAAAATAAGAAGACCACCCTCTCAAAGCGCAGAATGGACATGGGGCAGTCCTAAAATATGGTGTCCTTAAGGGAAGTATGAGTATACCATTCCAAAACAAATGCGGAAGATTCTAGTAGTATGACCTCAAAATGGCTGAGTACAAATTGCAATGCAATGTTGATCAATTGTTGCAAAGGAGGAGGGGGGTTGTCACCAGGGCGATGGAGACGACTGGCACCATGGGGAGAGGTGGTTGGCACCTGGGGTAGCACCCCCCTAAAAGGGGGAGAGAGTATGCAAGCAAGGGGGAGGAGTTTATCCCCTAAGCTGCATGAAGGGGGTAGTGGGGTTTTACTCTCCCGAGCCTAACCTAGGAAGGTAATAGAGAGGAGGCGAGGAGAGAGAGCATCTTTCACCTGCAAATCACAGGCGCATAATGAGTGCTCTTGACAGCCTCAATTAGCTTAGAAGTCTTAAGCATCCAGTTGGCGTAGAAGGCGTATACAGCCATTTGGCGTAGTGTATACATATATATATTAATGGAGAGAGAATAGATGCTCATGCTGGGTCCACAAAATATATTGAATTGAAAGCACGCACACACACATACTTCGTATATATGCAGATGCATGTAAAGAAGAATTGTTCTATCCCAATAACAAAATATATACGAGCATGCCTTCCTTAGAATAACTACCACACAAACTACCTTCCCAAAAGCAATCCTTAGAATACCTTCCCAAAAGCAATCCTTAGAGTACCTTCCCAAAAACAATCCTTAGAGTACCTTCCCAAAAACAATCCTTAGAGTACCTTCCCAAAAACAATCCTTAGAATACCTTACCAAAAGCAATCCTTAGAATACTTCCCCACAACCATCAGCACACCAATACCACCACCACCAACAAGAGACCGAGAAGGTCTCTAAAAACGACCCAATTAATAGACAAAGCTATTAAGTATAAACAAATACGTTTATGGGGCCAGGGTAGACCGACAAAGTCTCAAAAAAAGGCAACGCCAATAGTTTAGCCTATTGATCTTCTCATGGCAGAAAACCATCACAAGGCCAATGTGATGTTTGGTGTGCAATCTTTTAAACAAAAAATCGAATATGATAAACTAAATTTAATACAAAAACAAATTTTCACCTTAATATGCAAATTTATCTTTAAACTATAACATAAAAAAAACATTAATATAATTTTTAAACAAAACAGAAATTAAATTAGGGCTAACTATTTCATTTCTCGTTAATTAGTGAATTATCCAAACAACGGGTTATTTAAAATAAATTTTCGCATTAATATACAGATTTATCAATAAACTATAACATAAAAAACATTAATATAATTTTTAAACCAAATAGAATTTAAATAGGGTTAACTATTTCATGTCTCGTCAATTAGTGAATTATCTAAACAGCATGTTATTTAAAACAAATTTTCGCATTCATATAAAAATTTAGCAATAAACTATAACAAAAAACATTAATACAATTTTTAAACAAAATACAATTTAAATTAGGGCTAACTATTTTATTTCTCGTCAATTAGTGAATTATCCAAACAGCGTTTTATTTAAAACAAATTTTCGCATTAATATACAAATTTATCTTTTAACCATATCATAAAATAATAATTTAAAATAGCGCATAACTTTAAAATTTCAGCAAGTTAGTTAGGTAATTATTCGTTTTTTGACCCAGTCTCTTTTTATAATGAGAGCAAACGTTTCTGGTCAATTTGGAGGTGCTCTGCACGAATCTGCCATCCGTTTCCTGTGCAAATGCGTAGTTTTCGAGATATCGTCATCTCGAAAACTACGCATTTGCACAGGAAACGGATGGCAGATTCGTGCAAAACACCTCAAAATCGACCAGAAAAGTTTGCATTCGTGCTAAACCTAACCTAACCTAACCTAACTTAACCTAACCACCTAACCTAACCAGTCACCTTATTTTGGAGGATATAGTTCTGCAATTGCAGTAAGGAATATTTATGAACCGGAGGTTTTTATTCACCGAGAAGTTGCAATGTTCCAGCCATGTGCCCTTAAAGATAGAAAGAGTAAATCCACACTCACGCTTATTTTTTGGATTTTTTTACGGCACCTAAACACCTTCGAGTCCTGTCTTAAAATACAGGCAGTATTACATTTAGGGCACATCACGGATGTCGGAATTATGCCGTGATTGGAAAAAACATCTAAACTTTTATCTTCATCGAGGCCAACAAGGCGGATTAGGTCTTCAAAATCAAGTTCACAAGATTGACACGTCATAACAGTAGAACGAAAATCACCACACTAACAAAAAACAGAAAGAAGTAGGCAAAAGCAAGAAAAAGTAGCCAAAAAAAGCCAAGTAGCCAAAAAAAGCCAAGAAAAATCTCCAAAAAAGTCCAAAAAAGGTAGCCAAAATAAACAAACCCACCGAAATATATATACATACATATTAGAAAGTAGAAAATATTTTTTTTAAAAAAGTACATTTTATACAAATTTGCACAAGATAATATATATATTTTCTTATTCAGTTTTGATGGTTATTCAATATATATTGCTGTTATAGCTGGGTGTGACGGGGTCAAAAAACAAATATTAACCGTTAGTTATATCAAATTTTCACCTTAATGTACAAATTTATCTTTAAACTATAATATAAAAAAATAATACTTCATATTAAAACTAGATTTTAAGGTTTAGGAGGGGATACCCAGCAAATGACATTTTCTATGCATATTTATAAAAATGAAATTTATGATATAACTTAGATATTTTGTGCATTTCACAATTCAATAAGTGGAATTAATATGATTTACTCTAATTAATTTCTCTCTCCAACATTACTGCACTATTTTTAATGTGATTTTTAATATCATATTAAATCTTACTATTCATGGAATAAAGTAAATTTTCTTCAGTGCAATTCTCGAATTAAACATTGCCTTGAGGATATGATTCAGAATACAGTGTATTGTCATAAACACATTTAAAAACGTAGAAGATTGGGGCTTACTATCCAGAAATAAAGAATTATGAAATGCTTCGTTTATATATATATATATATGGGAATGAACTCAAAATGGTCCCCTTAGTTTTTTATGATACACACAGACCTTGCATGCAACAAGGAACTCTTCTGGCATATTTAAATCCACTATAGTCCGAATAAGTAATGGTAAATGACAAATACCATAGTTTTTTGTTTTTCATGATGCTTTTTTATATCGGGCTAGCATCATGAAAAAGAATAACTATGGTATTTGTCATTTACCATTACTTATTCGGACTATAGTGGATTTAATTATCCCAGAAGAGTTCCTTGTTCCATGCACGGTCTGTGTGTATCATATATATATATATATACACACATATATATATGTATATATACACATATATATATATAATTATATATATAGTACTCTATAAAGATGAAAACATGAGTATACAAAGATAAAGGTCCGAATGCAAATTTATCTTTAAACTAAAATATAAAAAATAATATAACTTTATATTAAAAATAGATTTTAAATTTTAGTAGGGCTTACCCAGCAAATGACATTTTCTTTGTATATTTATAAAAATGGAATTTATGACATACCTTAGATATTTTGCGCATTTAACAATTCAATAAATGGAATTAATATGATTTACTCAAATTAATTTCTCTCTTCAACATTGCACTATTTTTAATGCGATAATTTTTGTATCATATTAATCTTACTATTCATGGAATAAAGTAAATTTTCTTCAGTGCAATTCTCAAATTAAACACTGCTTTCAGGATTCGATTGCTAATACAGTGTGTTGTCACAAACATTTAAAAACGTAGAAGATTGGGGCTTACTATCTAGCAATAAAGAATTATGAAATGCTTCCTTAATTATTTCTAATCAATTGTATATATTTCTATCCTTAGTATGTAAACTGTCATTGTATTAATAATATTTGTCACATGGACTACAGTCTCCCAATAAACCTTTTCATTTTCATTTTTCATTCTCTCTCTCCCTAACTTTCTCTAACTATCCGTACTGCGCATGCGCAGATTCGACTATCGGAGAAATTTCTAAACGCCGACAAAGGTATCACTGCCCAATCAGGACGTCCGCGAGCTTGTGATTAGTGTACAGCTATTCGTCACTCGAAATGGGGCAACGCAGCCACATATAAATATGGGGTATTTTCAGCTCGGCACCATATTACCTGATATTTTCCATTGAATTACCACGCGTTGCAAGTCGTCATGAGTATAAACATCAAACAGAACTCTATTCTTCACCACAAGTGTTTGGAGTTGGAAATCTTAGGTAAGCCATACACACACACACACACACACACACACACACACACACACACACATATATATATATATATATATATATATATATATATATATATATACGCACATATATACAAGGGGCGGTCAGAAAATAAGTTTACACGGCATATAATTTCGTAACTAAAGGACTACATTGATTATGTTTGTATCAGGGGAATTCGTTAATCATTGTTGGCAACACTGCACGTCGTTTCGGCTACCATCTACCGTACATTGGTTATATGAGTCAGATGAACATGGCGGCTCGACTGGAACAGTGTCCTGCCCTACGGAGCAGTCAAGGAGGTTTACATTTAATGTCCGCTCGTAAACGTTCCAGTTTTGAACAATATGCAGCTGCATTGATTGTTGTGCCTTTTTGCCTGAAGTCTGCGAGCAAAACGCCTTTGTGGTCCCAAAACACGGTAACCATCACTTTGCCAGCGGACCTTACAATCTTGAACTTCTTTGGCGCGGGGACCCAGGGTGTTTCCATCGTATACTGGCACGTTTTGTTTCCGGAGTACGATGATGAACCCATGTCTCGTCTCCTGTGAAAATGCGCTCGAGAAATTCTTAAACACTGACAGACTCGGAATATCGTTGCAGAAATGACAGGGCACTGTTCCAGTCGAGCAGCCATGTTCAACTGACTCATATAACCAATGTACGGTAGATGGCAGCCGAATCGACGTGCAGTGTTGCCAACAATGATTAACGAATTCACCTGATACAAACATAATCAATGTAGGTCCTTTAGTTACGAAATTATACGCCGTGTAAACTTATTTTCTGACCGCCCCTCGTGTATATATATATACACACACCGGAGTGATTTTATCATGTCTTCCTACACTGCCGGTGCAACTCTGCATCTTTTTGCCGCTGTTGACTTGAAAGAATTATTTTCTTCGCCACAGATGGCAAACATTTGTGAAGCAGAACAGAATGATACAGCGGAAAGGGACACAAATGAGATGTAAGTAGAAAAATTAATACCCTCGTATGTTATAGCATTTCTCTATTTACCCATAGATCTCCTTTCAGCAACTTTTACTATAAATGAGTTTATCAAAGTATATGTGAATGACCCGGCTAGGCTAATTGTTTATTATCTACCCATGGGTTCGAGACCCGGTGACGGTGGGCGATGCGTAGTATGACCAGCTAGTCATCCTTCCACACAATAAAGAAAGGGGTCGGTAGAGAATTGGCATAAATTAGGCATTTTAAATTGTCAGTGTTATGATTTATTGCATAATGTTCACTAAATTGTAAAATGTTATTTAATCTGATTGCCGCTCTCTGTCTATATAGAACATATATATATATATATATATATATATATATATATATAACCTTTGGTTAGCTTCCGCCCGAATTATTCATTCTGACGAAGGTCAAGCTTTTCACTCCACCTTAGACCTACACTTTAACATGGAACCCGAACCACGCCCCATCAGCAGCCCAGCGTCTTAACCACTAGGCCACCTAGGGTACCTATTTATCTACCAACCACTTCCTTTATTGTGTAGAAGGATGAACAGCTGGGTTTTGCTGCGCACCGGCTGCCGTCCGGTCTCGAACCCGGGACCGATGGATTAGTAGTCAGCGACGCTAACCACTACACCACATATATATATATATATATATATGATGAATAAAACCACGAAGGAAAGGAAACACAGAATGGTGCTCAAGCGCTTTCGTCTAATGACATCCTCAGGAACACTGAAGTACATAGAGAGTTACAGCCTATATATAGGTTACAAAAAAAAGTTAAAAAAATAAAAATACATATATATATATATATATATATATATACATACATACACATACAATAAACGGAGAAATGAAATTAAAAAAAAAAATTATTAAAAATTAAAAGATTGTGGGAAGGGGCATAACCTTGTAAGGAAACACTATCGATTTTTAGCACAAGATCAAACTACCGATTTTTAGCACAAGATTAAATTAATTGTTTCCAACCAATGTTATAAAAAAAAAAAAAGACAAATTTATACTGGAAATCTGCCTGGGTTTTATCACTCTACCCATCTTGTATATAAAAATAAATTGAAAAATAAAAGTTATTAGAGTGGCTTACAAGTTTACCAAAGATTTAGCGTTCTACCCTTCTTATCTAAATCTTTCTGAAGGAATTCAAAACAACAGGATCGAGTTGAAAAAGACCTTTGCTTATGTTGAAGTTATTTGAAAGTTGGATAATGGCAGACTCAAGAATATTTCTATTAACAATGTTGCTAGAGTGAAATAAAATTGAAGCATTATTCCAATCAATACAGTGGGATAACTCTGATAAATGGACAAAAAGGGCACTGGACGACTGTCCTGTTCTAACGGAATATTGATGCTGTTTTATACGTGTGTGCAAATCCTTTCCCGTCTGACCTATGTAAAAGGAATCACATTGTTTACAACCAACTTTATAGATAATGCCTGAATTATTGGTAGGGCTATTTTTTACTACGATATTTTTGACAATATTGTTATATGAAAATACTACATTAATATCCAAAAGTTTAAGTACATTAGCAATGGCTAAAAAGCCCGGGAAAAATGGAAGTACTAAAATATTTTTTGACAAAGTACGAGTGTTATTATTGCCCGATAGAGAGTTCGTTTTGTCTTGTTGAGACAAGATTCCATAAACGCAGATGGATAACACAGATCACTTCCAATACCGTTGATTTTTTCTAATTCGGCATCGATGTATTCCGGACTGGCGATCCTAAGGGCGCGGAGAAACATTGAAGAAAAAATTGCCTTCTTAGTGGGGGTGTCATGTCCCGAGTAAAAGTGTACGTAGGACAAATTGTTTGTTTTTTCCTATAGATACTGAACTTAAAACCTGGGCTTTCCCTATGTACACGCACATCCAAAAACGGAATTGAATTGTCTTGTTCCACTTCTAAAGTAAACTTAATGGAGGGGACTTGATCATTTAACTGAAGGAAGAAGTTATCCAGGTCACGATTCATGGGCCAGATACACAAAATATCGTCAACGTACCGCAACCAAGGGATGCCAACCCCCAGGATTCTCGGAATGTAAGTAATTTCGAAAAACTCCATATAAATATTGGAGAAGAGGGGCGACAAGGGGTTGCCTATGGCCATCCCAAAAACTTGTTGATAATACTCGTTATTGAAAGTGAATTTACAGTCTTTAATGCAAAGCTTAATAAGTTCCAAAACAATGTGCGAAGGTAGTGGCAGGTCATACTTATGTAATTCTTGGGAGAGAAAGTCAAGCATATCATCAATCGGCACTTTTGTAAACAATGAACAAACGTCAAAACTGACCAATCTATCGTTAGTTTCAGTACGTGCATTATTCAATTTTTCAGTAAGATCCATGGAATTTTTTACATGTGAATCAGAGATAGTTCCGAGAATGGGGGACAAGTCTTTGACAAGCCATTTGGAGAGTTTATAAGTAATAGAGCCCACCGAGCTAATAATAGGGCGCATAGGGTTGCCAGGTTTGTGGGTTTTAATAAGACCGTAAAGGTAGGGCAGAGAAGGTGAAGTGGACATGAAAAGCGGAATTAAGTCCTTATGATCTTTGAGAATGCGTTTCAAGCCACTATTAAATGATTTGATGACGTCATCCTGCGGGTTCTTCCTAAGTTTGCTGTATGTGGCGGGGTCCTGGAGAAGCTCGTTCATCTTTCTGAGGTAGTCCACTTTGTCCATAATAACTATGGTGTTAGCCTTGTCTGCTTTAGTAATATGGAGCTCCCCATCTTTTTTTAATTGTGAGAGGCTATTGCGAAAACGTTTAGGAAAGTTATCTTCGTAACTACTATTCGCCACACTATAAACAAGGCCTTTAACTATGTTAAACAAATACTGAGGGAGATTTTTAATAATTTTTTTTTAATTTCATTTCTCTGTTTATTGTATGTGTATGTATGTATATTAGGGTTATAACTTTTAGACTTTTTTTCAAATAAAAGATCTGTATCATAAATCGATGAACTTTTGCTTAAAAACAATGAAAAAGACCCTAATTCCTCTCAGTTTTTAAAAAAGGTCACCCCCAAATCAAAAGTTTGAATCACCATAACCATATATTTACGTTACTACTCATAAGTATATAAATATATTATTATTAGAGGGCGGACTTTTAGGTTTTAACCTAAAAAATATTTTCGAATTTTTCAGTACGCTAATATATCGTGAGATCGCCCGAAAAATCACTTCCGGTGCTCAAATTCGATGACTAATATCAATCCACCCATACAAGAAAATTCTAGAACACACGACATTGTTCTTCATGCACTCGCAAATTGTATAAAAGCACGAAATGAAATCAACCGAATCACTTGTGTCCAGTATTGCGCAATAGTTACTCAACTGTTCAGTTCAACTCAACTTCAGGTAAGCTTTCATTATTTGTAATATGTTCGATTAATTAAAAAACGTAGCGAAATGTGGAATTCGCTTCTGCACTCTTGAACATTCCAGAACATTTTTTAAATTTATTAACCATAATAATTTGTTGAATTTTTCTTCCATTTTAACACGTAAACAAACGCGTATCCAGAATGTTTTGTAGAGGGGAGTCAAACTCAGAAAATATATAGAGCCCAAAATATTTGGTGATAAATATTTTCGTGAGACGTTCTATGGATGGTCTAAAAATATTTTCCAAAATTTTATCACCTAAAAAATAAATATTTGGTCATATTTTTCCACCTAAAAATCCGCCCTCTAATTATTATATTATTTCTATATATTATATTAATATTATATATATATATAATATATATACATAAACAAACAAACAAATCAACTTAATACCTTTTTATATCTGTTTCAGAAGGAATATAATGTCACACAAGAAAAGAGATACTACCATACAGAAGAACAAGGATATCTGGACCAATAATCTGGTGAGATTCCAGCAGTCACATAGAAGAAGAGGAAGTGTGCCTTTAGAAGAATCTTCACTAGAAGAAAAATGCAGAATGCCACTCCAAATCCAAATCATTGGACGGTACCAGTTTCTTGGAACAGAAATCAAAGGAAGAAAGGAGCGAATAGTGGAAATTTCCAAAGAAGTTACAAAATTATGGAAGAATAAATTGAATTTTCCGCATGTGTCAGATCAAGTAATACGAGCAAAGCTTGACAAGGTGATGAAGACTTATGATGAATGTGTCAGGAGGGGAAAATATGATGCCCTGAATGAACTTTTTGATATCACTAAAGTAAATGGCCAATGGTTATCCTCGGAAGACAAACGACTGTACCACCTTCAAGTGGAAAGCAAAGGAGAAGTGGGGTACTCTACAGGTCAAGTTGCAAGTGAAGAAACGATTCACCCTTCAAAGAGACGAAAATTGCCTGCTGAATCAGCATCAACATCTTACAATCATGTATCTGGTGGTAGTGGTACTGAATCTGAAGAGAGCGAGCATGAAGATGAAGATGAGAGTATTACTCCACCAACCAGAAGACATAACAAAAGTAAAGTTGCAACCAACTTGGTGACATCCACAGGAGTATCAACAAGTAAAGCCGCTAAAATATGCAAACAGTTGTCACTTGATGGTATTGACATTCCAACACCAAGTCAAGCAGCAATTTACAAGTCAGCATACAAAGAGGCTGCTAAATTGAAGGAGGAAATGATTGAAAATTTACAGATGGAAGAGTGGTCGTTACATTTTGATGGAAAGCGCATTGAGGAAAATGAGTATCAAGTAGTGGTACTTAAAAATGAAAGAACCGAAGTAAAATTGGATGCATTGCGTCTGAAAGATGGCAAGGCTGAAACTATTGCTGAAGGAATTGCAAAAGTTATTGATGAATACACCTTATGGAATGCAATAAAGATGATCGTTGCTGATACAACAAGTGTTAACACTGGGAAAAAGAGTGGAGTTGTTGTCAAATTGCAACGAATGTTCTCAGAGAAGGGTATCTGCAAACCACAATTTATCAGTTGTCAGCATCACATTCTGGACAGGATTCTCCGTTTGGTAATGGACGAAGATCTTGGTGCTAACACCAGTTCTCCAAACATCGAATATCCATTTGTATCCCAACTGGTGAAGAATTATGAGGAACTAAAGGCACAGTTTGTTAATGGAACAGAAGAGGTCCTCGAGAAATCAGGATGGAGAGATGATATTAAGTTTTTGTACCATCTAACACGGGTGTTTAGATTCTTTGAAGAAAAAGAGAATTTTCCTTTGATTAACTTTCAGAAAATTCTAAACATCAGCAATGCGAGGTGGCATTCAAGAGCCATTCTAGCTATCCTTGCATTTATTCTTATACCTACAACAAGGAAGACTTTGGAGAAGGTATGCAGATTCATTTCATACAACTGGGCAGAATATTGGTTTACTAATCAGATGTACAATGAAAATGACTTCAAGAACTTCTCAGAAATATTGAAACCTTACAAAAAAGCATTGAACTCATTGGAAAATCACTGGAAGCAGGAGCCATCCCCACTCAAGATACCAAGAAGTAATCAGTGTGCAGAACGTGCAATCAAAGTTATGCAGGAACTGTATGCTGCCTGCAGAAACAAAAACAAACTGCAACTTCGGTTTATTCTAAGCAATAAGCAGTAATATATGTACAAGTATTATAACGATTATGTTGTGAGTTCTTTTATTATATTACATGGAATATGCAAAAAAGTTACGTATGCAATAATCGATTTTTTGATTTCGGGGTGACCTTTTCTAAAAAGATATTAAAATGAAAGTTCATTTCTTTGTTTTTAGGCAAAAGTTCATCGAATTAAAGTACAGGAATATTATGTTGTAAAAACGTTATAACCCTAATGTGTATATATATATATATATATATATATATATATGTATATATATATATATATATGTATTTTTTTTTTTTTTGTAACCTATATATAGGCTGTAACTCTCTATGTACTTCAGTGTTCCTGAGGATGTCATTAGACGAAAGCGCTTGACCACCATTCTGTGTTTCCTTTCCTTCGTGGTTTTATTCATCATAAATATTTTTCACGTGTTACTTTTGTTAATTTTCATATAATGAACACCACGCGTTCCTTCGGCTTGTTGTTCCCTCTCTTGTCTCCGTTTGTGTCCGTGTTTTCTTCTACATTAATGAAGGGGCATGCAATTCGTATCCGACGAAAATTTCTTACTAATTGTCTAGAGGAGCAAGTTCTTCCCAAATCCCTCCTTCCGATTCGCCTCATACAAATTGACGACCATCCGTTCAACAACTTCAGCAGATTAATTTTAAAGAAACATATTGAAGTCACCAGACAAAATGAGTGGTCCGCCTTCAAAAATTTAAACATTGCCAAACGTAATTTTGTAACTGTTATTCCCCAACCGTGGATCCAACCTTTGTTTGATGAAATTTACAACGAGTTGCGTCGGAGAACTTCACTTCGTAACATTTTGGATCGAAAAATTAAGTCTCATTCGAAATAGTCAGTGGAGTAAAAAAGCAAGCTCAAAGTGTGTTTTGAACCTTTCTTCGAAAAACATTAGTGACGATGCAAAAAGTGCCCTTGGATATGGTATGTCCTTTTTTATTGTTAAAAAACCTTCGGCTTTACAAATTTGTTACAGTCTCGCTTGTTTTGAAAAACAATGTAATCTCCCTCAGTATTTGTTTAACATAGTTAAGGCCTTGTTTATAGTGCGGCGAATAGTAGTTACGAAGATAACTTTCCTAAACGTTTTCTCAATCGCCTCTCACAATTAAAAAAAGATGGGGAGCTCCATATTACTAAAGCAGACAAGGCTAACACCATAGTTATTATGGACAAAGTGGACTACCTCAGAAAGATGAACGAGCTTCTCCAGGACCCCGCCACATACAGCAAACTTAGGAAGAACCCGCAGGATGACGTCATCAAATCATTTAATAGTGGCTTGAAACGCATTCTCAAAGATCATAAGGACTTAATTCCGCTTTTCATGTCCACTTCACCTTCTCTGCCCTACCTTTACGGTCTTATTAAAACCCACAAACCTGGCAACCCTATGCGCCCTATTATTAGCTCGGTGGGCTCTATTACTTATAAACTCTCCAAATGGCTTGTCAAAGTCTTGTCCCCCATTCTCGGAACTATCTCTGATTCACATGTAAAAAATTCCATGGATCTTACTGAAAAATTGAATAATGCACGTACTGAAACTAACGATAGATTGATCAGTTTTGACGTTTGTTCATTGTTTACAAAAGTGCCGATTGATGATATACTTGACTTTCTCTCCCAAGAATTACATAAGTATGACCTGCCACAACCTTCACACATTGTTTTGGAACTTATTAAGCAATAAAGACTGTAAATTCACTTTCAATAACGAGTATTATCAACAAGTTTTTGGGATTCCGAGAATCCTGGGGGTTGGCATCCCTTGGTTGCGGTACGTCGACGATATTTTGTGTATCTGGCCCATGAATCATGACCTGGATAACTTCCTCCTTCAGTTAAATGATCAAGTCCCCTCCTTTAAGTTTACTTTAGAAGTGGAACAAGACAACTGAATTCCGTTTTTGGATGTGCGTGTACATAGGGAAAGCCCAGGTTTTAAGTTCAGTATCTATCGGAAAAAAACAAACAATTTGTCCTACGTACACTTTTACTCGGGACATGACACCCCCACTAAGAAGGCCATTTTTTCTTCAATGTTTCTCCGCGCCCTTAGGATCGCCAGTCCGGAATACATCGATGCCGAATTAGAAAAAATCAACGGTATTGGAAGTGATCTGTGTTATCCATCTGCGTTTAAGGAATCTTGTCTCAACAAGGCAAAACGAACTTTCTATCGGGGCAATAATAACACTCGTACTTTGTCAAAAAATATTTTAGTACTTCCATTTTTCCCAAGCTTTTTAGGCATTGCTAATGTACTTAAACTTTTGGATATTAATGTAGTATTTTCATATAACAATATTGTCAAAAATATCGTAGTAAAAAATAGAGCCCTACCAATAATTCAGGCATTATCTATAAAATTGGTTGTAAACAATGTGATTCCTTATACATAAGTCAGACGGGAGAGGATTTGCACACACGTATAAAACAGCATCAATATTCCGTTAGAACAGGACAGTCGTCCAGTACCCTTTTTGTCCATTTGTCAGAGTTATCCCACTGTATTGATTGGAATAATGCTTCAGTTTTATTTCACTCTAGCAACATTGTTAATAGAAATATTCTTGCGTCTGCCATTATCCAACTTTCAAATAACTTCAACATAAGCAAAGGTCTTTTTCAACTCGATCCTGTTCTTTTGAGTTCCTTCAGAAAAGATTTAGGTAAGAAGGGTAGAACACTAAATCTTTGGTAAACTTGTATGCCACTCTAATCACTTTTATTTTTCAATTTATTTTTATATACAAGATGGGTAGAGTGATAAAACCCGGGCAGATTTCCAGCATAATTTTTTTTTTTTTTTTATAACATTGGTTGGAAACAATTAATTTAATCTTGTGCTAAAAATCGGTAGTTTGATCTTGTGCTAAAAATCGATAGTGTTTCCTTACAAAGTTGTATGCCCCTTCCCATAATCTTTTAATTTTTAATAATTTTTTTTTTTAAATTTCATTTCTCCGTTTATTGTATGTGTATGTATGTATGTATATATATATATATATATATGTATTTTTATTTTTTTATTTTTTTTTTTTTTTGTAACCTATATATGTATAGGCTGTAACTCTCTATGTACTTCAGTGTTCCTGAGGATGTCATTAGACGAAAGCGCTTGAGCACCATTCTGTGTTTCCTTTACTTCGTGGTTTTATTCATCATAAATATTTTTCACGTGTTTCTTTTGTGAAATAATTTTCATATATATATATATATCTACAGGGTGTTTGAAAACTTTCTGTACAAATTGTAATGGGGGATAGGCAACACCAAGACAAACCCTTTTCGTCTATAAGTGTATGTCCGCTGACGTCACCATTCGGCGCGAGAGGGCGCCGCTGCAATTGGCTAAAAGGTGAAGTGGGCTAGTCTCGCGCTTGCCGCGGGCATTCTTAAATCGGATGTAGTACGCGTAACATGGAGCGCTTCACGACTGCTGAGATGGCTGACATGCATATGGTGTATGGGGCTGCCAATGGAAACGGAAGAGCTGCTGTGAGGTTGTACCAACAGCGCTTCCCAAACAGACGTGTGCCAAACCACCAAACGTTTGCGCATTTGCATCGGCGACTGCGAGAAACTGGAACATTCCATGCAAACATGCATGACACTGGTCGGGAGAGAAACGTGCGCACTCCTGACATGGAAGAAGAAATCCTACGGCGATTTGAGGACAATCCAAGCGCAAGCACGCGAGGTGTTGCACGTATCCTCGGTGTGAACCACGACCTGGTCTGGAGAGTGTTGCACGAGCAGCAGTTACATCCGTTTCATCGTCAGAGAGTCCAGGCATTACAAACCCGTGTAGCATGTGGATTTGCGTGCGCCCACACGTGAGAATTGTGCATGTTAAACACACCCTCACCTGTGAAACAGGCCTCATCTGAGAACAGCACATAAGCCGGAAAATTAGGCTGCACCGCTGTCTGCTGCAGAAACCAGCGTGCGAATTCCACACGAAGAGAGTAATCCCGAGGTTGTAATGCCTGGACTCTATGACGATGAAACGGATGTAACTGCTGCTCGTGCAACACTCTCCAGACCAGGTCGTGGTTCACACCGAGGATACGTGCAACACCTCGCGTGCTTGCGCTTGGATTGTCCTCAAATCGCCGTAGGATTTCTTCTTCCATGTCAGGAGTGGGCACGTTTCTCTCCCGACCAGTGTCATGCATGTTTGCATGGAATGTTTCAGTTTCTCGCAGTCGCCGATGCAAATGCGCAAACGTTTGGTGGTTTGGCACACGTCTGTTTGGGAAGCGCTGTTGGTACAACCTCACAGCAGCTCTTCCGTTTCCATTGGCAGCCCCATACACCATATGCATGTCAGCCATCTCAGCAGTCGTGAAGCGCTCCATGTTACGCGTACTACGTCCGATTTAAGAATGCTCGCGGCAAACGCGAGTCTAGCCCACTTCACCTTTTAGCCAATTGCAGCGGCGCCCTCTCGCGCCGAATGGTGACGTCAGCGGACATACTTATAGACGAAAAGGGTTTGTCTTGGTGTTGCCTATCCCCCATTACAATTTGTACAGAAAGTTTTCAAACACCCTGTATATATATATATATATATATATATATATATATATATATATATATATATCATGTCATTCAGCTCAGTGGTGAATACGGTCCTACGTTATATTAATCAAGAATCCTTTGCAATGTTAATTATTTTTATAATTATTCATAATTTAACCATATTTTGATTCGTACCAAGAAAATTACTGCAAATTTTGTAGGGAGGATTTTATCGCTGTTTTAACCGTGTCCTCCGTCAAACGCATACAAATGAGCTAACCGTGCAAACAATTAACCTCTCCGGACGTTCACCTAGTCTAACCAGGCATTCAATATTTTCCCATAGATCTCTTTTAAGCAGCTTTTACCATACAAAGATTGTATCAAAGTATATGTGAATGGCCCTTTTAGGCTAATTGCTTACTGTTTATCATTTTCCTGGGTACCCTACCTGTTTATGCGTCTCTCTCTCTCTCTCTCTCTCTCTCTCTCTCTCCCTCTCTCTCTCTCTCTTGCTTTCACAGCACAAGCGCCAGCGGTCCCTATTCTTAAAATAAACTGATATCCAATGATACCCTTCTCGACCACTAACAACCGTATTTAAAATAAGTTCGCCGCAGTGTCTCATTTAAAGTGCAAAGTAATTCGGGATTTTCTCTTAAAGGGGATTCAAATTTCTACTTTTACGTATTAATTATATCATAATCCGGAGGCCTGTAGACTTTCTTCAGAAAAATGTATGTACTGGCCAAAAAAAATTTTAAATTCCTGTCTACTACCGTGTCTTTATACCTTAAAGGACCGATGCGGAACTCGATCGTGTTATAGAAACTTTTCGTAATAGTTTTGAAGAAACTCAACTCGTGGACAAAGATATGGAAACGGAGGTACAGCCCTGCGATTGTCTATCATCGACGAAGTGATGAGGTTTTTTTTTTTGTGTGTTTGTCGGGGAAGAACAAGCCTTGTACCTTCAACATTTTATTAAATGATAGAGCCATGAAGAATGTTTTATAAAATAGTGAATAATAGCATTTACTGTATATAACACAATTTTACATAATATGTCCTTCAATGTATGTTTCTCACACTTGTAGGAGTAACATTGTTATCAATTTTTTTTTATACATTATATATTTATATCCAACTTAAATTAGTTACAGTATTAGCACCCATTACATTTTAAATAAGATACAAAGCATAAGACTCGTCCTTGAAAGCTACACAAGCTAATATTATTGGAGACATTTTATATTTTACATAATATTGTTGCAAATACTTAAGTTACAATTATATATATATATATATATATATATATATATATATAAAATGGGCGCCTCGGTGGTGTAGTGGTTAGCGTCGCTGACTTCGAATCCATCGGTCCTGGGTTCGAGACAGACCCAGTGACAGCAGCCGGCGTGCAACAAAACCCAGCTGTTCATCCTTCTACACAATAATGAAATTGGTTGGTAGATAAATGGGTACCCTGGGTGGCGTAGTGGTTAAGACGCTGGGCTTCTGGTGCGGTGTGTTTCGGATTCCACGTTAAACTGTAGGTCTAAGGTGGAGTGAAAAGCTTGACCTTCATCAGAATGAACAATTCGGGCGGAAGCTAACGAAAGGTTAACCAAAGTTTATATATATATATATATATATATATATATATATATATATATATATATGCACGCGTAAAACTTCACACAATACACGGAGTGCGTAAAAACGGGAACCGATTTTTTATCTGGATGCACGCCAGAACATCATTTCGCTCAGTGTCGCACATATCGAATAATTTTTAAAAATTTGTGAATTCGTTCCCACGGCCCATATGCAAAAGAAATGAAAGGCAATACATCCCGTAAGTATTACTATAGTACCCATGGAATTGATAAGGGCTCCAGACAATTTGAGGAATGTGCAGTTGCTCGAGAAATTTTACAATAATAGCGTCATTCCAAGGATGAACCCCCAGTGAGTTAAAATAGTACATTCGCTCCCTATTTTTAAAATAAACGGGTAGCACTGAATCTCTTCACCTCTGCTAACATCCGTATTTAGAATAAGTGCACCGCAGTGTCTCGTGGCTGCAAACTTCAGCGTTTCGTTCTTCGCAAACAGACCAATAAATTTGGAGCGTGTGATTCGGTCACTATTCATTACTCTCTGGAGTGTATTCGCACCTATTTTTAAAAGTCTGTGACTATGCCTCTAAACTTATCGATATCTATTACGGCTTGTGATTCGAGGTATACTAGTACACTAATAGGTGCGTTTAGCGGCTTGGCGAATTCCAATCTGACTGACTGAGATGTTTCCACTCTGTGGTGGACTTAAGTGCGTGTTTATACTAGCAGATAAGTCCGGGGTGATGTCAGACGGGTAAAGGTTAACCTGTTCGATGAATTCCTTCTGTGTTACGCCGATTCTTAATTCGTTGCAAGTACCGGCAATATATGCAAGTTTACTATAAGCTCTCGAGCAAAGCAGGAACACGGCTTCTGATGAATAATCCGTTTCTAATGTCCCTCCTAAGGCGACTCCATTGACGTATAGTTATATTTTTAAGGCCGAAATTTTCGAAATTAAAGGCGTTCTTCTTATATTTTCCTTTCACAGAAACGTGTTCCTGCACTCCTATTAATAACCTTTTAGGTAGATATCCAAGGGCGACGTTTTCTATCTTCTTTGATGCCAGCCGTGATGGCACCGTGAATAATTTGATCTGTACTCTGTTAAATGGGTATTTTACTGCAGTATGTAGTAAATGATTTTCAATTTCTAGTTGTTTAGCTGAGCTTAATTTTACTCTGCGTACGCGATGGTATGCTTCCATAACATGAAACACCAGGGGCTTTGCGCTCTCTTCTTGGTCAGCCCCCACAATTAAACAGATTTCAGGAATCGTACGAGTGCGCTTTATTTTCATATCGACCCCATTCACAAGAAGCTTCTCCTGGAATGTGAAGTCTGTATGCATGCGTCCGAAGCATTCATATATCCTCTTTTTAGAATTTTTAAATTTGTCCTTTATACTGCTTTCATTTTTAGCTTGATAATAGCACTCGGCAGTTAAAAAGGTGTCCTTCGCTTCTTTTGAAAAGTTGAGGACATTTTCTAGATAGGCTCGTAGGTAATAGTAACCCATTCCTGCCGAGCTGTTAACATGATTTAAATACACGTCATACTGACTGAATATGGAGTGAAGAAAGTGTGTTTCTGGAAATACAACGTATTTGTCTTCGCAATCCGATGGTAAACCATGGGTTTCAGTAGCTTAGAACACTTCTTTTTCGATGTCCTTTTACGTTTAACGCCACGTGCTGGTAACCCCTTCTTCTTCTTTCGGACAGGTCTCTTCTTCTTCCCACCACCACGCATTTTTCTCTTTGCATCTTTGATGATTTCGTCCCGTGTACGCTTTAAGTGCTTTTTTAGAGCTTCTTTAGGCTTAGTCCTTAGTGAAAGGCCTTCGGGTCATTATAGCACAGTGCGACAAAAGGGCAGCTTCACTGTTAAGCTCCCGTCACCGAATGGAAAACTTTTCCCCTCAATCGTTCTTATATATATTGATATATTGGTTAATAGATTAGTTGCGAGAGTGACATAATGAGGTTTGGCATATGTAATGCTCAAGCTCCTTCCTCTACGATTGGGAATGTGAGCGATACGCAGCAGGCGCGCCTAGGTATCCCAAACAAACTAATGCTCCACGATATTACTGTAAATACAGCATATGCCTGGGGGAGGATACTTTCGTTCAATTTCTCCAATTTCAGCTGATACATTAAGCTACACAAGTCATGTTGTCCTTCGTGAAAAGTATCTCTTTGGAGGGATGCTCCATATCGTCTCGAGGTTATAATTTTGAACAGTGCTCTGTCTTTAATATTTCTGTTACCCTTCGATTTTAGAGTCAAAGTATGTACCGGGGTATCTTTGTTTCCGATTTCGTATACTAAATCATCCGTCAGATTTGAGCTTTTCAAACTACCGTTAAGTCTCTCAAAACATCCTCAGCCGCACCATAATGACCCGGGCCTAGTGTTACTACTGTAGTATAAAACTGTGCCTCCCTACTCCGGGCGGCACGCATGGTCTTGTCCCGAGCAACACCTCCCTTTTCACACTCATCACGATCTCTAAGAACCGTAAAAATGAATTCTTTATTTTCAGCCTCATACGAATCACGACCTAATTCGATGGTACCGTGGAGTTCTGTTACAAAGTTGGCCAGAGTGATGCCAGGATGTACAGACAGAGAAGAAGAGGACGGGAGTGTGACGTACAAGTGGTTAGGCGCCATGTTCCATACTATTTAAGCTTCATTATTGCATCAGCTTTTCCATAGGTGTTGAAGCTTTCTGGGTGCCCTAGCCATTTCACCAGGTACATTTTTCTCTTTCCTGATCCTTTGCAACCTAAATTTTTTAAAATTTTAAACACGTTCTTTCCTAAGTTAACTGTCACTTTCTACAGCTCCTCGCCGTAAAAGCCTCCTGCAATTTCTTCCCCATTCAAATCTTCAACGTAATACAGCATTATCTCATCTTTAGGTCTCATAGCCCAACCTTTAAAAATCTTACGTGTCCAACCTTGCTCAAATCCCTTCACGAATTTATTACCCGAACGCGACAGCATTACATAATCGTCGATTTTGAAACGTGCAGAGTGTGGTGGCCCTCTACGAGTGTCTTTTCTTACCTCACGCTCTGTGTGCGTGCCTGTATCTAAAATTTCGTTAGGTTTTGCCCCCAACCGCACAGTGGTGTGAACGGTTGTAGGATGAGGCCAGCGAATCCAGAATGTCTATATATCTGTATGTGTTTCTATATGTGAAATAGCGATGCATGGTACGTTCAACTCTTTCAGCTAAAGAGGCCTTAAGTATAGAATTGCTAGTGTAGTAACTGATGTTAAACTCTGTCAACATGCTCTGAAAGGCTTGGCCTATAAATTTTTTCCCCATGTTGGTACAAAAATAGCAAAGAATCCTGTTTTCTTTCAACATCAAGTTTTGGTGGCTTTAGCAATTGTTCCAGGCGATTTATTTTCAGGGGAATTAACCACAAATATCTAGATATTACCTCTATTATGAATAGGATGTAGCGATATACACTGAATATCTTTGCATGTCTGATAATTCGCTTGAAAATAGAATCAATCGAGGCTTCTGTTGTCTTGGCTGTTTTAAACTTTTTTCTCACCAGTTTATGAAGTGTATAAACATCCTGCTCCCGCAAAAACCTCTCAACATCTTTTTTCCCTACTCTCTCATAATAAACGCCTTTATACATCCATCAAAGCCGCCGAAAGAGGTTGGGTTAGAAATGTTATAATAGCGTTTTCTTAATATGTTAGTCATTTGCGTATTTTAGAGGCACGCGTGGAGGGTTGTCCTTTGTTGTTTGGCCTCTTCTTTCTCCTCTTCAGTGATGCTACCGCTGGAGGTGAAGGCGTGCTCAGTTGTGGTACATGCGAGGCTTGCTCCAAGTCTTTTAACCTGTTCAGATTTCCTATCAGTGTTTTGGGGACATTTATTTGCTGTAGTCTTGCTTTAATATGCTTCCATCCTGCTGGTGAGGGCCTATCCCACTTTCTCACCAGGTCATGGACGATGTCAACGATATTCCAGCCCTGTACCTTTGTTCCTGCAACAATTACCTCACCTGTATCGGTCCAGTGTATAATGGGATCCTCACTCAATAGCTTATAAAGACTTAAACCTTTATTCCTCAATGTATGTGGGAGACTACTTTTTAATACATGCTCGATATGTTGTCGGGTCGCACCTTTGCCTATGCCTCTATCCTCAGCGTCGTCTGCGCTGTGCCTAATAACTTCCGGGATCTCTGTCGGATTCTTATAATTTTCGTACTCGTGAAGAAATTTCTGCAGAGCTTCTTGGTATAAGAATCTTTTCTCGTCAGGCGACGTTTCGCTGTTCAATAAGCCTAACAATTCGCTTTCCATTCTTTTAAGCCTGTTTTTATGGGGATCTAGAACGTATCTGGACTCATTGAGCTTTGTCGTGAAGCATACACCTCGTGTGGGATCACGACTACTTTTTTCATTATATTAAACTAGTCAGTAAGGCACCAAAATTGAAAATAAGATCTGGATGAATGATCCCCCTCTTTGTACAATAATTCGGGTTTTTTCCCCCAAAGTTTGACTTTTACAAGCGAGTGTGCGTATTATGTTCTTGTAACGGCGTAGGCGTGTTTTCTGAGGGGGTTTCATTGGCACATTACATTTTATAACGTTAAGACAGATTTCACATATACATTTTAATAAGTTGCAGTCAATATTTTTAACAAACATCTGTTGCAGTGCCCGGGGAATTCGATGATAGATTTTTATTAATTCACGACATTTCTTTAGCCTCTGTCATTCTGGAATATACACCGTTTCAGGCTCTTTTGGGCATATATTCGTTCTTAGAAGCACCCTAAACGTGTTTCGCGTAAGGCCACAAAGTATATATCCATAACGTTGGCTTGTAGCTTCTTTTTAACTTCCAAAAAATCCTTACGCTGATTCGGGAACATTTGATTGCCTAACACCCCAATTTGTGACACATTTCTACGTTGTGTGAATAAGACTAGATATTGTGTATTTAACGACACATCGCGCATGTATCTATTTTTGAGAAATAGGTTCTGGTTGGTGGAGAATACGCTTGTGTTAAGATGATGTAAATGTCTCGGCAAACGTTTTATCCATTTCCAACATGAGATCATCAATTACAATGACAGTATGTTCATTTCCCTTTACCGAATTAACGTCGTATACACCTTTGTGGAACAAAATATCATCTTGGTACTCGTTGAATGTTGATTGGTATGTCGAATAGCACCATATGACTTTATGCACAAATTTTGAGAACATCTCCCCCTTGAATTTTTCTACAGAATCCATCTCTAACACCTTACACTCCTAAGTGAAACATTTACAAAATATAATAAAATTTAAAGTGATGTTCCTTATATTCTACAGTCTTGTCTTTCTTCTTCTTCCTTAGAACCATGAATAACGATGAGGATGAGGTACAGCAACATGTCCCCATCATCGATATTACAGATGATTCCGGTGACAGTGTAGGTGTGGCTACAGGCTCCACCCCTGCCAGCGAACCCCTAGCAGCGCCCGCTGTAGAACACCCAAGCGAAAATTCGAGGAGAAAGCGGCGGTATATTGAAGTTGATGATGAATCGCCTTCCACGTCAGGTATAAAGCATGCCAGGAGTGCACCGGTTGTTAGACTCCCAGTAGGGTGCATCAAACCCCCATGTTTTGGAAAAGTTTGCAATATACACTGGTCCCTATGATAACTTTGTTTCTCTACTTGAAACAAAAATTGTGACCAAATTTCATGTATTTCCATGATTATCTACAGGGTCCACGTCAAGGTTGAAAATTTAACAAATTTCGAAGTTTTTTCAAGAAAAATGACATTTAAAAAAATATTAATTTAAGGTAAAACACCACTGAAATCTAATGTATTAACGAGTTTTAGCTACACTTTTAACAGTCTACATCACTTCTGAGTCGACTGAAAAGTGTGTTACCAGGATGTGGGACGGGGACCCAACTCGTTATGCATCCCACCGACCACTTTCCCCAACCTCCATCCATTTGGAAGTGATCACTATTAATATTTCTTAGTAGCTGCCAGCTGCATAATCTTTGGATGATGAGCAGGTGTTGAGGCTGCTTTCTGTTTTCGTATATTTTGCATATTTTTCCCGTCTGCTTCCACGACCTGTAGAATATTCTGATTATGTTGTTCAGATCTTGCGTCATCGAGGAAGTCGGTGCTCAGCTTGACTGCTCTCTCAGCGCAGTCATTGATGACACTGATTGCAGCAATGTTTGTTTCAGACCAGAGCTTTCGAAACTGTGTCGCGACACATTAGTGTGTCGCCAATACCTCCCAGGTGTGTCGCGAAATTTAGTTAATTATTTTCAATTTTTTTGCATTTTGAAAATTTTGATTTTTGTATCAACAAAATCGGCTACAAGATAAACCACCTACTGAAAAATTATCTGATATTTGATATTTGATAACAAAAATTAATTAGTGTGTCGCCAACGTGAAAAGTTTGGAAAGCTCTGTTTTAGACGTTGAGAACGCAGCAGAATTTGGCCACTCATCAACATCCTCCGAATGGAATCCACAGTCCAGGTCTAATAAAGAGAAAATACTACAATACCAACCAAGTCTGCGAGAGTTGTCGTAGAAGTGATCATGGTTGGGAACTTAGGTTTGCCAAAACCAGTGCCAAACCGATCTTGTGGTGCTGCTACAATGCTCTCGTCCTCTAGCTTGACTTCGAGTAGACGGTCAGCTATGGCACGGCGCTCTGCTTGTGGAACTAACTCACTGAACAATGCTAAAGGCACCATTTCAGCTGTGAGGTACCACAGGTGACGTTTGAAAGCAGTTATGGCGCGTGTTCATATTAGCGAGTTCACTTTCTCGAATTTGAGGATGCTCTTGTACAGCTGGAGGTAATGTCATGGGGCATCGACTGCTGAAGGGTAGTTTGTCCACCATGGACAGTATATCAGGAAGACAAATGTAACAAACTCACATATCTTTGGGCCTTGTTGTCTTCTTGTGATTTTTCCTGGTAGTAGAGTGTCGATTTGTTTCTTGCAGAAGTGAAAACTTAATTGTGTATATATAAGCTTTGCCATCCATCTGGCCTTGCGTACTGCACCAGGGCGCCTGAAGCTAAATTCTCGATCTGTCCCTTCCAAATACAACAAACAAAGCTCAGAGAACTCTTGATAGTCGTCACACTGATGTTACACTCATGATCGTGCGACCTGAACAGCTTGTGCCTTCCAGTCTTGAATGAGAATTTGTCTCTTCAGAATATGAACTTGGATTAAAATGACTCAAGTTTTCTTCACTGCTGTGGGGAACGAGCTGGAAGTTTTTCTGCGAAATCTATTGGAGACGTTTACTTCTGGTGATTTCGATGTCTCTATCTTGAGGTCATTGAAGACATGCCCAATGATCACTTCACCAACATGGTGTCGCACACCCAGTGCGACCGATTGCCTGCTGGAGAATGACACGCTGTGCTCGCATGTCCTATATTGCTTGCAGTGGTATCAAATACTAAGTTGACAATGGACTGTGAACAACTCCAGGACTGCAACAACGTCATAGTCTTTTCAGTTATGGTCTCTCCAAACCGCTGGTTACTACCAGTACCAGGTTCATATGATGGCACGCCGAGAAGTTTAAGTTCACTAGCATCACCTACAGCAACAGCAAGTCTCTCATCTGATACATTCTGATTCTACAGTGAACCCATCATCTTTGAATCCCAGTGGAGAGATGCAAATTTTGGGGATATCCATGACTGTTTGACGGACTTGGCAATCTGCTGGTCTACCCTACCCCTTGACCTATCAGCTGTTGCATAAGAAGTTGAAACTTTGTTTGGATCACCTCCAGATTTTTCTATAAAGGCTTCCGAAAATGTTGCTTGTTGGTCTGGTGTTAATTTCATTCTAGTGGCCAAAGACACTAACTTGGGCTTGGTAAGTATGTCATGTTGTATGAACGCCAGTGTGCCATAACGAACAACTTGATGATGTGTCTTTCTAGAGGTTTCTTGTTACATTGGGATGTCTTCATGATCTTCATCATTGCTGCTTTCAAGCTGTACATAACTGCATGATGCCTTCTGTTCTTTCGCTGCTCTTTTTTTCCTCTCTGCTTCTTTGGCTTTGCGTAACTGAGTGTGCTGGATCTGTGAGACCAGCACCTTATCATGATTTTCTCACAAGCAGTCTTGTCTGATATCATAGAAATGTTTGCTTTGTGATAAAATAGCACAATTTTTTTAAACACAATCTTTGCAATGTCCCGCTTTGTTCTGTTTGACGACAGTCCTTCACGCCGATGAAATAAAAAACATCGCAGAACTTGCTCATTTGTTGGTAGCCGAGATCCGGCTATTTCAGCGTCCTTGCTTGTGATTCCTGCACCTAGGCCATACACAACTAAAGACTGGCGTGTTTTTGCAGTTTTCTAAGGAGTTATAGCCTCAGGTTCATCACTCTGTTCCATTTTGAGTAAAAATGGCAGTTATATAAAAAGAAAGTTTCACATCCGACGTCGTCCGTTTTTGAGTGTGACTGATCAGAGTGCACACCTGAAACAAGGATAGGTACTATTAGGTATGCAAAAAAATCAGGTTATATTCAGTACAAACAACAGTCCAACATGTTTAAACAATCAAAAGTCAAACATTTCTCTGCATGAGAGTTGTCCCAAGCAAATTTCAATGACAAAAGTGAACAGATTTCTATGGAAGTTAGTTTATTGCACAGACACAAAAAAAGGTCACATATAACAAATTTCAACCTTCACGTGGACCAGGTAGCTGTCATCCAAATTCAGTGATATTTCACAGAACATGTTTTCATTATGAATTGAACACTAATATTGTACGGCCATTAAGTAATTGTAACACTGGGGGGGGGGGGGGGGGGGGGTCATGCACCCTAATCCCAGTAATGGTTCCCCAGCCCTCTACGTCTTACTACACAACCCCCATACTAGTTCCTTCCACAAATAAAAATGTGCCCCTTATTCCTGTTCAATTTTGGTCGTACCCTCCACAGCACCAGCTTCTCGTTCTGTAGAGGATGGTATAACATTCGAGCTGGTGCGCACCGCCACCCCCACCCCAGCCCTGACTAGAAATCGGTACGTAGTCAGGATCAACCCGCGAACCATGTATAGTAATGGTGCTGAGCACGGACTACGGCGCGTAGTTGAGCGTATTGTGGAGTTTGCCCTTCAGAACAGCGACGGACGTGAAGTCAGGACGCGGCTGTCCTTTGGGTTCGGGTCAGATGACGGGGATATAGATGAATTTTGGGTAGTAATACCCTACATGCGCTTGGCTGCTGTGTACATAGACTACATTTTGGGTCGTACAATGCAGGCCTCTCAAAGTAGCATCGCCTAGAACATGGACAGCTTCACGATAGATGTTGACCACGTGTTCTGTGTTGCGGGACATACGGCCACACCTTATACTCTTAACTTCAATTCTCAGGCTATTTACAGAAGGCATATAAACACCGATCGTGGTTGCGGCTTTATAGCAGCAGTCTTAGCTCATATGTTTACTGTACTAAATGCCGGGGTCAAAAAATTTGGTTGCTACGGTTGTGTAGCGTGCCCGTAAACTGGCAGCAAACTGTAATGTGGGTCCTGAAGAGTTGAGAAGGGTAGAGCAGGTAATGAATGTTAGTATAGTTGAATTTGGATTGGATGATCGTCGTAGGACTGTGTATGTTTCAAAAGCAGTGTGAGAGACCGTACAAGATCCCTACTTATTTTAGGGCTCTCAGGAACAACGTATCTCCCCATCCGCAATATAAGGGACCTTTACACGAGTTATGATAAAAGTCGAAAATATGGAAGGCATCATGATTTGTGTAAGGGATGTCTCGAGTTTGCGGATGATATAGTGAAACATTATAAGGATTGGCACATGGTATGTGAGCAGTGTAAAAGCGCTCGAAATGTGAAAGTCGTGTAGTTGAAGCTGAGAAAAAGGACTGTAATGTGTGTAGACGCACATTTTTCAATAATAACTGTTTTGAGCTGCATAAGTCAATTGTCACGTGCAGGAAAATGAGAATCTGTGAGTGTGGTATGTTCCATTTGATGGATAATTGGTGAAAATTCACGCATAAATGTGATGAAATTCATTGTTCTACATGCCAAGATAAATATAAGACAGATGATGTAAAGCATGTATGTTATATGAAAGATGGTAAGCCTAAAAATAAACCTTGTCCAACTGTATACTACGATATAGAAGCATATACGGTTGCTGAAACCAAAGTGGTTATCCCACATCTCGTTCTAAGCCAGACTATCCTCGACGAGTGCATGGAAGTCGAGTGTGTTGAGTGTCACAAATGTGGTAAACGGACAAACGTTTTTAAAACGAACGCACACGACAACCCGGTGAAACTCTTTGTGTCGTATATTGTCAAGTTAGCGGATAAGTTAAAAAAAAATGACTGTGTATGTATATTCTTGCCCATAACGAAGCAAAATTTGAAACAGAATTCCTTTTTAAGGAACTGCTTGAACACGAATCATCGGAGATATTTACAGGCGTTCCCTTGGAAAGAGGAAACAAACTTATGCAGATGCAAATAAGAGGTAATGTTCAGTTTGAAGACACTTTATTATTCACACCTTGTAAATTAGCCAAGCTACCCAAGGTGACGGGCTTAGCAACCGAAGTTTCAAAAGAGTATTTCCCTTACACTTTCCTCACTAGCGACACTTTAAATTACGTAGGCCTGCCACCCCCTAAACATTACTTTAACTATGCCAAAATGAGTGATAGTGAGCGTGAAGATATTGACCGTTACTACAACAGTTTTAATATAGCGGATGAATATGAGCGCTATTGCGTGAATGATGTGCGTGTGCATAGAGTATGTTTCCAGGCCTTTAGAAGGATGTACATAGAACGCTTCAACTGCGACCCGCTACATGTCACAACCACGATCGCCTCATTGTGCTTTACGGTGTTCAAGAACAATTTCATGCGTAAAGACACCTTAGCCGTCATTCACAGAAACAACCCGCGCAGTTATGGGCATAAGGCTATTTACTGGCTCATACACCTACAGCAACAGACCGGTGTATACATAAAACATGCCCGCAACATGGGAGCAACACCCATTAAGGTCAATGGTCGTGTTTCTTGGGTGGATGGTCTTAGCGAAGACCGTGCCACTGGTGAGAAGACTGTGTACTCCTTTAACCCATAGTTACTCGCGTGGGGTCATTGTGACCCAAGCAAATATTCTATAAACAATTTTATACGAATGGCAACACTTGTAATAACCACACCCACAGTAGCTTCCACACTCATCGAGTTGTTTATATTTCAGTGTTAATCAGTTGCTTACTGCGCCTGGTTCTGTGTGTTTATTAGTAGACGTTGACCCCACGCGACTACTTGCGTTGATCAAGAAATCGAAAATTATTACGATGTACAATCTCACGAAAGGTGGTGTTGATACATGTGATCAGCTATGTGCAATAAGGTGGAGTGAAAATATCATTTTTGGATTTTTAATTTACTTGAGTGTGGAAAAGTTGCCAATGGGCTTTAGAAACAAGCATGTGAAATTATAATACAATTGAAGCATTGCTTGATTGACCACCAGCGATTTTAATATATGGCATATTTCATGTTTTAACGATCGCTTTGCCCATCAGGAGTCATCCAAGATGCTGGTCTTTCATCCATGTTTATGCAAATAATTAACAGCTTAGTTTGCTGTAGACTGTGTTATTGCATACTTGAGGTTGACATTTAAGATTACAACATGTGTGGAATGTAAATTAATGGCAATTACAGAGGGTGGCCAAATTATTAGAGCTGATGTGAGTAAGTGAGATAAGAAAGAGTTTAGTTAACCATACATTGATTTAATGCTAGTTTCAGTGATGGTAGTGATTTGGTGCGATAACATATGCAGTCCGTGAGTCAGAGGGGATGGGAGATTGGGAGTGGGGGGAGAGTGAGTAATATGCAAAGCGCGGCTGCTCCGCCAAGCTCAGTGCACATGTGGCAGTGAGAATTGAAGGTTATTTGTGCTGTTATCATCATTTTTTAGTGAAACTTGATATTAAAAGTAAGTTAATTACATATTGATATCTGTTTATAGGTGTTTGACAAGTGAGTGTGACAGTATTAATTTGATATTTCTTTTTCTTTCAGAAATTCTTTAATAGTCTTACATTGCTTACAATTTATAATAATTGTTTTTTTTTCAGAATGGAAATTATTACGAGGGAGAAGGCGGCATGTGTGATTTTTGGCGCGCCACGCGAGATACCCACAAATGTTCTTCCCACCTACGCTGATGTTATGAAGGCTTACATCCATACAAGACAACAGCTGACAACGAAGAATAACAAATATCCACCGTTCGCCGAAGTATCAAAAAAAGTTTGCGTTGATGTTGAACTTGTTTGGGAGAAAGCGTCTCTTCCGACCGTGACGCACGGACGAGTGATTGAAACGCTCAGACCGTACAACGAGAAATACAAGAAAATCTTGAAACCATACAAGGCTCGGAAGGACAACGACAACTACAAGCAACAACTTGAACAGTTCAGAGAAGACGCAGATAAACTCTTCGACATTAGCAAATGCAAATGTGTAGATTTCGTCATGAGCTGTAAGTGCGAAAGAGCGGACAAAGTACCACTCAAAGAAAGAAAGTTTCTAGAGGACCAGAGAGGAGCCAGAAAGATGATTATAGGAGGCATCGATTTGGTGGAAACAACAAAGCTACAGAAGAAAATATCCAGGAAAGTCTGTGAATCGAGAAGACACAGCATTCACCAAGAACAATCGAAGCAGCAATGCAATTCTGGAAGCTACAACGAGGAAGACAAGGACGACGACACCGACAACAGCGACGAAGAATACACCCTATCTAAGTCACACTGTAAACCTGATCTATCGACACTGGAGAGTAAACGTCAAAGAATGACGATGACTGTACGATTACCATGTTTGGCTAAAGCGTGCGATAGAACGGGCGTCTCAGATCGAGCAGCAGCCGTTATTGCCTCATCCGTGCTACAAGACATTGGAATTGTGTCTACAAATGACACCTCCAAAGTCATTGATCGTAGTAAAATTCGCCGAGAAAGAAGTAGAACTCGTCAAGAACTGACAAAACTAGACAGCAGTATGACAGACTTGCCTGGATTGTACTTCGACGGTCGAAAGGATAGAACGATGAAAAATGTACGAGACGCCGCAGGACATGGCCACCGGGACAGAGATACAGAAGAGCACGTCAGCATTATTTGTGAACCAGGTTCATCGTACTTTGTCCACGTGACGCCGTCAAGTGGATCAAGCAAGGCGATTTCCAAAGTAATCTTTGAATGCTTGGCTGCGCGAAGTGTGGATCTCGACAGTGTGAAAGTCGTCGGATGCGACGGAACCGCTGTCAACACTGGACATAATGGCGGTTATTCGGCAGCTTGAGGAATTACTACAAAAACGGCTGCAATGGCTCGTGTGCTTATTACATGCTAACGAGCTCCCCCTGCGACACCTGTTTCAGCATTTAGATGGAGCAACTACAGGACCTAAGTGCTTCTCAGGACCGATAGGGAAATCTCTCACAGCATGCACGGAACTCCATATAACATCGTATGAACCTATATCTCCATTACAGCCACTGCCGCATTTTGACGTGAAGGACCTGAGCACTGACCAGCAGTACCTGTGGCAGATGTGTCAAGCTGTCAGTGAAGGACACTGTCCCTGTGATCTAGCATTGCGAAAACCGGGACCATTGAACCACTCGCGATGGTTGACAACTGCCAACAGAATCCTCCGCCTCTATGTTGGCCTCGATGCACCATCCAACAACATCAAAACTCTTGTCACATTCATCATCCGGGTCTACGCCCCAACATGGTTCGCCATCAAGACGCAGCCATCATGCAAAGATGGAGCCAAACATCTGCACGGGATGATGGTGAGAACACGGTACCTCAGCTCCTCTCTAAAGAAAGTCGTCGACCCGGTGATTCGGCGAAACGGCTTCTGCGGACACCCCGAGAACGTGCTATTAGCCATGATCACAGATGAGCGACCACATATAAGGGAACTCGGACTCAGAAGAATCATGAAGGCAAGATCACATGTGTCTACAAACAAAATCCGCAGGTTTCGAGTGCCACCGCTCAACCTCGACGCGACCGAATACCAGGACATGGTCGATTGGCAGACTTTGACCGTGACGGAGCCTCCTGTTACGATGGATATGACGGACAACGAATTGAACGACATGATCTCTGCTCAAATTTCACCAAGTGTCCTCTTCCCTCGCTTCCCTTGTCACACACAGGCGGTGGAAAGATGCGTGAACCTAGTTACCGAAGCTTCAGCCGCTGTGTGTGGCGAGACGTCCCGCCATGGATTTATTCGGGCTCGCGTCGCTTCTCGGCAGCTTATGCCGAAACTTGAGTCTAAACGTGACTATCAATTCTGAATTAACCATGCATGCATAACTCAGACTCTATCGTTAGCATAATAGTGTGCCAAAATAACTAAAAATATACAGTCTGATGTTTACTCGTATTTTAGGTATTTTTGTGTAAAATCGTATATTATTGTAAACTTATAACGTCTGGTGGTCGATCAAAAGATTGTCTGATTTTAATAAACTTTTTTGCATATTGTTCTATTAGTCCATTGGCAACTTTTAAAACCTCAAGTAAGTTAAAATTCACAAAAAAAATCTTTTGGGCCATTTTCACTCCACCCTTATGTGCAACCTATAATGTTGGCAGAAAAACAAAGAGATGGCCGTTAGCGGTTTTCTTTCATTTTCTGAATGTTGCGCTGTCAACGCATGCATTGTTTACATTCAGAATGTAGCAGACAAACTGAAATTTACAAGACGCCAGTTTTTGAAATGCTTAGCAAGTGAGCTAGTAAAACCTCATCAAATAGCTAGATCCCAGAGTCAACATATTGCTAAAGTTCTTCGGAAGCTTATTCGTCTCCACCAAGAAATCCCTGAAGTATCGCACCCATCAACAGAACCAGGGCCATCTAGAGGGCGATGTAAAATATGTCCACGAAATACGGACAACAAACATTCAACGAGATGCTCAAGGTATAATGCATTCATTTGCAAGTTGCATATGTGTATCAAATGTAGTGATTGTAATGATCTAGAGAGTTTTGAAAATGAAAATTAAAAAGAGTTATACATTATATATGATGATACGATATGATATATGTTTGATTGACTTGTTTTCAATATAATTCATTTTTTGGATTTTTTTAATATTAATGGCTTTATTAACCTAATTTGACATTATTACAGCTGACAAGAATACAAGATTTGAAATAAAATAAGCATATATAAATTGTAGGAAATATCCATTTCAGATCTCCTGCTGACAGATATGCATGGACCCACACCCACGATCAGCTTATAGGCTCCCAGTTCACTCACAAGTTCTTGTGGGAGCACGAATATGATGCACGGATGGATGTAGATAGGGAGTTCCGTGAAGAAATAAGCACCATCAAACGTTCATTGGTGTTGGATCCTCCCAAATGCGGTGGTAGCTTGTTCGGAGGGTGTACAAACCCATTCAAGCTGTACTTTCCACCTGCGGAGGGCGTGAAATTCCATTACTACGACTTCTGCTCTTTATACCCCCTACGTGATGAAGAACAATCCGTACCCAGTAGGAGCACCTGAAAAACTGGTGGGACCCGCGCTGTCCACCATTAATGAGTTCTCAGCTAATTTAAGCGAGAACTACTTCGGTCTTTCTTTCGTAGATGTGCTTCCCCCTCGCGACTTATGGATGCCGATCTTACCCGTCGTTATAGACCTCAAACTCATGTTTCCCCTGTGCTTGTAGTGCGCTGATGAGAACAATGAGGCCTGTGATCACACAGCCAACCAGCGAAAGATCAGAGGCGTATATACAAGTCTTGAGCTATCCCTAGCTGTTCACCACGGTTACAGAATATTGAAGATATATGAGGTGTGGATGTTTCAGACGCTCCCGAACCTTTTCACACCATGTATAAACACTTTTGAAGGATTAGAAGGATCAGGATACCTGCGTAGAGTTGAGACCAAACATGAAAAATCGGCGTATATTCAACGCTACCGTGATCGTGAAGGGATACAACTTGACCGGATCCAAATTGTAAAGAACCCGGATAAGCGCTTTAGTGCAAAGTTGTGCCTAAATAGTCTTTGGAGGAAATTTGCACAGAATACAGGCAAGAGGTCATGGAGATCGTGAATGTGGGTAATACGCACATAATAAACTACAACAGTACCGAATTGGCTACATATACATCACGTATTACAAACATACCTGTAGCCATCTTCACAACAGCATACGCATCAAACTTTGGGGTCTACTGCATTCTTTTGGGCAGAGGGTTCTGTACCCAGACGCAGATAGTGTGATGTTCACAGAAAGAGAGGGAGAATACATGCCGCCTATTGGGGAATTCTTCGGAGAATTGAATGATGAGATTAAGGATGAGTATGGTGAGAGTGCCTACGCTGATTCTTTTGTATCAACAGGTCAAAAAACTTATGGGGTACGGGTGAGGGTTGGAGAGGAAGTGAGATATATCCTGAAGGCGAAAGGCATCACGCTTAACCAGGCGAACCGGCGGATCGTTAACTTTGATTCGCTGAAGGAGCTAGTGAGCTTAAAAGATGAGGGTGACCAACCACCCCAACTGACTGTAGGGACCCACAATTTTCGGGCACAGAAACTGGGACCATGAAGGAACTTAGGGGGACGAAAGTGTGTCGTAGCACATAAAGGAAACGCTACCAGGTGCCTGGCACCTACGATACCGTACCCTTTTGGTACCATAGCCCTTGAATGTTTTGTTTTATATATATATATGTGTGTGTGTGTGTATTTACTTGTTAACTGTATGTTTATTTTTTATTAATCGTAGTTAAATATATTCCATGAATTAGAGACTAATTATTTGTTGATGATATGTTTATTTAAAATAAATTGTTTCAATTAGCGTTTCATTTTCCACTTCGTGTGTGTGTGTGTGTGTGTGTGTGTGTGTGTGTGCGTGTTCAGGAAAAGACTCATCACCGCCCACGGTATGGCCGATCAAAGGGGTCACGTGACTCCTGCCACTAGCTGGTCATATCTCTGCCCTACTTGCTCAGATCACCTCAACAATCACTGGATCTTAGACGTGTATTTTGAAGAATTGTCGCGTAGACGGAAAAAGTAATGGCTACCTTTGATATTGCTTGCTCGACATTAATGAAGTGGTATTCGATAAAGTCTACAGATTTGGTGAACACTTAAAGAATCCCTAGTCCTCCATCCTTTGAGGTTTTTAAGGCCATATTGAACCGAGTGAAGCATGAGGAGCAGGAGGTCTAAATACTCTACGGATATTCTGGCGAGAGCATTCCGGGGTTTCGTGCCTCAAACGATGTGATGGACTAGGTCGTAGGACTAAAATGTGTAAAGGCGCACATACACCGCAAAGTGAAAGAAGCATCACGTGCAGAAGAGAAGCAACGGGTATAGGTCTTGTTGATGAATGGTGTGACAAGTGGTATTGTCATGTTACATCACACCGAGTAAGCGTACCCTGCGTATGCGAATGTAGATCTTATCATAGACAGTCTAAAATATTTTTATCATTACGTTCATATATATCATGATGAGGTTTGCAATGAGTTTGTAGCTAAAGGCTTGTGCGAGTTTAAGGATGAGTATCGTTTGCCAAGCAAAATGGACAGATACGGGCACATGTTTCTCTCCAATAGAGCGCCGGATTGTTGATGTGAGGAGAAAATGAATGAAGCTGTATGGTTCCGATAAAACATTAAAGCAGTTATTACTTCATGTATCGGAAAAATTCTCTAAACATCTACTCAGTATAATGGGGTAAAAGTATTCACATGATTCTTTCATGGTGGAACAAACCCGTACATTAATCACTAACGATTGGTATGGCGCGCCCGTGTAACTCGTTCCCCAACACCTCCAACCGAGTCAAACCGCTCACCGCCTGCTCACAATGACCTCAGAGATTGACCCGACTGGACGTACACTCCTCACAACAGAAAACGATGGAGCTTCCCTTGAGCAATATCCTCAATGCCGTATACAATGTGTCCGTGACGAAGTTAGTGCGTGTGTTCAGGCGTAATACCGGCGCTGTTAACTATGTATTTGAAACGTGTTTAGACAAACAAAAAATACCTGCAGGTGTTGGCACAAGAAGAGAGCAGATTAGTGATGCAGCTCAATATGCCATTTTTTGTACGTTGTGCATAAATCGCGATCAGCCATGAATTGATATACGGTTGATGTGGAAGAATGCATTTGATAATAACGTCCTTCTCCCACACGAAACCTTTTCACCCTCGAGAGAATGTTTGAAATCGTCGGTTTTATATTAGACGCAAGTGCTACCGATATGCTTTATTTTCACGTGGTTCTTGAATACACATAAACCGCTCTGCTCGTCGGGTTTACCGAGTGCAGTACTTAGCAAGGGGATAATGGTTTGGAGCTGGATGCGTATTTAAAAGGTATAGACTCTTTGAAACATCTTGAACTTTGGTACAAAGGACTTGAGCCGTACAGGGCTGAGCTCAGCTACAAAGTTTATCCTGAAGAGCTATTTCGTTATATAACGATATTACAGTAATTGAGAAAACATGGAGCCCACGAAAGAGCATATTCGACATGTGATGCTGTATGAGTTCCATAAAGGATCTTACGCTAGTGAATCCGCAAGAAACATTCAAAGAGTTTATGGAAGTGGTGTGAGCGAATGGAGGTGTAAGAGATAATTTGAGAATGAAGGTTTGAGTATGAAAGTTAGAAAATGGGTTCCGCATGATTTGTCACAAGCGAATCTTCAACATCGAATCGATATTTGCACATCACTGCATTCTCGGCAACTGCAGGCACCGTTTTAGAATCGGATCGTCACTGGGGATAAAAAATGGGTCCTCTATAACAATATTAAGCGTCGACATCAGTGGCTTAGCCGTGAAACAAAGCCTGAACAGCAGCCAAGGAATGGACCCCATCCAAAGAAAATTTTGCTATGCATTTGGTGTGATATGCGAGGAATTATTCATTTAGAGTTTCTGCCAGATAACCAAACAATCACAGCTGAAGTCTACTGTCAACAACTCCAACGATTGAAGATGGCATTACAAGAAAAACGTCCTGCATTAATTAATCGCAGAGGTGTTCTATTCCACCAGGATTACGCGCGGCCTCACACTGCTCGAATCACCACTGCCCAATTGGAGGCATTTGGTTGGAAAAATGCCTCATCCACCTTATTCTCCGGACATCGCACCTTCAGACTACCATTTATTCAGAAGTCTGCAACACCACCGAGATGGACAAAAGTTGCAATCCAGGGAAGCTATAGAAAACGAAGTGATCACTTTTTTTAACTCGAAACCAAGGGATTTCTTCGAACGTTTTCTACAGGTGAGGAGTTTATAGAAAAAGAAGGGAATTATATTGATGATTAATTTGTCATTATGTCATTTAATTTTTGTTGTGAATAAACTAAAAATTCGAGCAAATTTGTCCCTTATAAGTCCTTTAATGTTTGTTCTGAATGAACTAAAAAATCTAGCAGAATATATGTTGCAACCTTATATATTACCTATTTATTGGAATTATTTTCTATTATTTTAAAGTTTATATATGTGTGTATTTCCTCGTAAATATATTAAATGTGTATATAGATTTCTCCTGTACTATTATTATTTTTAATGCTTATATATAAGTGTGTAGATGCGCGTACATATATTAAGCGTGTATATATATATGTTTCAACTGTACTAATATTATTATTTTTTAAGAATGTATATATATATATATCCTTCGTTTAAAGTGTGTATTGTTTGCTGTATAGAATTCTTCTGAACTATTTTTTATTGTATATTATTTCCTACATATTTCATGTGTTAAATTATTTCCATCTTAAATAATTCGACTAAATAAACAAAATGATATAGTTGTATTCACAGTGTGTGTTATATGAATTAATTATTCTATGCCAAAATTAACGATATCACAAAAGTTATGAATATATATATATATATATATATATATTTGCATTTTAAGCCGATTGGAGCTGTCAAGACCTTCATTATATGGAGAACATCTCTCCATTAAATATATAAAAATTAAATAACGAGCGCAATCTGGCAACTATTCTTATGGAATGCCTCGGATAAATATATACACTCTATATACACCTCAGATAAATATATACATATAATATATATATATATATATATATATATATATACTGTATATACACTCCATCTAAACAAGCCATTTACGCCTTCTAAGCCAACTGGCTGATTAAGCATTCTAAGCCAAATACGTCGACTGGCTGATTACACCTAAGCCGACAGCGAAGGCACTATTTCTAACTCGTCATGGCACGCTTCATCCATCCGTGTAGTTCACAATGTTGTAAATCGGAGCTGTCCTCGTTGACATGCCCCGAACTCAAGTTTCTATTGAGCACAGTGACTTTATTACAATTAGCTCTCCGAGTGCTCCACTAGAATTCGTTAAACCCAGCTTATGCCCTTACTTTTTTTATCCAAGCTGTGTACATATGTACACTAATCTACATATAGCCCATTCTGATAGAACGGATTGCGATGACAGATATGCTGTATACCCTGAAACAAACTTTCTGCACTCCATATTCAACCAGTGTGACCTATATTTAAATAAGGTCAACATATCGGTAGGAACGGGGTACTATCACCTACGAGCCTATCTGGAAAATGGGCTGAACTTTTCCAAAGAAGCGAAGGATACCTTTTTAAGTGCCGAGGGCTATTATTAAGCTAAAGACGAAAGTAGTATAAAGGACATTTAAAAATTCTAAAACGAAGATATATGAGTGTTTGGACGCCTGCATACAGACTTTACATTCCAAGAGAAGTTGCTTGTGAATGGGGTCGATATGCAAATAAAGCTCACCCGCACAAATCCTGAGATCTGTTTAAATCTGGATGCTAATCAAGAAGAGGAAGCAAAACCCCTTGTGATTCACATTATGGAGACATACCTCCGCGTATGTACGGCGAGTGAAATTAAGTTCACCAAAACAAATAGAAATTGAAAAAATTTACTACATGCCACAGTAAAATACCTAAACACACAGATCAAACTATACACGGTACCTGCAGGGTTGGCATCGAAACAGATAGAAAACATCGCCCTGGGAAATCTACCTAAAAGGATATTAATTGGACTGCAGGAACACAATTCGGTGAATGGAAAAAATAAAAAGACTGCCTTTAAATTCGAGAATTTCGGCCTTAAAAACATAAATCTACACGTCAATGGCGTTGCGTTTGGGGGAACATTGGATACGGATTATTCAACAGACGTTGTGCTCCCACTTTGCGCCAGAGCATATAGTAATCTGGCCCATATTGCAGATGATTGTGATGAGCTCGGAAAGAATTCATCGATCAATTTAACCTTTATCTTTTTGACATCACACCTGACTTATCTGCTAGTGTAAATACACACTTAAGTCCACAACAGAGTGAAAACATCTCAGTCAGATTGGAATTCGCCAAGTCGATAGACGCGCCTATTACTGTACTAGTATACCTCGAATCACAAGCCCTAATAGAAGTAGAGAGGTTTAGGGGCGTTGTCACTGACTTTTAAAATGGACGCGAATACACTTCAGAGAGTAATGAATAGTAAAAGAATCACACGTTCCAAATTTATCGGTGTGTTTTAGAAGAATGAAACATTGAAATTCCCAAATACGAGAGATTGCGGTAGTCTTATTATGAACACAGATGTTGTTAATAGTGAAGGGATTCATTGGTTTGCAATCTGTTTTAAAAATAGGGCCCGCATGTACTATTTTGATTCACTCGGTACTCAACCCTGGAGTGACTGTTGTTGTAAAATTTCTCGAGCAGATGCATATCCCCGAAGTTGTATGGACTCCCTTCCGTCTACAAGGATATTTTATTAATAATTGAGGGATGCAGTCTCTCATTCCTCATGCATATATCACGTGGTAAGGAATTTATAATTTTTTTAAATTTATTCGACACGTGTCGCACTCAACGAAACGATGAAATGGTATGCAGACAGATAAAAAGCCGTTTTCCTATTCTGCGCACTCGTTCGTATATATATATATATATATATATATAAAATTGCATCCAATAATGTTAGTTTGTGTATTCTGTAGCTTACTTAATGTAAACTAATTGGTTATTGTACTAAAACATGATTTTTTCTTTTAATAAATTGACGTAAATACATTGTCCTTTTCCCCCAAAAAATCGAAACATAAGAAAAAAATTTACATTATTTCGTTAATGATGTGACAATCGCTGGGTTGACTGCTCGGTAAAACTTCTACCTCCGTATTCAGTCCAAGACATGCGTTTCTTCAAAACGAAAAGATTGTACAACAGGAGTCAAATCCTCATCGGACCTTTAAAAAGAAAGGATAATTAATTAGTTCATACTGAATCTTTTTTAATAAAAAACCCAATTGTTTAAAATATATGCAGAGTATTACAATGTGAAGATATCTTCGAACTGCTCAGAGAAGTTCCTTTAAGAGGAAATGCCGAATAACATTTCATTTATTATGGAAATTTTAAAATTATTTAAAACTTGCAAAGGATTGCTATAAAAAAATTCAACGAATCAAAACAGTACTTTAGCATAATATTAATTGCAAACTAATCTATAATTGCGGCTACCTACTATTTAAAGGAAGCATTTTAATTGTGATGAGATGAATTACTACAACCCTCCATATATATATATATGTTAACCCCCGCCTTTATGGCCCTTTGTCGGTTCGGATTCGAAGGGGGTTCTAGTTAGGAGGCTGCAACGGATGCTTCTTCTTTATACTTTTCTATAATTCTTTTCGGTCGCCTTAGGGGGTCGACACTCTGTTAATTCTTTTCTTTCTGCTTATTAATTCTTCTCTTTTTATAATTATCGACTTTTCTGACTAAGTTCTGAAGCGAGCACGGCTCGAAGGAAAAAGATAAAAACTTCTTAAAGTGTGGTTTACTTCTTAAAAATTACAGTTGGTACTCTGAATTACAAGGGGTAGAGGTTCGACCTCTTTCGACCATGGCTCAGGCCGGAATCTAAAAATACTTAAGTTAAGGAGGCAAGGGGCTTCTGCCCCCTCCCGATGAAGTGCTAATCTGAAGAAGTCTAATGAGAAGATCTCTAATGAGAAGAGTTCTAATAATGAGGATTAATCTAGAAGTGTCTTAAATGAAGTCCTATAATGAAGTGGTGTAATTTTATAAGTACAGTATAATATAGTCTAATGTTTGGGGGAGACAATCGAAGGTTAAGTTTCCCCCCTTTTTAAATACATGATCAGATGTTTTTTTTTTTTTTGAAAGATTTCAACTAAAAAGAATAAAAAAAAATAAAAATAAAAAAGAACAACTATCGCTGATTCTACATTCCTGAAAGCGATATAATTTCGTATTAGCACATAAGCACAATTTTGAGTACATGACTGAGTACGTATTAATTTTGGTTCATTACAATTACGATTACAATTATGGATTAACAACTACCAATTAATTCATATTCACTTATTATTGTTTTAATTACAATTCATTATTACGTTTCACAGTCTTACAGTTAAAAATTAAATTCAGGATTACATTTAATTAGTTTCACTGAAGTACATTACAAGTTATTGTTCATTACATCAATTACATTATATTAAAGGATTACATTTAATTACAATTTTAGCAAATTGTTAATTGACATATCTATTACTGAAATAATCTAAATAGGTGATACCATTGATAAATGAAGGGGAGTTAACCGTTGTTCTATAATTTAAAGTTAACAATAATTACGCCAAATTATGTTAAATAATATTAGAACCTGGTTGGTTATCAGAGTTTGAAAGTCTAATTAGCCAACGATGAGGAAAGCGGAGGAAAATACGATATTTATGATAACGTAATACATAAGTAATACGGAATTTGAATGACAGTTAGGTAGAAATAGTAAGTACAAGTAATGAGAATGGGGATAACTATTTGACGTAAGCCGATAACGAACTATTGGCCAGGCAGAGAAACAATACAGTATATTATAATAACATAACACATGATAATGTTATAAATTCGAATCAAAGCGAAAGGAGACCTTTTTTATCTTAGAAGCGTTCAAATTATGCTGTGATGAGTGGAATTTCTGATAATAACTTACTAAGCATTGTCTAGAGTTCACCTCGGGAGGTCAAATAATTAAAAATAAAAATGAAAAAAATAATACGAGAACGTTTTCGAACGAAGGCAAAAGTTTTGCGTTTCATAGATTGACACGAGTAAAAATAGACTGATAAGTTGATAGGGCATAAGTAGACAATAGGTAGATGAATGAATAAGTAATAAAATTAATAAAGGATAGCGGTCAAGCTCAAATATGGACGTATGGGGGCGGGGATGAGATGCAAGACAATTCATAATTAATTATAATAACTTTTATAACAACTGAAAAATGGATGATGGATACGACTAAACCATAGAAAGGGTAGATCGTAGGTTTCTGACACGAACAAAAATAGGAAGCTACAAGTAAAATTATTATCCAAACTCGCGTTAAGCGATTTTGGTTCTTATGTAAAAATGGACATTCGAACATAAAACTATTGTTCATTGTTCACTTTTTACATTACTCTCCCCTTTTAAAAATGATATTTATACAATAATTTAATAGGGTACCATTAATACAATACAAATGAGAAAATAACATCGTAAGTAATGACGACATTCTTTACAATAGAAATGTTATACAGAATGAGTTCGGGTAGTTGAGTACAATGCAGAGTAATCAAATTTTTAAAATGACACTTGCTTACAAAATATAAAAAAAAATCAAAGATTAAAGCGACTTTTATACAAACAGAATAAAAGGATTAGTACGTTAATTTAGACAAACAATTAAGTTAGACAAAGAATGATATGGTTAAAATTTTTTACAAAATTTTATTTTTTTCTTCTGTGGGATAAATTATATTCATAATGAATAGGTAAGAGGGAAAAATATAAATCATACAAGCTATAAGCTAATTTTTATTGACTAGTGTAGGTAAAAATAGAATTACGTAATGGATGATGTATAGACCTGTGGTCTAGTGTGTATTTTTGTGTGCTAGGTATAAAGTGTGCAGCTGATAATTTCGAGACAGATTGTTAAATTAACTGTATAAATGCATGAATGCAAAAATGCATGAATGCATGAATGCAAAAATTGATTAAGACTAAATCGCATAGTTGGCACTTACGTAATGAAATAGTTTTATTGTGATATTCAATGATTTGAGTATGAGGTTTGTATATATAGTATATATAGTGTGCATGCATTTTTATTGACTGTTTAATTTCAAATCGAATTACGTAGTGGATGATGTATAGACCTGTGGTCAAATGTGTGTTTATGTTTATTGGGTACAAAGTGTGTATTTTATAATTTCGAGACACAGATTAAATTCGACTACGACAATTACTCAGTATTAATCGAATTAAAAAAAAAAAATATATAAAAAATATAAAGTTTGAAAATAGAAATCAATGATAAACTATAATAAACTAAGCATATAATATTCTTAAAAATAAAAAAAACACAACTTAACATAAACGGAGGTTATGTTCCATAGTACTAAAGAGGAATTAACCATGGTTGAACCATTTCTCCGGTTGTCACTGGGTTCAACTGGGGTTGGGGGTGTTAAAATAAAAATAAAAAAAAAAAACAAAGGTTGGAGTACGACATTCGGGGGAATTGAGTGACTAAGCGGGGGATTTAAGTTTGAAATTGACAATTACATCTTTTCGGGAGCGAACGGCATGTTCCTCATATACATGACAATAATTACCAAAATCGTTACAAACAATTGTAAAAACGGTTTTGTGGCAATTAATGAATTACATAACTATATATCTATATACGTAACCATGGCATGACAAGAAAAGACAGATAGGTCAATTTTCTTCTCACAAACACAAAAAAAGGTTGAATTAAATTCTTAAATTACATTTTCTTAAATTACAAAGGAAAAGTTGAATTCAATTGACTGCATTGAAAACTAACTTGGGACTCGGAATAAAAATGACTTGGAATAAATCTCTGTGACTTCAAGTAAAACTCTGACTTGAAATAAACTCTCTGACTTCGAATATAAATCTCTCTGACTTCGAATATAAATCTCTCTGACTTCGAATATAAATCTCTCTGACTTCGAATATAAATCTCTCTGACTTCGAATATAAATCTCTCTGACTTCGAATATAAATCTCTCTGACTTCGAATATAACTGAAATCTCTGGGGCGGTTGTCCCTCTTAGATGCAACCTATTGACTTGAACTCTTATCAAGTATCTCTATAAATCTCTGGGGCGGTTGGCCGTTTTGGCGCAACCTTCTGACTTGACCTCTTATCAAGTATTCTGAACTGAAAATGAAACTAAAAATGGAAAATGACTGCACTTTACCTCTATTCAAGTGAAGACGATTAAACTCTCTTTTGGTTGACCCTCTTGGTGCAACCTTCTGACTTCAAAAACTGATTTAAAAAATGACTTAAAAAAAAATGACTTCAAAAATGACTTCAAAAATCTCTCTAAATCTATAAACTCTCTCTCTCTTAATTTGCAAGTCAATTCAATTCAGTAATTGAAAAAAATTTGCAAACAAAAAGGAATAAAAAAATGTAAACAACATTCTAATGTACGGGAAGGTACAGTACATAAAATAAAATTATTCTATACTGAATATAACAGTGAAAATAACTGAAATTCTCTCTCTGAAATTAACTCTGTTACAATTAACTTTGTTACAATTAACTTTGTTACAATTAACTCTGTTACAATTAACTCTGTTACAATTAACTCTGTTACAATTAACTCTGACTTTTAACTTCTGTTACATTTAACTTCTTTTACAATTAACTCTCTCTTTGAAATTTACTGTTTCACTAAAAAAAGTGTATCACTGGTGTCTGAATGTTCACTGTGTTTTGTGTTAAATTCTGGCTCCATACTAAATATTAACTGTTAATAATACGGACTTTTCAAGTGTTTATAAATTACTTAAAAAAACAAAATGTACTTAACAAAAGTTTCTACGGACGAAATCCTCAGAGACGTGTCCTGAAGACGTGTTTTGCTGGCTAAAATCTTCTGGTTAAACATCTTCTGGGTAAAAATCTTCTGGGTAAAAATCTTCTGGGGAAAAATCTTCTGGGGAAAATCTTCTTGGTTAAAATCTTCTTTTTTTTTTTTTTAATCTTCTTTTCAAAAATCTTCTTTTTATCCTGGTAAAGGGTCTGGAAGACTCGAAGAATCCTGGAGCCGTGAAGATCCTGGTTAAAGGGTCTAGTCTTGTTATCTTCCTTCTTCTATGTGTTTATCCTGGTATAGGGTCGCAAGTTGTTTAGAATCTTCTTATCTTCTTCTTCTTCTTATCCTGGCTGGGTCTGGGGTGTCTCGTATAGACGAGGCATTCTTGTTAAGGGGCAAGGGGGCTCTGCCCTCTCCCCTGCAGCGAGGCTGCAGTCCAAAGAAGAGTCTCGAATGAAGTTCTCTGATGAAGTCTAATGACGAAGTCTCTAATGAGAAGAGCTCTAATAATGAAGTTTAATCTAGAAGTGTCTTAAATGAAGTCCTATAATGAAGTGGTGTAATTTTATAAGTACAGTATAATATAGTCTAATGTTTGGGGGAGACAATCGAAGGTTAAGTTCCCCCCCTTTTTAAATACATGATCAGATGTTTTTTTTTTTTGAAAGATTTCAACTAAAAAGAATAAAAAAAAATAAAAATGAAAAAGAACAACTATCGCTGATTCTACATTCCTGAAAGCGATATAATTTCGTATTAGCACATACGCACAATTTTGAGTACATGACTGAGTACGTATTAATTTTGGTTCATTACAATTACGATTACAATTATGGATTACAACTACCAATTAATTCATATTCACTTATTATTGTTTTAATTACAATTCCATTAAAGTACATTCTTACATTATAAATTAAATCATTACATTTAATTAGTTTCACTGAAGTACATTACAAGTTATTGTTCATTACATCAATTACATTATATTAAAGGATTACATTTAATTACAATTTTAGCAAATTGTTAATTGACATATCTATTACTGAAATAATCTAAATAGGTGATACCATTGATAAATGAAGGGGAGTTAACCGTTGTTCTATAATTTAAAGTTAACAATAATTACGCCAAATTATGTTAAATAATATTAGAACCTGGTTGGTTATCAGAGTTTGAAAGTCTAATTAGCCAACGAAGAGGAAAGCGGAGGAAAATACGATATTTATGATAACGTAATACATAAGTAATACGGAATTTGAATGACAGTTAGGTTGAAATAGTAAGTACAAGTAATGAGAACGGGGATAACTATGTGACGTAAGCCGATAACGAACTAGTGGCCAGGCAGAGAAACAATACAGTATATTATAATAACATAACACATGATAATGTTATAAATTCGAATCAAAGCGAAAGGAGACCTTTTTTATCTTAGAAGCGTTCAAATTATGCTGTGATGAGTGGAATTTCTGATAATAACTTACTAAGCATTGTCTAGAGTTCACCTCGGGAGGTCAAATAATTAAAAATAAAAATGAAAAAAATAATACGAGAACGTTTTCGAACGAAGGCAAAAGTTTTGCGTTTCATAGATTGACACGAGTAAAAATAGACTGATAAGTTGATAGGGCATAAGTAGACAATAGGTAGATGAATGAATAAGTAATAAAATTAATAAAGGATAGCGGTCAAGCTCAAATATGGACGTATGGGGGCGGGGATGAGATGCAAGACAATTCATAATTAATTATAATAACTTTTATAACAACTGAAAAATGGATGATGGATACGACTAAACCATAGAAAGGGTAGATCGTAGGTTTCTGACACGAACAAAAATAGGAAGCTACAAGTAAAATTATTATCCAAACTCGCGTTAAGCGATTTTGGTTCTTATGTAAAAATGGACATTCGAACATAAAACTATTGTTCATTGTTCACTTTTTACATATATATGCATGATGAAATAATCCAGAACAGTGCTTTTATTCCTAATGAAAGGCACACTAAATAAATAACAAATTGGCGAATAATTGGCTGCAAAAAATAAAATTACAGGCACATAATTACTTACATCTCTACGGCAGTCCCTTGCGTCGGATCATAAGGAGCGTCATTGCAAATATCATCAAAGGTTTGCGTTGGAAATAATCCGTCCCGGTTGGCTGCGTTAAAAAGATTAGTTGTAGACAACGCGATAGTGTCTCCATCTTGATATAAATCCGATAAACTCTAAAGTTCTTGTGAATGACTCATGACGGAGGGAATGTTTATTCAATGGTGAAAATAACTGCTCTGACCCCCAGCTGAAAATATTTCCTTTTATATGCATGATACCCAAGCACCACCCCTAAAAGATTAATAGGCGGCTCGTAAGTTTGCTGATTGGTTGTCAATGTAACTGGGTGGGGGTATGTTAAATTTGTATACCAGTCGTAACACCTATATTACTGACCCATGCTTGGACGTCCTGATTTGTCGACTAATGGTGTCTATCTTCTCTCCGTATATTTAATGCTCACATCTCAAGGTGTATGAGTGAATTGCCACTTGCAATCTCTACCACGATGGTTTCAAATATTTGCAATATTATTTGCGCCCATACTATTCTCGGTTTTCTCATTTTGAAACCCACCCCTTCATGCAATATCACTCACCCCTTTGCAGCATTGATCAACATTTGCAACAATGCATTCTCTATCACGACACTATTTTGCATTATTATATGCGGTCATACTATTCTCAGATTGATCCTCAACTTTTCCCATTTTGGATAGGGAGATGGATAATTTGACCGGCGGCAAGTCGTTGCAGGAATATCTTCATCAGAGCCCCTCAGCTCAGTACCACAGGAAACAGTATTAGCGCCGCTACTCTTCATAATCCTGACATAGTTCATTACCAGAGACAGCACAGTAATATCCGATGACACAAAGATCATTAGAAAAATAAGAAATCTAGATCTATACAAGCAGACTGTTTTTGTAGAGGTACAAGAGGATTTAGTCATTTTTGTACAAAATGAAGTATAATAAAAAGAATAGTTTCAGAGTTCATCCGGTCGAGACCCGGTGACGGCCGCCGCCGGCGCGCGGTAAACGATCATCCTTCCAGACAATTGGTTGGTAAATAAATGAGTACCCTGGGAGACCTAGTGGTTAAGACGCTATGTTGCTGGTGTTTCGGATTCCATGTTAAACTGTAGATCTAAGGCGGAGTGAAAAGCTTGACTTTCGTCAGAATGAACAATTCGGGGGATGTTAATCGATGGTTACCAATAAAGTAAGTAGAACTTTTTTAATGCATGAAGGATGGGACAGGGGATAATAATGTAGTAAGTTCTAGAAGTCGCTTGGTTTTTATATGAAGTTTAACACTGAGAAATTTCAACTGTTACAGTACGGAAAAAGGTGGAGAGTAAATGAAGCCAACTCACTACTTCATCAGGCCAACTCGAGAGGAGGGGCGATAAGCTTGATGTTCGTGAAATGAGGAATCATCATATGGAACATTTGAAAGGTTGAAATGTGTGTGTATATATATATATGTATATATTAACCCCTCCGTCTATGGCCCTGGGTTGGTTCGGAGTCGAAGGGGGTTCTGGTTAGGAGGCAGCAACGGATCTGTTACTTGCAATAGTTTATTCTATACTACTCTCTGGGTTCTTCTTTAGTGGCTCGGAGGATTCTGAGAGGCTTATTAAATTCTCTGAGGGTTCCCCACGATTCTTCTTGTAACGTATCGGGAGATTTTAATGACTAAGTTTTCAGAAGAGAGCACGGCTCGAAGGAGAAGATAAAGACTCTTTTACTGTAATTTACTGCTAAAATGTACAGGTACTACTCAGCCTCGTCGTTGGAATCAGAATGCCGATGGAAGAAATGGTTGGGGTTTATATACCCCGATTCTACTAACGTCATCATTATTAAATATTGAAGAGGCTGCATTATTTTTGCACAACAGTTAAAAAAATAAAGAGATAAACAGGATATAGGAAGAGGAAGCCATATTTTTATCTTAAACCGCATATTTTCAGATCTGATGTTTTCTGGGTCTGGTGAGTTAATTAGAAACGGAAATTGAATCATGCATTCTTATATTAAGATATGCATATGGGCAAAAATTACAAGATTAAGGCAAGACATGACTTCCTCTTTTATAACGAAGAGAGAATGCATCTAATCTAAAAAATTATTACAAATTTTGAAAAGATTAAGGCACCAATTATTTGGCAACAAGGAAGCAACTTCAAAATTTATTCCAATGAACAAAAAGTAATAAGAAAAATAACAATATTGCTGAATGCACATTCCTACATGGCGACATAATGTCGGGTCACATTGTAATTTTGGTCTATTATAACTATGATTATAATTACCAATTAATTCATTTATTATCGTTAACTCGTTAACTATAGTTTCATTAAAGTACATTAATTTCATCATATTATATCATTATAGTTAATTACAATTTACCACAGGTGACTATAGTTTACAGTGTTTCATATTTACATTAAGATAACTTATTTTGAGATTTAACACAAAGTACCTGGGCACATACGGTATATATTTACACAACATGACACACATGATAATAAATTATAAATTTGAAATCAGAGGCAGACGAGGTCTTTCGTTTTCAGATGTTCGATTTATGCTGTGATTAGCGGAATTTGACCACTTGCCTAAGCATTTATGAATATCTTGCGAGGGGTGAACGCACTTAAAAAAAAAAAAAATAATACATGCAAACGTATTTGCGCGATTTTGAACGAACAGGTACGGAGGCATAAAGTTTCGTACCATTTCGTAGACTGACACGAGTAAAAATGAATATTTAATAAAATTGATATAGGATAATGGTCAAGATAGGACATGGATGTATGAATGAACAACATATAAATAATGACGTATAGAATGCACAGTTTTTATTATTATGTTCAAGAATTTCTATACATTGCATACTAGAGATATGATGAAGGGAAATTAATAACGGGAAAATGTGAAGGGAATTAAGTTACTTTATGACGTCATAGTTATTTACTTCATACGTACAGTATAACCTGTATAAGTCATTATTGGGAGGATTTAAAAGAAACGAATTAGAGACAAAGAGTTGGTATTAAGGACTAAGAAGTACAACTACGAGTTCCAATCGTGTTATATGCAATGTGTATGCATAATCTAGGGACGAAGGTGAGATGCAAGACAACCATAATTAATTATAATAAATTCTATAACAAATGAAAAATGGAAATATGGCTACGACTAAACCATAAAATGGTAGACCGTAGGGGTTGTGACACAAAGAAAAATAGAAAGCAACAAATACAATTTTTATCCAAAATCGCATCAGGCGACTTTGGCTCCTCATGTAAAAATGAATATGGATTACACTAGGCAACAAAGATTTTGTTACAGAAGACGAAATAGGTGCTCCTAGCTAATTTCGGTATGCTGATTTCAAATCTATAATTAGATTTTTTCTATCACGTCTAGATTTTGTGTAAAATGCAAATCACTTTTAGTACAATTTTCTACCACGTCCAGATTTTGGTTTTAATCGGCTTAATGCCAGTAATATGAAACTTGCTTTTCAAGGTTAAAGCAATTTTTTTTGCCAACTATATACAAATTCGAACAATTTTGATAAATAAAATTTATCCCGAGTTGGCAACACTGAGTCAAGAGCATAGTAACGGGCAACGGCCCAACGGTCAGTCGCTACGTGACAGTCAAGCAGAACGGTTGTTGAAGCTCTCTGCTGATGAGCAAGTGACAGGTTGTGGTGACTTGTGTGTTTTTATAGCATTTGTTTTGTACTACGGTGTGTATTTCTTTTTATTTTGCACATCGTAATAATTACTTTCTACGTTTTTTCAGATATTGTATGGTAATTCAAAATGGCATCAAATAGACGTGCTTGTGTAAATCACCCAGACAACTTCTGCTTTGTCTGTGGACAATATACACCTAAGCCACAACGTAGAAACATAACAACAAAGATTAAACTTGCCTACAAGTGTTATTTTGACTGTAAGTTAGGAGACCAACAGAGGGACTGGGCACCACATATTTGCTGTGCACAGTGCAATGCAATGTTAATAGCTTGGATGAATGGTAAAAGAAAAGCTATGCCGTTCTCAGTCCCCATGGTTTGGCGTGAGCCGAAAAATCACTTCAATGATTGTTATTTTTGTTTGACAAAGATTGCTGGTTTCACAAAGAAAAACAAATCAAAGATCACGTACCCAAACTGCGAATCAGCAATGAAACCAGTACCACATGATGAAACAAATCCACCACCAGTTCCACCAGCAACGATAACAGACAGCAGTTCATCTGAAGATTCTGCTAGTGATATAGAAACAGGGAAAGATGGCATATATGTTCCAGATGCAAATATTTCCCCACATTTGTTAAGTCAAGCGGAGTTAAATGACTTAGTGCGCGATTTGGAATTACCAAAAGAAAAGGCAGAGTTGCTTGGTTCAAGACTTCAAGAATTTAATCTTCTCCAACCAAACACCAAAGTTTCCCATTTCCGCCATCGCCATTTGCAGTTTTCATCATTTTACTTACAGGAAGAAACCGTTTGTTTCTGCCACGATATCAGTGGTCTGATGCAAGGGATTGGCTGTCGCTATGATCGAAAAGAATGGAGACTGTTCATTGACTCTAGTAAAGCTAGCCTTAAAGCTGTATTACTGCACAACGGCAATGAAAAACCTTCAATACCTGTAGCACATGCCACTGGCCTTAATGAGACTTATGAATCGATGAAACTGCTGCTAAGACTCATCAAATATAAGGACCACACGTGGAATATTTGTGGCGACCTTAAAGTTGTATCATTACTTCTTGGGTTACAGTTGGGCTACACAAAGCATATGTGCTTTTTGTGTCTATGGAACAGCAGAGATGACAAGAACCACTACAAAAAACATGATTGGCCATCTAGAACTGAACATGTTGTTGGTAAATACAATGTGAAACACCCAGCACTTATTGACCCTGAGAAAGTACATCTTCCACCACTTCACATTAAACTTGGCCTTATGAAAAATTTCGTGAAGGGTATGGATCATCAAGGTAGTGGTTTCCAATATTTAAAGGATAAATTCAAAGGAATATTGACAGATGCTAAGCTAGAAGCTGGAGTTTTCACTGGACCACAGATCCGCAGTGTCATCCACGACTCATCGTTTCCATCTAACCTAAATGAGAATGAACTAGGAGCATGGACATCTTTCGTTGAAGTTGTCAAAAATTTTCTTGGAAACCACAAAGCTGAAAACCACCGTAAACTCGTAGAAAACATGCTTAAATCTTAAATAATGGGATGCAGAATGTCTTTGAAAATTCATTTTTTACATTCTCATCTTGACTTCTTCCCGGCCAACCTTGGGGCTGTAAGTGACGAGCATGGTGAGCGCTTCCACCAACAGATCTCAGTTATGGAAAACAGATACCAAGGTAATTTCAACCCAAATATGATGGGAGATTATTGTTGGTTCCTGCAGAAGGAGAGCTCGTCATCCTACAAGCGACAAAGGAAGAGGACACACCAAAGTTTCACTTAAGAACAGGAATTTGCCTTTCAGTAGTAACAACAAAATACTAACGCGCTTTGGGTGGATGGTTGGGCGCAGGGGTGGTAACTCCGCCAGCGGAATTCCGCTGTCTGTCTTAAGCCAGAATAAAGGAGGAAAGACATCCCTGTTCACTAATTATTTAAGTATGCTTAACATAAAACGTGGCACGGAAAAGTAGCTTAGACGGCTTTCGTAATAGAAGCGGGTGAGAAAAAAAATGAAAAATAGGGGTTTTCGGTTACACAAAATCTGGACGTGATAGAGAAATTTTGATATCAGATCTGAAATCAGCATCAGCGCTTTAGTAGGAATCAGTAGTTCACGTGTCTGTAACAAAAAAAAAGTTGAAATTTGTTGCCTCGTGTTATTCATTGTTCATTTTTACAGTGCTCTCTTCTTTAAAATAATAGTAATACAATAATATAATACAATACAATTGAGAAAATAACATCCTAATGAATTCAAATTAGATGATGACGAATTTTTCTTTACATTACGAATTTTATACAGAACAAGTGAATTCGGGTGGTTGAGTACAATGCACCGCAATCAAATCTTTAACATGACACTTTCTTAGAGAGTTATTATAAAATATAAAAAATTCAAAGATTAATACTTTAATTTATGCAAACAGAAGAAAAGGATTAATACGTTAATTTAGACAAACAATTAAGTTAGACAAACAATGAAATTGTAAAATTTTTAACAAAATTTTATTTTTCTGTGGGAAAAATTAGATACATAATGAATAGTAGGTAAAAGGGAAAAAGATCAATTTTAAAGTTCAGGAATTTTTCAAAGTTACCATGATCGTACAATCTATAAACTAATTTTCTTGACTATTGTAGGTAAAAATCGAATTACGTAATGAATGTTGTATAGACCTCTGGTCAAGTGTGTATTTTATAATTTTGAGGGACAGATTAGCTTAGAGGGTTGTTAAATTAACAGAATAAATGCATGAGCAAGATTTTATATATTAATCAACAATTTTTACGATGAAATAAATTTAAATGATCAGAGTAAATATCATAGTTAGCACTTACACGCAAGTAAATAAAGTTTATCTTGATATCCAATGTTTTTAGAATAACGGTTTGTGTATATATAGTATATATGGTGTGCATACATGTGTGTGTGTAAGGATTCGGGAGGTTTTCGAATTAACAAAGTTATATAATAACTTAAGTTGAGAGTAGGGTTATAGAATCTTTGAAGTTTAAGTCAATTATTATTATTATTATTGTTATTGTTATTATTATTATAAAATCCTTTAAGTTCAAGGTAGTATTTAAGTATTTAATTAAATCAGTTCCACGTATTAAGGTAATGAAAAGAATCGCACTTAGAGGATCTTACAAGTAATGAAAGTAAATCTCACGGTATTAAAATTTAAATTTTAACATGGAATTAAATTCGACTAGTAACATTCCTAGCCATATATGAGTGTCAAATTGACTATAATTTTCTTTTGATACTTTACAAATGGTACAATAACAATTTAAGGACAATTACTCACGATTAATTGAACAAAGAAAATGAAAAATACAAATTAAAAATAGAAATAAATTATGCATTTTAATGAACTAAACATATAATATTCTTAAAAATAAAAAACACAACTTTGGTTAAACTGTGGTTTGACTGGAGCCAAAGAAGAATTAAACGTGGTTGAACCATTTCTCTGGTTGACACGGTTCACTGGGGTTGGGGTGTTAAAATAAAAAAAACAAAGTTTGGAGTACTACATTCGGGGGAATTCAGTGACTAAGCGGGGAGATATGTCTGAATTTGACAATACGTCTTTCGTGAGCACTTTGCTCTTTAAAAAAAAAAGATCGCTTGTCACACTGCTTCGAACTAAAATTAAAGGAGGTAAAACAAAATGGAGGGACGGCATGTTCCTCCCTATAGTAATTTAAAAAGGAGGTCATTGGACATGATTGATTAATTATTACACTATTACTATAAAAAAATCGTTATAAACAATTGTAAAAACGGCTTTGGTTACAAATAATAAAATATATCATTTTACCTATATATTTATATATGCAACAATGGCATGAAAAAAAAAGACAAATCGGTCAATTTCCTTCTTACGAAAAAAAAAAGGTTGAACTAAAGACAAACCGGTCAATTCAGGTTGAATTTAATTTTCTCTTATACAACAAAACAAAAAAAAAAGGTTGAATTAAATTCTCTTAAATTACATTTTCTTAAATTACATTCTCCTAAAATAAATTCTCTTAAAGTAAATTCTCTTAAACAACTAAAAAAAGTTGAATTCAATTGACTGCATTGAAATGACTTGGGACTTGAAAACTGACTTGGGACTGGAAAACTGACTTGGGACTGGAAAACTGACTTGGGACTTGAAAACTGACTTGGGACTTAAAAACTGACTTTGGACTTGAAAACTGACTTGGCACTGGAAAACTGACTACAATTGTCTTGGGACTGACTACAACTTTTTTGAGACTGACTACAACTTTTTTAAGACTGACTACAACTTTTTTTGGGACTGACTACAACTTTTTTTGGGACTGACTACAACTTTTTGGGGACTGACTACAACGTTTTTGGGGACTGACTACAACGTTTTTGGGACTGACTACAACTTTTTTGGGACTGACTACAACTTTTTTGGGACTGCTGACTACAACTTTTTTGGGACTGACTACAACTTTTTTGGGACTGAAACTGACTTGCAACTGACTGACTTGAACTGACTGACTGACTGACTTGAACTGACTGACTGACTTGAAACTGACTGACTGACTTGAAACTGACTGACTGACTAACTGACTTGAAACTGACTGACTGACTGACTGACTTGAACTCTATCAAGTATCTTGAAAGTGAACTGACTGAATTTGACTGCACTTGAACTCTATCAAGTGGAGTCTATTATTCTCTGGGTTTTGTTGTCCCTCTTGGAAGCAACCAACTAACTGAAACTAACTGAAATGGACTGCACTGAACTGCTATCAATGGAGTCTACTGAAACTGACTTGCACTTGAACTGCTATCAAGTGGAAACTATTAATCTCTGGGGCGGTTGTCCCTCTTGGATACAACCAACTGACTTGAACTGACTGAAAACTGACTTGGACTTCAAAATGACTTAAACTTCAAAATGACTGAAACTGTCTGAAAACTGATTTGCAACTTATTTGCAACTAAAACTGACTCGAAACTACTTCAAGTATCTCTATAAATCTCTGGGGTTTGGTTGTCCCTCTTGGATGCAACCAACTGAAACTGAAAACTGAAACTGGAACTTGAAACTGCTTCAAGTATCTCTATAACTCTATAAACTCTCTGTAAACTTTCTCTTTCTTAATTTGCAAGTCAATTTAATTCAATAATTTGAAAAAAATTGTGAACAAAAATAAAAAATGTAAACAACATTTCACTCGAATGTACGCGAAGGTACGGTACTATTATGTTTGGTACATAACATAAAATTATTCTATACTAACTATAATAGTGAAAATAACTGACATTTAACTCTGTAACAATAACTTTAAAAATCAACTTCTCTGAAAATTACTGTTTCAATAAAAAAAGTATCACTGGTGTCTGAAATGTTCACTGTTTCTTGTTAATTCTGACTTAATACTAGTTAACTGTTAATAATACTGACTTTTCAAATGTTTACAAATTACTTAAAAAAACAACTCTGTACTTAACAAAATTTCTACGGCGAAATCATTAGCGACGTGTCCTGAAGACATCTTGCTGGCTACTTCTTCTAGATGAGACAAGTCGTGGATAACTTGGAGTCGTTACACACCGGTTCAAGAGTGAATGTTACAAACTGGAAGTCGTGACACGCCGGCCAAATGGTGGGTCTTATTATCTTGGTAGTAGGGTCGCTACAATTTTTTGAACCTGATAAAGGATAATTTCTATCCTGGCCAAAGGGTGGCCTCTTGTTAAAATCTTCTTGTTAAAATCCTGGTTAAAGGGTCTCCAGTTTGTTAACCCCTCCGTCTATGGCCCTGGGTTGGTTCGGAGTCGAAGGGGGTTCTGGTTAGGAGGCAGCAACGGATCTCTTACTTGCAGTAGTTTCTTCTATACGACTCTACGAGTTCTTCTTTAGTGGCTCGGAGGATTCTGAGAGGCTTATTAAATTCTCTGAGGGTTCCCCCGATTCTTCTTGTAACGTATCGGGAGATTTTAATGACTAAGTTTTCTGAAGAGAGTACGGCTCGAAGGAGAAGATAAAGACTCTTTTACTGTAATTTACTGCTAAAATGTACAGGTAATACTCAGCCTCGTCGTTGGAACTAGAATGCCTATGGAAGAAATGGTTGGGGTTTATATACCCCGATTCTACTAACGTCATCATTATTAAATATTGAAGAGGCTGTATTATTTTTGCACAACAGTTAAAAAAATAAAGAGATAAACAGGATATAGGAAGAGGAAGCCATATTTTTATCTTAAACCGCATATTTTCGATCTGATGTTTTTTGGGTCTGGTAAGTTAATTAGAAACGGAAATTGAATCATGCATTCTTATATTAAGATATGCATATGGGCAAAAATTACAAGATTAAGGCAAGACATGACTTCCTCTTTTATAACGAAGAGAGAATGCATCTAATCTAAAAAATATTACAAATTTTGAAAACAATAAGGCACCAATTATTTGGCAACCAGGAACCAACTTCAAAATTTATTCCAATGAACAAAAAATTATAAGAAAAATAACAATATTGCTGAATGCACATTCCTACATGGCGACATAATGTCGGGTCACATTGTAATTTTGGTCTATTATAACTTCATTAAAGTACATTAATTTCATCATATTATATCATTATAGTTAATTACAATTTACCACAGGTAACTATAGTTTACAGTGTTTCATATTTACATTAGGATAACTCTTATTTTGAGATTTAACACAAAGTACCTGGGCACATACGGTATATATTTACACAACATGACACACATGATAATAAGTTATAAATGTGAAATCAGAGGCAGACGAGGTCTTTCGTTTTCAGATGTTCGATTTATGCTGTGATTAGCGGAATTTGACCACTTGCCTAAGCATTTATGAATATCTTGCGAGGGGTGAACGCACTTAAAAAAAAAAAAATAATACATGCAAACGTATTTGCGCGATTTTGAACGAACAAGTACGGAGGCATAAAGTTTCGTACCATTTCGTAGACTGACACGAGTAAAAATGAATATTTAATAAAATTGATATAGGATAATGGTCAAGATAGGACATGGATGTATGAATGAACAACATATAAATAATGACATATAGAATGCACAGTTTTTATTATTATGTTCAAGAATTTTCATACATTGTATACGAGAGATATAATGAAGGGAAATTAATGACGGGAAAATGTGAAGGGAATTAAGTTACTTTATGAAGTCATAGTTATTTACTTCATACGTACAGTATAACCTGTATAAGTCATTATTGGGAGGATTTAAAAGAAACGAATTAGAGACAAAGAGTGGGTATTAAGGACTAAGAAGTACAACTACGGGTTCCAATCCTGTTATATGCAATGTGTATGCATAAACTAGGGACGAGGGTGAGATGCAAGACAACCATAATTAATTATAATAAATTCTATAACAAATGAAAAATGAAAATATGAATACGACTAAACCATAGAAATGGTAGATCGTAGGGTTGTGACACAAACAAAAATAGAAAGCAACAAATACAATTTTTATCCAAAATCGCATCAGGCGACTTTGGCTCCTCATGTAAAAATGAATATGGATTATGCATTGTTCATTTTTACACACACACACATATATATATATATATTTTTTTAACTACAAACAACGCACAGTATATTTAATGTAAAGAACGACGGTTGTGTAGAAGAGCTTTTCGCACAAGATGAAGAGGGAGAACGAGCAAATGAAAAATGAGGTAACTCCCAGGAATCGAACCCTGGATCATCCAATTGCCGGTCGGATATGCTAACCACTGTACCAAGGACTCGATTAGTTAGTACTCGTAATTCTCCTACATACGAGCGAAATCAAATGCCCTGAGGAGGCACCCTCGCATGCCGTACATATATACATTTTAACTGCAAACAACACAGTATGTAGGAGAATTACGAGTACTGACTAATCAGGGTCCTTGGTGCAGTGGTTAGCATATCCGACCGGCAATTGGATGATCTCGGTTTCGATTCCTATGAGGTACCTCATTTTTCATTTGCTCGTTCTCCCTCCTCATCTTGTGCGGAACGCTCTTCTACACAAGCGTCGTTCTTTACACACACACACACACACACACACACACACATATATATATATATATATATCTACTTGAAAGATTGGCCAAGACAGAACGCCCGCAAAAGTGCCCATCCTCATAGAAAATGAAAAGAATCCGAAATTAAGGTACAGAAAAATGATGCGTTTTTGTTCTCAAGAAATTGTGTAAATGCCTGTATACTAATAATATTAATAATAATAAGAATAATAATAATAAACCTTTCATTTTTCATTTTCATTCATTCATTTAATTTTTATTTCATTTCATTTCAATAACAGAGACGCTGTAAAGGAATAACACAAGGAGGGACGACAAGCTTGACCTTCGTGAAATGAGGAATCATCGCACGTGAATAATAATAATAATAATAATAATAAACCTTTTCATCCTGCAAATTTAATGCGAACTGAGATGACTGAAACTAAATTTGGAGTCAGCGGAGGCGGAAACGTGTTTTGGAGACGAAAGTGTGTTATCTATGATCTTTTGGGGTAGCCTGCGGCGATTCAGGTGTTTCTTTTGTGTGCCGAGTTTACCTAGATGTACATTTTTGTCCAGAAATGTTTTCAAAGAAAGGTTTGACAAAAGTATTTAGACACTGTTAAAATTTTATTCTATGAGACTGTGTGTATATATATATATATAGTGTATAATTATTATATTGCATGCATTTTTCTTTTATAGTTAATTAAATATACTAGCATGAAAGTACAAAGAAAACAAATGAACTGCGATTCCTCAATTACTTTGATTTAGTTGAAATTTCTTTATAAAAAATAATAGACTTCTCAGTAGATGTGTATAGTATACCTTAGGCATTTAATGCACACATACCCACCATCCCCATATTCTTTGTTCGTATTTCTTATAGGTTTTTAGTGCACACATACCCACCACAAACAACCCCATATTCTTCGTTCAAGTTGTGTATAGAATTAACTATTTTGACTGTATATTTATTTTCTATATATTTCATGAAATTATATATACATATATATATATATATATATATATATATATATGCTGCAAACCACAAGGAAAAGAAAAACGATTCCAAGTCCTTCGTGTATTCAGAGCTACACCTCGTCAGGGAATTCCCTGACGAGGTGTAGCTCTGAATACACGAAAGGCCTTGGAATCGTTTTTCGTTTTCCTTGTGGGTTTGTAGCATTCGTTCATTAAACGTGTTTAATTGTGAAATTCATCCCATATATATATATATATATATATATATCAAAACTATTGACTTCTCCTTAGGGAAACGGAGCTTACAGATGAAAAGAAGGATAACACAAACGGCAAACATTTTCATTTATTTGTACATCAGACGTTTCGAAAATCTTTTGGTCATCATCAGTGAGTTAAGTCTTAAAACCTTAAAACAAAATTGAAAAGTGAAAGTGACATCAATACAATATTAAAACCATTAAAATTAAAACCTTAAAGCAAAATGAAAAAATTGCATCAATACAAAAAAAATCATTTAAATTTCATCACTATAAAAACTAAAATTAAATTAAATTTCATCCTATAAAAACTAAAATTAAATTACCTCAATAGGTAAATACACAATGTTTACATCCACCTCCATACTTGGCAAAGTCTAAGGGAACACTGGGATGGTCAGAGGATTAGTATCAAAAGTGTGATTTAAAAATTTCTTTAATGGTTATCGAAATAGATGAGAAGGGTAGTAATTGTTAATAAAGTACTGTTTTAAAAATTTAAATTCTTCGTTTAACGAAAAGTAATCCGAACAAATACGGTAACTTCTTGTTAATAATGTTACTATAGCCACTAATCTTATATTTATAAAATATACAACTAAATAATTGGTTCCCAAGCCAGTAAAAGTTTGTTTCCGAAATAGTGAAGTATGGAATTTATTTATGGGCCCGTTTAACTAAAACATACAGGAAAGGTAAACTATTATTTGTTTCGTTTTCACACGTGTACTTAATATTTTATGTTGTTTATTAAGAGATAATCAAGAAAAGTTTTACGTGTGAAGGATGGTTAAAAATAAGAAAGTGTCATCCACGTATCTTCTGTAATATATGGGTTTAAAACTACTAGGACAATTTTCCAACCAAATTTCTTCGTAATGGCAAAGAAATGCATTTGCTCGTGTTGGGCTTAACGGGGAACCCATAGCTACCCCATCAATTTGGCTGTAAAGGTTGGTATTAAATAAGAAAAGATTATCAAAACACACTATTTCGAGAAGGTTTGTAAATTGAGTCTGAGTGAGGCCATTAATAAGAGTATTATCAGTAGTGAATAACTTATTTAGTATGATATTTAATGTTTCTTTTAACGGGACATTAGTAAACAATGACGAGACATCAAAACTGGCCAGAGTAAGAGAATCGGCATGATTGATCTCTTTTATCTCTTTAGCAAAATCAAACGAGTTGTTAATAGAATAATCATTAAAGGTGAGTTTTGAAAGCAAGGGAACGAAGAATTTGGCTAAATTATAATTGAATGTACCACATGCCGAAAGAATAGGTCTTAGTGGGAAATTTGGCTTATGGACTTTAGGTAAACCATATAGAATTCCTGGATTAGAACCAGAAGCAAATAAAAAATTGTATGTATTGTCAGCAATAATATTACTATTTTTTAATTTACGCAAACACCTATTAAGTTTATCTTCGAGTTTTAGTAATTTAGACAGAACATTCTCTTTTACCCTTTTAAATTTAGACGTATCCGACAAAATTGTCTCCATTCTATTTATGTAAACTGTTGAATCAATCAGCACTACTCCTTTACCCTTATCCGGTTTTGTAATGATGACAGAGTATTTACCTATTGAGGTAATTTAATTTTAGTTTTTATAGTGATGAAATTTAATTTAATTTTAGTTTTTATAGTGATGAAATTTAAATGATTTTAATTTTGTATTGATGCAATTTTCATTTTGCTTTAAGGTTTTAATTTTAATGGTTTTAATATTGTATTGATGTAACTTTCACTTTTCAATTTTGTTTTAAGGTTTTAAGACTTAACTCACTGATGATGACAAAAGATTTGTCGAAACGTCTGATGTACAAATAAATGAAAATGTTTGCCGTTGTGTTGATCCTTCTCTTCATATATATATATATATATATATATATATATATATATATATATATGAATATGTGATGTTAATTAAATCGTGGGGCTAATACAAATTAGTCTTATATAAAAATAATACCAAACATCCAGGATCAGCACGTAGAATAATGGATGTGTGTAGGTGTGTGTGCGTGTTTAGCCATGTACACACAATTTTTTTATTCCAAAGGAGTCGAGAATTCCACTTTACGTTTGTACACTAGGACGGGTCGAAATTTTATACTGAAAAACCACGCAATGCAGGGGTTTTGTATGGCTCCGAAAAGCCTTCGGATAACTTTTTTTACTTTGCGAAGTGCTGTAGGGGTAGCACAATTTTGGAGTTTTTTGCTTATCATGTCTTGTACTCTGACATATAATAACATTTTTTCTGGTGTTTTAAATCCTAATGCAATGATGCAAAATTAAATGCTAATTGAAATATGATATATAAATGAAACAAAATGTGTTGTTATTTATTGACAATAGCCATTTAGCAGCATTATATTAAGATTTTAAATTATAGACATATTGAAGAAGGTACAGAAAAGGTTAAAATTTTAGAAAATGAAACAATGTTACAACCAGACGTTTTTATAAAGTGATCTTCCTTCATTGTTCCTGTAAATTCTTACTTTCATTGCCCTTTCTTGTCAAAATTAGGCATTTATTTCCTAGATTGTAAAAGATTTAGAATAAATTTTTGACGATTTTCATAGCCATATCGTTCTTCTGATGCTTTTGTCACGAGACTGACAGTGCTCTCCAGTTTCTGACCATGACATGGGTATGGTGGAATCATTAATGATTCGGCATGAGCCTTGATAATGTCACCGTCGCTGAATTCATTTAGCAAAGGTGGTGGATATACTCGTATGGTTTCTCTCTCCCAATCAACCAGTTTGGTGTAATCTTCTGCCTTCAAGTTGATTGTTTTAGGAAGTTCAAAAGTTCTCAGTTTGGGGGAAGACTTTCTGGCCTCAATTATTCGCTGGATTGCAATTTCTCTCACTTGTTGTCTTTGATCCGTTATTATTGCTAAAAGAATATTGTCCTGTGTGGCAAAATAGGAGTTACGTTTTAAGACTGGTTCCATAATGTTTTCGAGCTTTTCTTCAACATTTCTTACCAGTTGTGTAAGATACCAACAATTTATGGCTCCATCGATCGCTTTTGGGTGTGATTTAATTTGGAACTACCTGGGGGCATAGCACTGCATTATAATCTTCACAATGTCTTTGAAACCCTGTTCTGGTTTCAATGTTGATACATACAATCTTAGAACACGATTAGCCCAAGTGAGCCATCGCGCATGATGAATATTTCCAATAGATTTCGAACTCAGGTTTTCGGGAACGCTGCCCAATTGAACTGATAAGCAGATGTCGTACAAGTACTTCTGATCCTTGCTCAGCTCTTTAACAACATCAGCAGGAATTTGTTTTATTCTTCCAGTTACTGGAGTGAAATTAACTATTTTTAATTTTGTCAAATCCTTTTTTATCGCTTTGCCAATATCACCTTTGAAACTGTCTGGTCCACTAGTCTGCCCATCAATTGCTTCAAATACATGCCTGAAAGGCAATTCACTCATGTGGAGCTGGCATACTAACCAGTGCAAAGATCTATCTAGCTGAATATCAATCAATTTAATCACACCACCAAATTTTCCTGTATTTAATGCTGTTCCATCACATAGTAAAGCTTTCAAAGTGTCATTACTGTCTGTATCTAAAATCAGTCAAAATTTCTTCTGCTATGGATCGAGATGTCCCTTTATCTGGCATGAGATGGTCTACATATAAACCTCCAGGCTCTTTGCCAATGGTGTAGTGCTCTTCTTTTGTTTTACCTCCCCATGTTAATGTATCATCCATTCTACCATCAAATCATATGCATTTTAGATGTAAGTTCTCCGATTTTGCCTTAACAATATTTCTTTTACCAACTCGCACTCTTTCTCTTTCCACTTTTTTCCTATCAAGTATGTTAGATTCATTCAAAATTCCCATGTCTTTTAAAGCTGCATTTACAATGGCGGCCGCTGCTCTGCAGCTGACGCGACAGCGATCTGCAGTAATAGCTAGCTCATCATAACGGTATCTGTTTTGTTCATGATCTGCTAACTCCAGTTCAGGTTTAAAATCATCATTTTCTTCAGTACTTGCATCCACTTCCATATTATCTAAGATGTCTAAACTTCCAGAAATGTCATTGAAAGAAGCCTCCATTTTCTCGAGCTCTTTGTCGAGCTCGTTGTTGCGCTTCTCGTCTAACTTCACTTCTTAATGCAGATGTTGTAGCTCGATCAATTGGTCCCAGTTGATTTCTGCGTTCTTTTTGTCCTATGAAAGATTCCCATTCTTGGACTGGAGTTCTTTCGATACACCTGCACTGTGGTCTTTCTCTTTTTTTTGTCACAATCGCAACTGCATACGTCAAACAGATCCTCAAACGTTGAAACTTTGCGAAGAATTCCTTCTTTCTTCTGTTTTGGGGTATTTTATTTAATTTAGATGCTGACATCATCAGTCGGCATACTTTCATGAAGATACCTTCTGTAACAATGGTAGGAAATGAAAATCGGTTCCAAATGACTTCAATATCAGTTGTGACAATCCTGTAACATTCGGTGGCACTACATGAACCTCTACCCTCAGCATCTTTTATTTGCCGAACAAAAAAACAGTGCCTCACTACATCAGCTTTTGAAGGTATCATGGCAGGTGGAAATCTAGTTGGCTGGTCAAAAGCAGAATTAGCCGTCTTGCTACGTGTGGCCATTTTTTAAGAGACAAATACTTAAATCATAAATCTATATCATCTGAAAAGAAAAAACACATGATTAGAAAGCTGATCGCACAATATATAGCATTAAGCAAGTCAAATGATAACAAGGGCTCCTAAGATGGGGAAAGTGGGTACTTTGTGCGACCCCTAGGGGGTAGCACAGTGCTTATTTTTTATGTAATGATAAGGACATTAAGTGGAAATCCATGCAATGCGTGGCTTTTGGATAAATTATTTTTTTGTTTCGACCCACCCTAACGTACACATCTAAGAGAAAGTACGCCTCACTCTCTCTCTAACTCTCTCGTGCACAGAGGATTGACAAAAGTAGATAGACGTTTTCGGAGGAATTATTTAAAATTTCAATATTTATTAGATAAATATATATATAAATTGTACTGTTATTTTCTGTTGTCAATTTAGTGTTTTATATATTGGTTTAATTGTATTTCTTTTATTGTTAATATTGGGATTCGTTTAAATGTGTTTCAATTAATTCGAGCAAATTAAGGAGAACGTCTCTCTTGCCTTTAGTAAATAAGTAATTAAATTAAATGGTTCTGTCTGGTAACCGTGCATATTTAAATGGTGCTGTCTGGCAACTTACCCTAATAAGTTACACCTTAACATAATTAAATTATATAGGGTATCTGGTAACTCATCTAAATAAAAATTAAAATAAATAGTGCTCTCTGACAACTCATCTATATATATGAATAATTAAAATGGTGGTATCTGGTAACTCTTCTTATATAACTAAATAAATATATAGTGCTCTCTGGTAACCCCTCCATATATAAATAAGTGGTATCTGGCAACCAACGACCCTCTATATAAGAAATGCTGGGCCCCCGGACGCTAATTATGCGTCTGGCTGGAGTCACGCGAACACCCTTCTCTCCTTCTTAGGTTAAGGCTTAGGTTAGGTTTCCCTTTCGGGGATACGGACATCCCACCTTCTCCCCAAAAGACCCTTCTCCTCCTTTCTCTCCCTCTCTGAGGTTAAGGTTACCCCTTTGGGGGGAGGTCATCCTCCCTTCTCCCCCGAAAGCACCCTCTCCCTTCATTGCAGCTTGGGGGATAACCCATCCCCCCTTGTTCCATACCCCCCTTTGCAGCATTGACTTGTTGCATAACCCCTTCCCCCTTCATTGCAGCTTGGGGATAACCCCTCCCCCTTTGTTGGATAACCTCTTGCAATATCCCCTCCCCATCTCAACAATGATCACCATTTGCAACATTGCAGCATTGCGTTGCACTCTCCCATTTTGCGGCCATACTACTCAGGGAACAAACGCAGAGCCTCACGGCTCAGTATTTACTACTCTAACCACTGAGCTACCGAGCGTTCTAGCTGTATAATTATTATAATAAATAATTCGGCTTTGGACCATATTTGTTTGACCTTCGACCAGTGTAGCAACTTTTCAAATAATGTGTTGAAAGTAGTGTTCTTATTCATTAACTACAGCCTCTCAGGAGATTGACCTACTATAAAAGTAGGACCAGAACACAATCAGATGCCAAAATCCAAAGTTTTGAACCATTCTGATTCCTCAAAAATACTCCAAGGCAAATTTTCAGGTATCAGCGAAACAAAAGTTCATCCTACACTCATCTTGCCGACGGCTCTGACAGCGCAACGGAAAAATCATCACTTTCATCGCTCAACATCGTCTCCACCAAGTTATTCTCTGGACTTCAGTGGTTTACTGTTGTATCCTGTTAACCCATACTTCAAACACGGCCTTTTCTTCACAGTAGATGGATTTCGTCGTCAGACCGGAAGACTTCAATTATAATTCAATTTGGTTTTGGCCGTTCATTTCATTGTCAACTAAAACAGGATTACTGCAGTGATCCTTCTTTCAACTTGAGGCAAAAATTTAAGAGGCGGTTTATTTGTCCTTCACAGGGCAGTGATACGTCATCCCTGAAAAAGTTTTAGGGAAACTATTGCAATTACTATAGGGCCCTCTATGGCTGAATAAGTAAATGTAGTAAGTGCACTATTGAGACTCCAGTATGCTTCATATTGGCTTTTTTTAAGTGGAATTTAACTGGGCCAGTAGGAATGAACTTATATGGCATTGCTTATTTGTCCTATTGATTCCCATTTCTTTTCCTGTTGATTTTTATTTATATATTATTGACACTTATTATATTCCATATTGTAAACCATTGAAATTACTATGAATTCCTGCATGGTTGCATGGTTGATAAATAAATGAGGGTAGTGTAGCATTGGAATTCCAGTGTTACATATTGGTTTCTCATCTAAATATAAATTGGATCAATAGGAATTAACATATACGGCTTTGCGTAATTGTCCTATTGATTCTTATATTCGAACATAATAGTAATGACCTTGATTTTTATTAGCTGTGCGATTAAGAGATCTCTGATTTATCTGTGGTAGTAGGTAAACAGTCCACATAACTACTGACCTCCTCTCACTGGTAGGAGCCCTGCACACCTTTACCTTTATCCTTAAAGAACCTCATTAGCTTCATCTATACATGTACATGCTTTGCTTCATAATTTTTACATCTGGTACATCTGATACACTTTCGCATGAAATCTTATTGAATAAACTCCACTAATATATATGGAATAAGAGGAAATATCCTTGATCGGTTTAAATCACATCTGTCAAATCGCCATCAGTACATCAGATTAAAAGACAGTTTATCCGACAAGACAATGCTAAGTAGTGGAGTCCCACAAGGATCTATTCTTGGGCCATTACTATTTCTAATTCACGTCAACGAATTTCATCTTTCTACCACATTAAACTGCATACAGTACACAGATGATACCATACTTACTTCTTCCCATCATAACGCAGACTTTTTGATCAATAAAGTGAATAGGCAATTAGAAAACGTGTATAAATGGATGTGTGCAAATAAACTTTTACTGAACCTGAAAAAGTCATCTTATATGATTATTACCACAAAGCACATTAATACAAACTGTCAAATAAGAAGTGGGAATACTACTCTTGCAAGAGTGGATGACGTTAAAGTATTTGGCATTAATTTAGATGAAAAATTAAATTTCAAATGTCATATGAAAATAAAAACCCACTCTAATAGACAGAGTTTATTTCCACGACAGTTTCGACGCCCACTGGCATCCTCCTCGGGTGGATACAGAAACACGAATGAACCAAAACAAGAGAGAAAAACAGTCCAGGGACCGACCTTTAAGAAATTCGCACCTAGGTTAGTTCCCATTCTCCCGACACCGGAAGGGCATTTTCATTAAGTACATTCGCGCAAATTTAAAACTATCTTCCTGTTCTAAACATACAGATTCTATTATTTTTAATTTTTTTATATAATTATTACATTTATTATTAAATTTATTACATTTAATATTGCATAATTATTTATTACAGACATTATAAATTTATTATTACATTGGTTATTACATTGTTGTTTATTATACAGAACTTATAAACCGAAAAACGAATGAAAAAAGCCGATTAGGAAACAATCCAGACACCATTGAGAAATTCGCACCTAGGTTAGATACCGTTCTCCCGACACCGGAAGGGCATTTTTTTTTTATTACAGGGTCCGCTTATAAGTACATTTCCACAGATTAAAACTATCTTCTTGTTCTATACATACAGATTCTAATATTTTGACATAATTACTGCATTTATTATTGCATTTACATTTTTTAACATTTATTATTATTATTACCTTTACCCTAATTATTAAATTTATAATATTACCTTTATTATTACATCTGTTGCATTTATATTTATTTCCACATTTATTACTTCCATTATTACATTTACTAAAAGCGAGTATGGAAACAGGTGCTCTTCCAATATGTGCTCTACCGCGAAACTGTGATCTACCATATTCCAATACGTGCTCTACCGTGAAACTAGCCTTATAAGGCTAACTAACGAAAATATCATGACTTAACCTAACGAATCGTTAGGTCAATTATACGCCCTTGACGATTGGTTAGGTTAAGTCGTGATATTTTCGTTAGTTAGCCTGGAATATGGAATATTAGTTGGAATATGGTAGATCACAGTTTCGCGGTAGAGCACATATTGGAAGAGCACCTGGAAACAATCCAATCCAGAGACATTTATGAAATTCACACTTAGGTTCGAACACGTTCCCACGACTCCGTAAGGGATTTTTTGACCAATAATCTCATTAAAGGGTCTAACTTATAAGTACCTTCGCACAAATTAAAATTAGCTACTTTTTCTATACACACAGATTCTATTATTTTTCTTGACATAATTATTACATTTATAAAGTATCTTACTTGATTCCCAATCTATAGCATGATTATTTTGGCTGGCGTGATAAAAAATGGCATTATTAGTATTACAACTTCTGAAGGCATATTTGTGTTCTTTAATACGAGTTTCAATATTTCTTCCAGTTTCTCCCACGTATACTAAATCACAACTTTTACAGGGAATGCTGTAGACACAGGCTTGTTCCTCTTTTGCAACGTTATTCCTAACCAATTTACTTTTCACGGTAGACGAATATTTGAACGCCAAAGCAAACTTAAAATCTTTCGTCAACGGTTTTACTCTTTCTAAGCCGGCAATGTAAGGCAAACTCACATATTGTTTTTGGTTAACTGAAGGTTCCCGAGGGGCATAAAAATATTTTCTGGCTTTAAAATACGCCTTTCTGATAAACCACTCGGGATATTTTAAATCCTTAAAAATGTTCCAAATCTTTGAATTTTCTGGGTCCAGCAAATGTGGGCTACAAATCCTGAGTGCTCTTAGAAACATGGAAGAAATAATTGAGCTTTTAACCCCTTCATCATGATATGAAAAATAATGAATGTACGAATTACAATGAGATAGGTTTTCTATAGACCGTGAAATTGGGCTTTCCGCTTTCGTTAATGACCAAAACATCTAAAAAAGGTAATTGTTTGTCGTTCTCCCATTTATATTTAAATTTAATAGAGGGAACAAGATTATTTAATGACTGAAAGAAAGTGTCAAAGTTGTTCCAGTGGTCAGGCCAAAATGAGAAAATATCATCTACATAACGAAACCAAATTAGATTCCTGGGACATATTGTTTGCAACAATTCCGACTCATAATATTCCATGTATAATGTACTCAGTATTGGGGATGAAGGGGACCCCATTCCCATAACAAAACGTTGCAAATAAAATTCTTCACCGAAGGAGAAGGCATTATTGGTGACACAGAGTTTTATCAGTTCTAAAAATACAGATGTGGGCATGCCTAGTTCTACGTTACATGTTGGCAATTTTCTATCTAAAAAACTAAGTACATCATCAATGGAAACTTTCGTAAACAAGGACTCAACGTCAAAGTTGATCATTCTTCCCCGTTTTAAATCTAAGGACATAATTTTGTTACTAAAGTCACAGGAATTGGTGATGTGCGAGCCTGAAAATTTACCAACTAATGGGGATAATTTATCTGCAAGAAATTTAGATAACCTGTAACTAAAGGAACCCCTGTGTGAAATAATGGGACGGAGTGGTATATTAATCTTATGGGTTTTGGGTAGGCCGTAAATGTGGGGGAGTTTGGGGTTAATCTGTAGAAATCTTTTAGATTTAAAACGGGGAAGAATGATCAGTGTTCGAATTGATGTCCATCTTCTTCCAAACACTTTTCTACTCGGTTCCCTTCCACATGCCTGCATACCTGTGTAGATGTTTCGGGATCAGTTGAACTTCTTCTTCGTCCACTACGTGTTCGATCGCAGATGCTTCTCGTCTCTTTGAAACGAGCGAAAGTCTTGCTGACAGTTCTTTGTTGAATTGGTCGCCTATCGGGGTGCTTAGCATTAAAACTATCTGCGACTGAACGTGAGGTGGCTCCTTTTGTGTACAAAAGCACAAGCTCTATTCTTTCTGCTATTGTTAACTTCTCTGCCATAGGGTAACAATCTGAAAAATATTTAGTAAAATTATAAACAAAAATTAAATTATAAACACTATTATAAAAATCGAAAGATATTTTTCATATAGTAAATTGCCTATGGGTCCAGACTTTTGCACCACCCTGTATATGTATATACAGAGAGAGAGAGAGAGAGAGAGTCAAAAAACTGAAGACGGCACACACACACACACACACACTGATTTGAAATCACTGTTAAAAATTATAATTACCCGAAATCAACTTAAAGGGTTTGCATCAGACAACCGGTCAGACGCAGAGCTCAACCCAAATAATGCATACAATTGTCCTAACTCTTGTTGTATTATTATTATTATTATTATTATTATTATTACGTACGGTCAAGCTTATCCCCCCTTCTTTGGAGTTGGCCTGGTGAAGCAGTGAGTTGACTTCTTTTACTCTCCATCTCACAGGTACACCCGGGTCATTGGGGTCTTCTTTTCTATTTTTTCCATGGAATTTTAGATCTTCCCTTTTTCCGTACCGTAACAGGTGAAATTTATCAGTGTTAAACTTCATTTAAAACCAAGCGACATCTCCTAAAATTTATTACATTATCACCCCCTGTCCCATCCTTCATGCATTAAAAAAGTTCTACTTTATTCGTAACCTTTGATTAGCATCCCCCCAAATTGTTCATTCTGACGAAGGTCAAGCTTGTCACTCTACCTTAGACCTACAGCTTAACGTTGAATCCGAACTACGCACCAGCACGGGCGGAGCAGAAATTACAATGTCATCGTCCGGACTCGATCTCTCAACCTACTATCAGCACCCAGCATCTTAACCACCAGGATATCTAGATACCTATTTATCTACCACCCCAACTAGACATTCATTTTCACGAACTAAACACATTTTATTCACACTCCGTCTAATACAGCATATTGTCACAAAAATATTTAAAAACGTAGAAGATTGGGTTCTATCCAGCAATAAAGAATTATGAAATGCTTCGATATATATATATATATATATATATATATATATAACCTATCAATCTAACTGTCTATCTATCTGCCTGTCTATCCCTCTATCTATCTATCTATCTATCTATCTACATATGTATGTATATTGGCTATGTGCGGTGGAGAGCATAAGAGAGCAACTCGTTCCTCCACCAAGCCAGTCCGAGAGGCAGGGACCACCAGCTTGACCCTCGTGTGAAGAGAGAACGACGCACGGAAACGCAACGTGGTATATACACACATTTTTATTCATGCAGTTAGTTATCCGTGATTCACTGTCGTCAAATGAATTATCATGACTTACTAAATGTTACCATTGTGCACTTATCCGTGATCGTGACATGGAGCTAACCGTGACTTGGCGGTGTTTACATTCGCGGGTTCGTCCCTCCATACCATCTCCACAGTGCGCCTCAGTCAGTGTGTCTCAGCGCGGCCAAAGACAATATTACGGATGAAATTATTAAAGACGCAAAGAGAAAAATCGGTGAGTGGCACCAAACCTCAAACTAAACCCAATTACTATCCAAACAACGCTGGACAATAGGAAAGGCAGAATATGTAGTGTACCCAAGCTAAAGACCCGACAAGAGAACCTCCTCAACACTGAAAAAAAATAGCTTGGTTGTCAGGGGGTCAAGACTTTTAACCAGCCTCCTAAGGACCTAGAAACGTTACAGGGAATCAAAGTTGAAGTCTTTGAGAGAAGACTAGATGCATGGCACAGGACGGTACCAGATGAACCGGTGTACCTGATTATGTGCAGCGGAAAGAGCAGCTCGCTCCTCCAACAAGCTAGGTCTAGAGGCGGGGCCACCAGCTTGACATCCGTGTGAAGAGAGGACGAGTAGAGGGGAGACACAAACAAATGGTCAGAAGACAACAATTGGGCATTTAACACCGAGAAATTTCAACTCTTGAGATATGATAGAAATGAAGAAATTAAACAGATTGCATATTAGGCTAGATGAGCTGGGTGTACATGGCTATGTGCGGTGGAGAGCGCAAAAGAGCGGCTCACTCCTCCACCAAGCCAGTCCTAGAGGCAGGGAACACCAGCTTGACCATCGTGTCGTGTGAAGAGAGAAAGACGCGCAGAAACGCATCGTGGTACACATACACATTTTATTCATGCAGATATCCGTGACTCACTGTTGTCAATTGAGTTAACATGACCTACTAATTGTTACCATCGTGCACTTATCCGTGTTCGTGACATGGAGTTAACCGTGGTTTGGTGATGTTTACATTCGCGGGTCCCTCCAGCCATCCCACCACAATACACCTCAGTCAGTGTCTCTCGTTTATTTATTTTTGTTAGCTATCTTCATATATAATTTTCTCCGAACTTCCTCACTGACAATAAGAAGCCTCCTGAAGGGTACAACTTAATTGTAGAATGGAAAGATTTATCTTGAAACTTAATATGTAAAAGCAATCTGACTACTCTCTCAAATAATTATCTCTTTTTATGGCCCTCTGCGACCAACACAGTGTTCTCATGTTCACCTATTTATTGCCTAAGAGTCTTATTTTTACCTCTGTGCTTTTGAAATAAACCCTTCGCATTGAGTTTACATTACAAAATGGGTACGTACAGTTGTTAGTTGGGTAAATAACATCCCCTTAAGCTGATGTGTGTAAATAATGAGCTTAAGTAAGATTTAATTGCATCTTTAACTGATGACTCGTCTACTTGAGAAAACCCCCTTTAGCCAACCAGATGCAAGGTTAGGCCATCATGCTCTACATTGATTAAAATTAGAATTAGGTTTATTTGGAGTCGTTCAAGCGAGACAGTGTTTCATTCTGTGTAATCTGCATGTTGCACTCTGGTGAAGGAATGAGATGTTCTCCTGCACTCTCATCCGTACGTAACAAGGTACACCCGGCTCATCTGGTATTGTACTGAGACAAGCATCCAGCCTTCTTTGAAGACTTCAACTTTGACTGTGTGGCGGTCCTGAGAAATGATCATTTAAGTCTCTGACGATATCCTAGGATGTACCATAACGCCCTGGGTTAGTGTTGCTATTGCGCTGTAGTATTGCGGCTTTCCACTACAAGCCTAGCGCATAGTACCGTTCTGAGTTACTCATGCATTTCCCATACCCCTCACAGGGTGAAAAAAATAAATATTAATCTCATAGAATATATATATTGTTTATTGTGATTTTTAATAATCTCAAATCAAAGAATGACTGTAAGGAGAAGCAGAGCGAGACATTATCGAGACATCATGGGTATTTCCCCGCTGCTATATAGGTTAAACGGATTCCAATGTACCTTTGCGTGTACCTGCCTCCGATCCTTCTCGTCTCACGTAACGTAGATGCGAAGACAATTAATGAATATTAGGATCGATAAAAAAATTGTACGAAAACGAGAACCGCATCGGGTCCGTGCTCGAGGCCCGGCGATTGCAACTGGCGCGCGGTAAACGGTCATCCTTCTGCATGTTGTTGGAATAATGTGAAGTGTAAAGAACCCTGTGTATTTCTTTTATTATTAGATGCGCAGCACACCCAGCTTCCGCACAATTGGTTGGTAGGTAAAATGGGTACTCTGGGTGACCTAGTGGTTAAGATGCTGGGGTGCTGGATTCCCCGTTAAACTGTAGGTCTAGGGTGAGGTGTAATGTTTGACCTTCGTCAGAATGAACAATTCGGGTAGGTCCGGATTCCCCGTTAAACTGTAGATCTAGGGTGAGATAAAAAGTTTGAACTTCGACGGAATGAACAATTCGGGTAGATCCGGATTTGTATATTATTTTTTATTTTTTTATTATATATATATTCCTCGTTCGTATTTCTTATGCTATTATTATTTTTTATTTTATTGGTTATATATATATTCCTCGTTCGTAATTCTTATGCTATTATTATTTTTTATTTTATTGATTATATATATATATTCTTCGTTCGTAATTCTTATGCTATTATTATTTTTTATTTTATTGATTATATATATATATATTCCTCGTTCGTAATTCTTATGCCATTATTATTTTTTATTTTATTTTTTTATCATATATATTCCATCGTTTGTATAGAATTGTATATTTACTTTCTATATATTTCGTGAAATTGATTCCAATAATTCGTCTAAATAAACAGAATGATTTAACGGTGTTTTATTTAATTCTTTTGGTTGTATATATAAACGAAATTATTATTTAATTATATGTATACCAATGACTGTAAGGAGATGCAGAGCGAGAAAATAATTTTTAAAAAGTTAATTGACCGAGAAGGGGAGATCGGCCGTACCATAAAATAATTAACAGAGATGGGCGGGGCGGCGACGCATTCGTCATCAAAGTTTATGGTGTCAAAGTTTATTACCCGTGCTAATACATCTTGCGTTGGCTTTAAAGTCAAACCCAATAAATAAATAAAACCCAATTATCAAAAGCTTCATAAAATTCTTTATCAAATTGAGCTTTAAATTGGGACAAATTATTCTAGTTTAAATTAGAATACATTATTATTATTATTATTACTGCTGAAAATTCTCTTTCGCGTGATAATAGAGGAGTCTATGTGCGTTTGTGTGCGCTTCTTGGATGTTCAAACGTTGTGTGTAAACGGGTGATGACAGAGGGAGTTGGCGACCTAAGAGCGTGCATAGAGTTGTGTGTGCGTAATAATAGGGGCTTTATAGGCGTATAGTCGTGGAGTGTACGTGCGTTTGTGTGCGTTTCTTGGCCGTCCAAACGTTGTATACGCCAACTGGCGGATTAGGACCTTTTAAGACAGCGGGCGCTCGGATGAACTCTCAATATGCGTCTGGCAGGAGCCAGGCGAACACTTCTCTCTCTCTTAGGTTAGGACTTAGGTTAGGTTGCCCAACTTCTCCCCAAAGACCCTCCTCCTTTCTCTCCCTCTCTTAGGTTAGGTATACCCCTTTAGGGGGTAAGACCGTCCCATCTTCTCCCCCAGAGGTCAGGTGAACTCCCCCAGTTTGCTGGGGAGTTCCCCCCTTTTTTTTGCACCCTGAGGTTGGCACTACGGGGGTCCTTGCAACAAGGGGGATGGGGGGTTGGCACTGGCACTCATTGCAACATTGATCAACATTTGCAATTGCATTGCACTCTCTCCTTTTGCGGTCATACTACTAGGCCCTATAACACTAACTGAAAACTACTACTTTAATACGAGTCCTATAACTAGGATATAAGCTAAATTTTCTTAAAATGTTTAACCCTTTAACGCGGTTAGATTTTGTTGGGTTCAGTTTGAATACGTGTATTTGAAACAGTACCTATTCAACCCAGACATCCATAAAGAGGATAACATTTCATAGAAATTCATTGGAGTGAGCTGGCAGGCAGTAGGTGCCTCTGGATCAGTGGTCCCTTATTTAAGTAAGGCCAGTAGGAAACATGACAATGTAAATAGTAAACGTTTAAAAGCAAGTCTCTCGATACAATGGAGAAGTATGGTTTCATTATGTAGAAGGGGTGCGGGGTCGGGGAAATGGGGGGGGGAGAGCGCCAAAGAGTGGTGCCAAGTGGTTTGTCAACCCGCAAAAGTAGAAAATTGAATATAGATTAACCCACTTTAACAACCTAATGGGGGTAGTAATAGAGCATAGTGACCTGATCCAACCTAAACTTGAAAAAAAATAAATGTCATTAGACGAAAGCGCTTGAGCACCATTTTGTGTTTCCTTTCCTTCGTGGTTTTATTCATCATAAATATTTTTCACGTGTTACCTTCGTGAAATAATTTTCATATATATATATATATATATATATACAAGGTGAGTCAAAAGTCCGGAAACATAGAACTCCTGTGACATTTTTTCTCTTGCAGATTAGTGAGTGAACCATGAATCTGCCTATGGATGATCAGATTGAACTGACATTAATGTTTAGGAGTGGAAGTCTCCGAGATGTCGCAGCACTACTCACTACCCTGCTAAAGTTCAAGAATGGTTAGATACCCAATTTCCAGGGTGTTGGCTTGGTCGTCGTGGTCCAGTGGAGTGGCATCCCAGGACCTCCGACCTGACACCGCTGGACTTTTGCTTCTGGGGACACCTCAAAGCCATTGTGTATGGTCTGAAGATCTGGGACACAGACCACTTGAAGCAGCGCATTACAGAAGCCTGTGCTGTAATCCAGCCCGATGTCCTGGAAAGAGTCCAGGTCGAGTTGGGAAACAGTCTAGAAATGTCTGGAAGTGAAAGGAGAACATATAGAGCACATCTTATAACATTACTTGTAACACATGTCTTTTTGCAATAAAAGTTTCCAATACTTCTTATGTTTCCGCACTTTCGGCTCAACCTCTATATATATATATATATATATATATATATATATATATATTATATATATATATATTTAGAGGTGGACCGGATATCCGTATCCGCATCCGCACTTCTGACTGCGGATGTTATGCGGATATTACCTCTAATAAATTATGCAATTTACAATTAAATTAGCTTATAAAGTAGCTTATAAGGCCCAGTCATGCACATTTCATGTAAAGTATTAATTATTAATGAACAAACAAATATATAAACCTCAAAATATAAATACCTGGTAACACAGAAAATTGAATGAAACTTGTTTCATTGAATTTTCTGTGGCCGAAACTCTTGAGAAAGTTATTATTTTTATCATAATGAAAACATTAATATTAATTTTAATTCTTATGCATTGCCTGCCATAATAGTAATATCACGAAATTTGAAAAATTATGTCATATATTCATAATTCTATATTATATTGATAGATTAACTAAATATCCGCATCTGCATCCGCATCCGCGGATATTGAAATTAAAGATCCGCATCCGCAGATGTTGAAAAACTGACATCTGGTCCACCACTAAATTATATATATACAGGGTGTTTCACAACCGATCTGCCATACTTTGGGGGTTGATTTGGGGTGGGGGTGAAAATGAGTAAAAAAGTTAATACAACATCAGGTACTATTTCCAACCGTTGCGAAGCTACGGACGTTTAAAGGTGCACGGAAAAAAAATCCCTGCTCGTTCCAAACAAGAGTCCACTGCACAGTGAATCATTTCGGGTGTTCTCGTATATAAGCAGAGGCATCCATAATCCCAGGCAAAAGTTCGTCTCTCGTTTGTACTTTGGTCTTGTAGACCAGCTCTTTCATAAGGCCCCATAAAAAGAAATCTAACGAGGTTAGGTCACGAGATCTCGGGGGTCACGAAAGTGGACCGAAACTGCCACCAGTGCTGCCATCTATCGAATTACACACATGTATGCATTTGTTGTTTGCACATCTTAAAACGTTTGTAGCTCCACAACGGTCAGAAATAAAACCTGTTGTATTGACTTTTTTTACTGTATATCACCCTTTAAATCACCCCCCCAAAGTATGACAAACAGGTTGTGAAACACCCTGTGTGTGTGTATATATATATATATATATATATATGTGTGTGTGTGTGTGTGTATATTTATATATATATGTATATATATATATATGTGCGTGTGTATATATATATATAATATACATATATATATATATATATACTGTGTATTTGTGTGTGTGACATCACACTTAGAACTTTACCGGCAACCATTTTAAAAGATAAAAATATTTTTGCGTGTACAGCAATACCCTGATTAACACGGTTAATTCGTCGCGGAAAGTACCGCGTTATGTGAATCAGCGTTGATCGGGGAATGTACTCAATGTGAAATAAAGTGTTTCGTCCTCAGATGTCAATGATAAAGAAAAATCTGAAGAAAACACTCTTTTTGTGTGAAAATGAACTAGTTTTAATTGTGAAACAACTGCAACCAATTTAGTTACGAATATGTTTAATTTTCAGCCAAAAGTGCGCTCATTATTACGTTCTTTTTTAATCTGTCAAACCATCCGCGAGACCGTGACTAGCAACAGTAAAAGTTTCTCGCTACGCAGAATTCTTTTTTTATTACATTCTTGAAGCCAAACAGATAAAAGCTGTTCCCTATTTACCATTGTATACTGTATGTTTAATGTTTAGTTAAAAATTAACCCCTTTAATTCTGAAAAAAATATTTTCTACATTTTTTTAAATCGCGCTTATTGTTAAAATTAACTTTGTTCCATTCACTGTTAAAAAATGCAGTTTTGTAAAAAATGTTTTAAAAACGAATCAGCGTTGAATGAATCCGTGTTATGCGGGGTATGACTGTATATATATATATATATATATATATATGTGTGTGTGTGTGTGTGTGTGTGTATGTGTGACATTATACGATGAACTTTAGCAGCAACCATCCAAATCTGTCTTAGGTATAACAGTGATATTACACCATTAGGAATCGAACCCCCGCCCTCATCCTTTATAGTACAATAATACGTTTATGTACTGTCGGAAGTCGAATCCCCAAACTTCAGTGTGATGGCTAAAATGCATATACACAGTATATATATATATATATATATATATATATATATGCGAAAACGATAGAAAAAAATAAAAATAATCCTAGCCAATATTCAAGGCCTTAAATCAAACCATTCCCCTAACAAAGTTTTATACCTGAAAGGACTCATACAAGAAGCCGGAGCAGACTTTGCATGCCTCACGGAAACTCATCTAAAGGACTGCCAGGCGAACTGTGAAAACTGTGAGTCCTGTATTGTCAAAAAAGAAATACAAATTGACAACTATTACATCCTCCGAGCCGACAAAATAGTGAGACGTAAACGAGGATGTGCTATTTACACACTCGAAAGGCATATGACAGAAATGATTATAAGTACCTCAAACAGCTACGTAGAATGTGTAACAGCAAAAGTTGAAAAATTAAATATGGTACTAATTGTAATATACAGAACCCCAAACACGCCAACCTCAAAATTTTCAGATTCCATTGCAGAGGTAAGAAACTGGGTAAAAGATCTACACTCTCCAATCCCAAATATCTTTCTCTGTAGTGATTTTAATTTCCCATTCATGAAATATAAAAGGATAGGAAAAAATATATGTATACACCAGGACAAGGGGGGCACACGAGAAGACCAGGAGCAAGTAAAAATGATACTAGCTGTAGCTAATGAGTTTATGTTAACGCAAGAAATAACAGAAAACACAAGAAAAAACAACTGCCTAGATTTGGTATTCACAAACAACAGTAATCTATATAAGGTAGAAATATCCCCAACTATGATATCGGACCACAACATCATTGAAATAACAACTAATATAAAGGCAACAGGAAAGGAAAGAACACACACAACAGAAAGAAGCAAATTCGAAATTTTTAATTCTCACTCCAAAGCTATAAACTGGGAAGATGTTACATCCAGCATGGAAGTAATAGAGTGGAGAACCATTTTCGAGGCCAAGACAACGGAGGAGATGCTAGTGACGTTAGAGGAGAAGACGTTAGAAATTATGGAAAAACATGTCCCAAAAATACAACAAAGAGGAAAGAGAAGCAGGTTCGAGAGACAAAAGAGGGCATTGTTTCGAAAGAGAAAAAGAGTGACTGCAAAATTAAGTAATTGTAAAGACAACAACATCAGAAAAATATTAAATGATAAACTGCAAAGTATTGATGACGTCATATAGGAACTAATTGAGAATCATACAGAAAAAGAAGAAGATGACGCTATAGAAGCGATAAAGGGTAACTCAAAGTACTTCTTTAATTTCGCAAAAAGAAAGTCGAAAAACCATGCGACTATCAGACCTTTAAAAAATGAGAACAGTGCTTTATCTGATGATCTAACAGAAGTATTTGAAATATTAAGAGCTCAGTACGAATCATCTTTCAGTATCCCAAAAACTGACAAATTGATATGCGATAGAAATGCGCTCTTTGAAGAAGAACTACAAGGGGAAAGTATAACGGATTTCGACTTTACGACAGATGATATTACACAAGCCATAGGGAAACTAAAACCACACTCAGCGGCAGGACCGGATAAATGGAATGCCACATTGATCAAAAACTGCAAGAATGCAATCGCTGAGCCCCTATACTGGATATGGAGACGATCACTAGACACGGGGGAAATACCGGGCATCCTGAAGAGTGCGAACATAGTCCCAATATATAAAGGAGATCGATCCGAGGCCAAAAACTATAGGCCAGTGTCGTTTACATCTCATCTCTCTAAAATATTTGAAAGAATAGTTAGACAGAAAATCTATGGCTTTTTGGAAATTCAGAAAAAATTCAATGATAACCAACACGGGTTTCGGTCAGGCAGATCATGCCTATCACAACTAATGGAATACTACAACAACATTATTGATGCACTTGAAAGTAATGAAAACTGTGATGTACTATACACAGACTTTGCTAAAGCTTTTGACAAGTGTGACCATGGAATCATAATACATAAACTGAAATATATGGGAAAAACAGGAAAAGTAGGGAAATGGATATATAATTTCCTTAGTGAGCGGCGGCAAGTCGTTACAGTACAAGGAGTATCTTTATCAGAATCAGAGGTCCTCAGCTCAGTACCACAAGGAACAGTATTAGCTCCACTACTCGTCATAATCATGCTAACTGACATAGATGAGGACGTTACCAGAGACAGCACAGTAACATCCTTTGCAGATGACACAAATATCAGTAAAAAAATAAGATACCCAGAAGACATAGGATCTCTACAATCCAACATAAACAGAATCTATAAGTGGACGGAAGATAACAATATGAAGTTTAACACAGAAATTTCAGCTGTTACGGTACTGTAAAAGAGAAGACCTAAAATCCATGGAATATTATACCCCAAATGGACAGGAAATTCAGCGAAATTCTACAGCAAAAGATTTAGGGGTTGTAATGACAGAAGATGCGAAATTTGAAACAAAATAAGATAGCAGTAAAGAGAGCAAAGAAAATAACGGAGCAGGTATTGAGAACCTTTAAACGAAGGGATAGGAATGAAATGATTACTCTACTGAAAACCCTGATCGTATATATACCCAAACTGGAATACTGCTCGGTCCTAACATCCCCGTATAAAAAAAGAAGACATTAGACAGCTGGAAGGGATCGAGAGAAGCTTCACAGCCAAGATCAATGGGTGCAAAGAACTAAATTACTGGGAAAGGTTACGTGAACTAGACCTATATTCACTGGAAAGGAGAAGAGAGAGATACACCATTATTTACACTTGGAAAATAATGGAGAAACTAGTCCCTAATCTTACTCTGAACCCTATAACTCCCCAAACAACGGTGGAAAGTAGAAACGGTAGACTACGTCGTATTCCCAAATTAAAGGCGAGACAGTGAACATCCTTAACCCTGAAAGAAAATAGTTTTGTGGTGAGAGGACCAAAACTGTTTAATCAGCTACCCAAAGACCTAAGAAACACGAAGGGAGTTGCAGTGGACATCTTCAAAAGAAGATTAAACACCTGGCTCAGAACAATCCCCGATGAGCCGGGCGTACCTGGCTATGTGAGGTGGAGAGCACAAGAAACCAACTCATTACTTCACCAGGCCAACTCCAGAGGTGGGGCGACAACCTTGACCTTCGCGAAAGGAGGAATCATCGCGCGGAACCTTTGTAAGGTATATATATATATATATATATATATATATATATTAGGGATGAAACGGGTAGCTATTTTACCGAGTAATCGGGTTCGGGTACCCGAAGTGTAATACCCGATCGGGTACGAGTACCCGATCCGGTCTGCAACATTGTCATTAAAATTAAATTTAAATTAAAATAACAGCCATTTTTGGAACATAATACGTTATTCTACTACGCACACACAAAAACTTAAGCATAATACTGAATGTTACAAAATGCAAATACGGGTAACACTGGTCGACAAAATCGAACTTCTTTTTTCTCTCATCAAGGATGTATACACACTTTTCTAGACCTGTTTTTTATGCTGATTCCAAATCTGTTTTAGATTTTCCTCTAGCACTCTAGTTATCAAAATATGACGTGTTAATTTCAGCACAATTTATTGTAAAAGTACAGCTTTATTCATAAAAAGAAATGTACACCAACCTAAAAACGTTACGAGTACAGTTTTCTTTTGTAAACCTTGTCCGGATCGTCGCGGTACAACATCTAGCAGTAATCTGCCAGCATACTTTCGTTCCAGAAAACTTGGTAGCAATTTTCCATTGACTGGATGTCTTGATGGAAGCGTTCCCACTGTTCGTCACTCACCGCGCCAAGGTTTTCGGGAAAGAAATCTAGATGCGATTGTAAAAAATGTATTTTCAAGGCCATGCGACAGCCCATTTCTTCGTATGCATCGAGCAGTTTCTGAACTCCATATTTGTATGCAGGAGACTTGTGGTTACCCTAGAAGTTTCCACAAATCTATTTGAAAGCCTGCCGTGCTTTTAGTTCTATGGCATTGAGGCTTTTTTGAAAGCCTTCATCCTGCAGAACTTCCTTGATTTGGGGCCCCACAAAGATTCCCTCCTTCATTTTCGCGACACTAATGTTTGCAAATTTCTCAACAAGGCATCGAAACCCTCTCGAATTCGCCTTACCCATCGCTTTCACAAAATTTTTCATTAAAGCCGAGCTTAATGTGGAGAGGTGGGAGGAAGATCTTCTTTGGATCAGTAGTATGGATGCAAAAGGGGAAAGTGCAATGCAATTCCAAATGTTGATCAATGTTGCATAAGGTTATGCAACAAGGGGGAATGTTGCAAGATGTTATGCAACAAGGGGAGGGGGACTGTTGCAAGAGCAACAAGGGGTTATACAACTTGGAGGCGGAGTTATTCCCCAAGTTGCAATGAACTCCCGCTGGGGGGAGACCTCTTTGGGAGATAAGTGGGACGACTTCAACCCTCCAACGGGGTATACCTAACCTAAGAGAGAAAGAAAGAAAGAGAAGGGTGTTCGCTTGGCTGCTGCCAAGCGCATATTGAGAATTCATCCGAGCTCCCGCTGTCTTATAAGATCCTAATCAGCCAGTTGGCTTAACTGGCTGAGTTGCCAGATTGCGCTATTTATTTAATTAAAGCATATATTCTGGCTCTCCGCCAGTTGGCATAATCTGTTAGCGGGCTTAATCCGCCAGTTGGTTTAACCCGCCAGTTGACTTGGAAGGCCTAACCAGCCATTTGGTATAATTAAATAATAATAATAACGTTTATATATACAACCAAAAGAATTAAATAAAACACCACCACATCACTCTGTTTATTTAGACGAATTATTGGATTGGCATAATCCTAGTCGGAGGTGTACGTGCATTTGTGTGCGTTTGTCCCGTCGGCTGGCTTAAACTGCCAGTTGGCATAACCCGCCAGTTGACTTAGAAGGCCTAACCAGCCATTTGGTATAATTAAATAATAATAATAACGTTTATATATACATCTAAAAGAATTAAATAAAACACCATCACATCATTCTGTTTATTTAGACAAATTATTGGATCCAAGTTATTGAAAATAAATATACATTCCTATACAAGCAAAGGAACGTATGCAATCAAAAATAATAATAGCATAACAATTACGAACGAGGAGTATATATATGATAAAAATAATAATAATAAAACCCGGACCTATCCAAATTGTTCATTCTAAAGAAGGCTAAACTTTTGACCCCACCCTAGACCTACAGTTTAACGGAGAATCTGGACCTACCCGAATTGTTCATTCTGACGAAGATCAAACTTTTCACCCCTCCCTAGACCTACGGTTTAAGGGGGAATTCAGTATCCCCAGCATTTTCTCGTAAACTAACCCACCCGTAAACTAACCCACTTTTTGTTATTCTTAAACTAACCCACTTTTTGTTATTCTTTATACTTTTTTATTTTCTCCTTATTTGCATCTCTGTAACTTCATTGCATGTCTGCAGTTTGCATGGTATGATAGTGTTTGAGTTAAGAATGTGTTGCATGGTTTGTAATGCGTTCTTGTTTTACTTCTTTTCACCCCTTTCCGGCAGAGTGAGCTGCATCCTGTACCTCCCTAAGGGAGTGGAGGACCGGTCTCCAACAGCTGGAGGTATTCTCTTCGACTATTTTTCCGAATTGTCGGCAGTGGCCGGCAGATGATGATGGTGTCCTTCTTCCTTTTTTTCTGAATGAATTTTAACCCACGAGTGATAGGTTTTGCTACTTAACCCCATATTCTCTTCTTTTAACCCCCTTACTTTCTTCTTTCTCTCGGGCTAACCTTAGAGTGGATCTTAGGGTCTTTGTCAGCCTTAGCTTCTGTAGATCTGTAGATCTCTTATACAAAATGCCTTGAAAACAACTTTTCTTTTTATTCCATGAAAGAAAAAAAAATGCCCGATTTGCTCATTCCGTGGGAGTTCAGGCTTTTCATTCCACCCTAGGCCTACAGTTTAACGGGGAATCTGGGCCTACCAGAATTGTTCATTCTAACGAAGGTCAAACTTTTCACCCTGCCCTAGACCTACGGTTTAACGGGGAATCCAGCCCCCCACCATTTTCTCATTCATTTCTTATAGAAAATGCCTTCAAAACAACGTTTTTTTTTATTCCAAGAAAGACAAAAAATACCCAAATTGTTCATTCAGTCGAAGGTCAACTTTTCATTCCACCATAGGCCCACAGTTTAACGAAGAATCAGGTCCTACCCGAATTGTTCATTCTGACAAAGTTCAAACTTCTCACTCCACCGTAGGCCTAGAGTTTAACGGAGAATCTGGACCAACCCGAATTGTTCATTCTGACGAAGGTCTTACTTTTCACCCCACCCTAGACGTACGGTTTAACGGGGAATCCAGCACCCAGCATTTTCTCATCCATCTCTTATACAAAATGCCTTCAAAACAACATTTCTTTTCATTCCAAAAAAGAAAAAACAACCCAAATTGTTCATTCCATCGTAGGTAAAACTTTTCATTCCACCCTAGGCCTACAGGTTAACGGAGAATCTGGCCCTACCCGAATTGTTCATTCTGACGAAGGTCAAACTTTTCACCCCACCCTAGACCTACAGTTTAACGGAGAATCCGGCCCCAACCGATTTGTTCATTCTGACGACGGTCAAACTTTTAACCCCACCATAGACCTATAGTTTAACTGGGAATCCAGCACCCACCATTTTCTCATATATCTCTTATAAAAAATGCCTTCAAAACTACATTTCCTTTTATTCCAAGAAAGACAAAAAAATACCCGAATTGCTCATTTCTTCGAAGGTCACGCTATTCATTCCGCCCTAGACTTACAGTTTAACGGAGAATCTGGACCTACCCAAATAAATCCCCTATTTTTACACACACACACACACACACACACACACACACACATATGTATAATATATATATATATATATATATATAATCAGATGCATACAAAGACCCAATAGCAAAATATATACGAACACAATTCGAAATCAGCCAATTCGCCTAATCCACCAAGACCTACAGTTTAACGGAGAATCCAGACCTACCCGAGTTGTTCATTCTGACGAAGGTCACACTTTTCACCCCACCCTAGACCAAGCGTTTATCGGACAATCTGGACCTACCCGAATAAAGCCCCTATTATTACACACACACACACACACATATATATATATATATATAAATTCAGATGCATGCAAAGAGCCTATAGGAAAATATATATGAACACAATTCGAAATCAGCCAAATCGCCTAATCCACCAAGACCTACAGTTTAACGGGGAATCCAGACCTACCCGAATTGTTCATTCTGACGGAGGTCAAACTTTTCACCCCACCCTAGACCTACAGTTTAACGGAGAATCCGACCCTACCGGAATTGTTTATTCTGACGATGGTCACACTTTTCAATCCACCGTAGATGTACAGTTTAACGGAGATTCCTGACCTACCCGAATTGCTCATTCTAACGAAGGCCAAATTTTTCACCCCACCCTAGAACTACAGTTTAACGGAGAATCCGGACCAACCCGAATTGCTCATTTCGTCGAAGGTCAAGCTTTTTATTCCACCCTAGACCTACAGTTTAACGGAAAATCTGGACTTATCCTAATAAATCCCCTACTATTAACACACACACACACACACACACACACACACATATATATATATATATATATATATATATATATATATATATATATATATATATATAATCAGATGCATGCAAAGACCCAAATTGTTCATTCCGTCGAAGGTCAAACTTTTCACTCCACCCTAAGCCTACAGTTTAACGGAGAATCAGGCCCTACCCGAATTGTTCAGTCTGATGAAGGTCAAACTTTTCACCCCACTCTAGACATAGTTTAACGGAGAATCTGGACCTACCCGAATAAAGCCCATATTATTAGACGCACACACACAAACACACACATATATATATGTACGGTATAAAATCAGATGCATGCAAAGACCCAATAGCAAAATATATACGAGCACATTTCGAATTCAGCCAGTAGGCCTAATCCACCAAGACATACAGTTTAACGGGGAATCCACACCTACCCGAATTGTTCATTTGGCCTTCGTTAGAATGAGCAATTCGGTTAGTTCCGGATTCTCCGTTAAACTGTAGGTCTAGGGTCTGGTGAAAAGTCTGACTTTCGTCAGAATGATCAATTCGGGTAGGTCCGGAATCTTCATTAAACTGTAGGTCTAGAGTGGGGTGAAAAGGTTGACCTTCGTCCAGGTCCAGATTCTTCGTTAAACTGTATGTCTTGGTGGATTACGCAAACTGGCTGAATTCGAATTGTGCTTCTATATATTTTGCTATTGGGTCTTTGCATGCATCTGATTTATATATATTATATATATATATATATATATATATATATATATATATATATATATATATATATGTGTGTGTGTGTGTGTGTGTGTAATAATATGGGCTTTATTCGGGTAGGTCCAGATTCTCCATTAAACTGTAGGTCTAGGGTGGGGTGAAAAGTTTAACTTTCGTCGGAATGAACAATTCGCGTAGAGCCAGATTCATCGTTAAACTGTAGGCCTAGGGTGGAATGAAAAGTTTAACCTTTGATGGAATGAACAATTTGGGTATTTTTTTCTTTCTTGAAATAAAAAGATATGTTCTTTTGAAGGCAATTTGTATAAGAGATGTATGAGAAAATGTTGGGTGCTGGATTCCCCGTTAAACTGTAGGTCTAGGGTGGGGTGTAAAGTTTGACCTTCGTCAGAATAAAAAATTCGGGTAGGTCCGGATTCTCCGTTAAACTTTAGGTCTAGGGTGGGGTGAAAAGTTTGACCTTCATCAGAATTAACAATTCGGGTAGGTCTGTATTCCCCGTTAAACTGTATGTCTTGATGGATTACGCTAATTGGCTGATTTCGAATTGTGTTCGTATATATTTGCTATTGGGTCTTGGCATGCATCTGATTATATATATATATATATATATATAATATATATATATATATATTATATATATATATATATATATATATATATATAAGCAAACAACCACAGAGAAAAAGGAAAAAAGAAACACGAATTGGCTGATTTCGAATTGTGTTCGTATATATTTTGCTATTGGTCTTGGCAGGCATCTGATTATATATATATATATATATATATATATATATATATAAGCAAACAACCATAGGGAAAAAGGAAAAAAGAAACACGAATTCCGAGCGCTTTCGTGATATATTCACATTTTCAAGGACAAGAGAGAAATAGGATAAATTCTCTCTTGTCCTTGAAAATGTGAATAGATTACGAAAGCGCTCGGAATTCGTGTTTTTTTCCTTTTTCCCTGTGGTTGTTTGCTTATTAATAAGATCACGTGTTATTTTGTAATTTGTGTGTGTACATTTAACTGCAAACACGCAGTATAATTAACGTAAAGAACGACGCTTGTATAGGAGATATTCCGCGCAAGACGAGAGAGAGAGAGAGAACGAAACAAATGAAAAAATGAGGTAACCACCCCGGAATCGAACCCTGGATCTTTCGATTGCCGGTCAGATGCGATAACCATTACACCATGGGCCTCACTCTTCTAAATGCCGTAATTCTTCTACATACTCGCAGAAACCAATGCCCCAAGGGGGTACCTCCCGCATACCGTAACATTATATACATTTAACTGCAAACACGCAGTATAATTAACGTAAAGAACGACGCTTGTATAGGAGATATTCCGCGCAAGACGAGAGAGAGAGAGAACGAAACAAATGAAAAATTTTTTGCTGATTTCGTTGAAGGTCAAGCATTTCATTCCACCCTAGGCCTACAGTTTAACGGAGAATCTGGACCTATCCGAATAAATCCCCTATTGTTACACACACACACACACACACACACACACACACACATATATATATATATATATATATATATATATATATATGAAATAGGATCCCTCCTAAGGAGACGTAATTTTACATTTAGGATAAAAACGAAGACGTAGAGCAAGAAAGTCATTATATTTGGCTGCAGCCGACGTTTCGGGCAACTCTACCCATTTTCAAGGCCTAATAAATAAAAAGCTAAAATTAATGCATGACAAAAAAAAATATACGAATGTCAAAAACAAACTAATTCATAGCACAAAATAAAACCACTTAAAGAATAAAAATTAAAAAGCGTAAAACAAGCATAAGCCAAAAACAAAAATTAAAAATTATATACATGACACATAACACATGATAAAAGTAAAACTTTAAAACTAAAAACCTTCAAACAAATTAGTTAAAAACTTCACTAATAAAAAGTTAAATGAAAAAACGCAAAAGTGCACGAAACATACCATGCTCACTTGACATCCTCAAACAACTGAGGCGAAAAGGAGACAGGGTCAAGGGGAAAAACAGAAAAATTTAGTTGGTAGGCATTCTAATTAATATAAAGGGGGTAACAGCTAGAATCAATATTTAAGCTGGAGTTCAGAAATTTAATGCACAAAGATTCATAAATACGGAGAGAGGACGGACATTTTAATGATTTAAGAATTTTAAAGTTATTAACGGAAATATCAACTTTACACTTAACAGAATGATTTCTAATGGCAGACTGTTCCTTTTTAGATAAAACTTTTCCTGTCCTATGGCTAATACCCATATGGGAGCAAAATCTTGCCTGCAAAGAACGAACTGTGCTGCCAACGTAGTTCCCCTGGGAACACCCAGGGCAGGTAAACAAATAAACGACAGAACAGTTCATCGCAGGGGGGATTTTGTCCTTACAACGGAAAAAACATTCAAGGGTATTATTATTCACAAAAGCAACCTTAAAATCAGTGTGAAAATAAAATTTCCTCACCACACTCAACAATTGCTTTTTCACAAAAGTGTTAAATTGGTAGAGATCAGGTAAAACAAGATATTACAATTCTTAGGAACATCATAACTCTGCTTCATAATGAGTTTGAATTCCTTACTGATTTTTTCTTTAAAAATGGTTTTCCACGGGTTCTTGTACAAGGTATTATTGGTAAATTACTTAATAATGTTTATTCCCCCAAACTTATCCCAACGTATGATGTTCCTAAGAATTGTAAATATCTTGTTTACCTGATCTCTACCAATTTAACACTTTTGTGAAAAAGCAATTGTTGAGTGTGGTGAGGAAATTTTATTTTCACACTGATTTTAAGGTTGCTTTTGTGAATAATAATACCCTTGAATGTTTTTTCCGTTGTAAGGACAAAATCCCCCCTGCGATGAACTGTTCTGTCGTTTATTTGTTTACCTACCCTGGGTGTTCCCAGGGGAACTACGTTGGCAGCACAGTTCGTTCTTTGCAGGCAAGATTTTGCTCCCATATGGGTATTAGCCATAGGACAGGAAAAGTTTTATCTAAAAAGGAACAGTCTGCCATTAGAAATCATTCTGTTAAGTGTAAAGTTGATATTTCCGTTAATAACTTTAAAATTCTTAAATCATTAAAATGTCCGTCCTCTCTCCGTATTTATGAATCTTTGTGCATTAAATTTCTGAACTCCAGCTTAAATATTGATTCTAGCTGTTACCCCCTTTATATTAATTAGAATGCCTACCAACTAAATTTTTCTGTTTTTCCCCTTGACCCTGTCTCCTTTTCGCCTCAGTTGTTTGAGGATGTCAAGTGAGCATGGTATGTTTCGTGCACTTTTGCGTTTTTTCATTTAACTTTTTATTAGTGAAGTTTTTAACTAATTTGTTTGAAGGTTTTTAGTTTTAAAGTTTTACTTTTATCATGTGTTATGTGTCATGTATATAATTTTTAATTTTTGTTTTTGGCTTATGCTTGTTTTACGCTTTTTAATTTTTATTCTTTAAGTGGTTTTATTTTGTGCTATGAATTAGTTTGTTTTTGACATTCGTATATTTTTTTTTGTCATGCATTAATTTTAGCTTTTTATTTATTAGGCCTTGAAAATGGGTAGAGTTGCCCGAAACGTCGGCTGCAGCCAAATATAATGACTTTCTTGCTCTACGTCTTCGTTTTTATCCTAAATATATATATATATATATATATAGTATGTATGTATATGTATATATGTATATATATATATATATATATATATATATATATATATTATATATATATATATATATAAATATGTGTGTGTGTGTGTAACAATAGGGGATTTATTCGGATAGGTCCAGATTCTCTGTTAAACTGTAGGCTAGGGTGGAATGAAATGCTTGACCTTCAACGAAATCAGCAATTCTCTATTTTTTTCTTTCTTGGAATAAAAAGAAATGTTGTTTTGAAGGCATTTTGTATAAGAGATGTATGAGAAAATGCTGGATGCTGAATTCCCCGTTAAACCGTGGGTCTATGGCAGAGTAAAAAGTTTGATCTTCGTCAGAATGAACAATTCGGGTAGGTCTAGATTCTCCGTTAAACTGTAAGTCTAAGGTGGGGTGAAAAGTTTGTCCTTCGTTAGAATGAACAATTTGGATAGGTCCGGGTTTGTATATTATTAATTTTTTTATTATATATATTAGGCCAGGTCGTTTTTGCTTGAAAAAAAAATTTTGGGAAGTTTAATTTACCCTGTATTACGAAAGTTTGCGTACCTACATAGGAAGTATCATGACAAAGTTTCAAGCTTTTATGTAGATATTTTGAGGTTCCACAAGTCACTTAAATTTTTGGTGATTTTTTCCGATACTCCGTATAGTAAACTACAGCTCTTTGCTGACTTGCCATGATAGTTTACGAGGCAAATCACCCAGAATTCACCTCGAGGAGGTGGCTGTAGGTCGAATTCCACACCAAGCCCAGCCCAACCTCCATTCCATTAGTTTTTACATGTAGTTTCTTGACATTTGTATTTGCATTTTGACTCAAATGTAGGCATGTTTGATCTTGAAGCAGTTCTTGCCTTTATAAAACCATCTCTATTTTCCTGGCCACAGAGAGAAGCTGATGCTTTTGTTACAAGTTTTAAATGTCTTTCCACAGCTTGTGAATGACATGGGTACTCTTTCAATAGAGGGTTAATTTCGTCACCCCTTACGATAAGCTCTAACTGGGTGTTTGTCAAGCTTTTTGTCAGAGGTGGTTCATGTCTTGGGTAGTCTCCAAATCGAATTAAATCTGTGTAGTCTCTTGCCAAGAAATTAATTTTAGGCCGTCTAAATTCTCTAATGCCCGAGGACACACTTTCCCTGGCTAAGAAAATGCGCCGGAAAGCTAACTCTCTCATCACTTGCCTTTCATCAAATAACATCGAGACCAATAAAGTTTCTGGGTGAGCAAAATATGCTCCTCTTTCAATAACAGGATCAATGACTGCTTAAGCTCATCAGATAGGTATCTTGAACTAGATATCATAAACCAGAGGTGCCTTGGTCCCTGGTAATAGTAAGGATTTCGCTTTATATTAAACCACGTTGGGGTATAAACGCGAACAATGAATTCGGTCAGAGTTTTCAAGTTTTCTGACGGCTTTTTGGTCGCAACATAAAGTCTAACTATCCTGTTGGCTGTCGTAAGCCATCTGGCATGGTTCAAAGAACCTGGGTTGCGGTTTTCAAGGTTTTGGGAACATTGGCCTTCTCTGACTGCATTACAAATTTCCATGAGATACTTTTGATCTTGGCTTAGATCGAGATTCCCCGGAATAGAAGGCATATTACTTGATTTGATTGCTTCAAACTTGACAACTGGCATCTTTTCGCACGCAGTAAGACTTTTGCTAACAATTCCAGCAAGGGCTTTTGGTCCTTTGGTTTTACCATCCAAATAATTAAACAAATGGCGGAGAGGAAGCTCATTGGTATGCAGCAAACACACAAACCAATGAAAAGGAGTATTGTAGTGTACCTCTAGTTGCCTGATAACTAGGCTGACCATACGTACCGTTTTGAACGGGACAGTACCGTTTTTTTTATGGGTTCTGTATGGGTTCGGTCACTGAAGAATAATTGTAAGCTCAATATGTTTATGTACTTACTTTTTCATGAGTACAGAATATTACATAACCCCCGTCCCTTTTTTGCCATCCCAATGTCCCGTTTTTGTCTCAAGGAAATATGGTCAGCCTACTGATAACTCCATTATGTATGCAAGTGTTTACATTGGATCCATCACATCCAATGACCTTCAGCTTGTCTACCTTAATATTTTTACTGTTAAGAAACTTTATCACTCCCTTAGAAATGTTAGTTGAATTTCCAGTCACAGGAGTGAAGTGGCCAAGATATTTTGATTCTGGTTCAGCTATAAGCGTGATGTGTTCCTCAGTAATTGTTGTACTGTAGTACCTCCCATCCTTACAGATATTTGCTTTAGTTAAGTCCGTTCTTCCATCAAAATACAATGTTTCTATACTTTCTTCACTTGATTTACTCAACTCCTCTCTGATCTTCTTTCTCTGCCGTCTCACCTTATTCTTATCCACAACATTGTGATAATCTTCAGAGGTAATGAGACCAAAATCTTCCAGAACAGCAGAGGCAACGGCTGCACCAGCTCTGTCTGATATTCCGAATCGGTCACAAGTTTTTGCTAATGAAGGCAATTTGCGAGTGAGCTTATGTGCTTCACTTGATTTCTTTATACCTTCCTCAATGTGATCATCATCATCACGCTCAGAATCAGGAATTGTATGAAAGTTATCCCAGTCCATTGGCTCTTCCCTGGAAGTGGATGGGTTATTGATATCTCCATCTTCAATGTTTTTAGAAAATCGTGCTCTTTCTTGTTCTTTACGCTCAGATCTTATTTGCAGTTTATTCGTTGTCTGTAAACCAATACTGCCTATTGCCATTTTTCGTGCACCTCTTTGGTCAATTAGGAAAGAATGTTCCATGGCAGGAACTTTTAGCTCTTTTCACAAGTGCAAGAAAACGGATCATGACATTTGCAGGCAGCAATATCAAAAAGCCTTTGATTTTTGGATTTGAACGCGGTCAGTTTAGATTCAAAATCTTTCTTTTTCTACCAGTCTTCATCATATTTTGAGATTTTTCATGACAATCCTTTACTCTGGCTAATATTTGCTGTTCTGATATTGTTGGAATTGATGCACTTTTCCAGATCTCTTTTACCTTTGATGCAACTATTCTTGCCACATCATTAGCATTTGGCTCTTTTTCCCCCTCACTAGCTATAAGTAAGAGATATCTTGTTTGTAAATATTCTTTTAAAACGTCTTCATATAGGGGAAGTTGATTTCCACTGAGCTCAGCTTTCCCAAAAAGGGAAACAGCTGGACTCATGATTTTTTCAACAGTTGCTTTCACTTTTACGGCCTCAGCCATTTCGGATAATTTGGGAAAGTCACTCTGTTAGTGTAACAACGCGTATTTAACTATTCAAATAATCAATTCTGAAAAGAAAAATTGTATATATAAATTATATATATTCTGGACGAAACACAGTCAAGAAAAAACTTAATAGCAACAAGAATACAAAAAATACAAGAAAATCTTAATAAAAAATCACAATTGCCAAATAATTAATAAAGTTTACGTATTTAAATAAAGTTTGAAAAGTTTTAAAGTTTTTTGTAATGTTTTACGTTTTACATGCAATATTTAGAGGAGTTGCGGAACATCTAAAACTTGACCAATTTATTTTTTTAATCATTGTTGAGCATTTATAGTGCATCTACAAATTTTTTGGACACAGGCATGTGGAAATTCACAAATGTAACTTTTCGACCCGGCCTAATATATATACTCCTCGTTCGTAATTCTTATGCTATTATTATTTTTTATTGCATATATTCCTTCGCTTGTGTAGGAATGTATATTTATTTTCAAAATATTTCTTCAAATTCGATCCAATAATTTGTTCAAATTATAAAGTGATGTGATAGTGTTTTATTTAATTGTTTTGGTTGTATATATAAACGTTATTATTATTTAATTATACCAAATGGCTGGTTAGGCCTTCTAAGTCAACTGGCAGGTTAAGCCAACTGGCGTATTAAGCCCGCTGACAGATTATGCCAACTGGCGTAGAGACAGAATATATGCTTTAATTAAATATATAGCGCAATCTTGCAACTCAACCAGTTAAGCCAACTGGCTGATTAGGATCTTATAAGACAGCGGGAGCTCGGATGAACTCTCAATATGCGCTTGGTAGCAGCCAAGCGAATACTCCTCTCTCCTTCTCCTCTCTCTCTCTTTATTAGGTCGTCCCACCTTCGTCCTCAAAGAGGTCTCCCCCAGCGGGAGTTCATTGCAACTTCGGGGATAACCCCGCCTCCAAGTTGCATAAACCCTTGTTGCTCTTACAACATTCCCCCCTCCCACTTGTTGCATAACATCTTGCAATATCCCCATCCCCCCTTTGTTTGAGTTGCCACATTGTGCTAGCCAGATATTTTTGACAGTTGGTTTAGAAATCCTTCAGCCGTTTTAGAAGGCAGCCATTTGATGTAATTAAATGTCGTGTACAACAAAAAGAATTACATAAAACACCATTACATCATTCTGTTTATTTGGACGAGTTAATGGATTCAATTTCACGAAATATATAGAAAATAAATATACAATGGAATATATATGATCAAAAATAATAATAGCATAAGAAATAAAATACGAACGATGAATATATAATCAAAATAAATATACAATGGAATATATATGATCAAAAAATAATAATAGCATAAGAAATACGAACAAGAAATATATATATATATATATATAATAGAAAATATACAAAACGATATAGTATAACAATCAACATATTATTACACGAAAAAAAAAATTATATATATACACACAGTAATAAAATAAGTGAAAAATGAAAATAATAATATACAAAACGAAAGAGTATAAACAGCAACATATTAGTACAGGAAATATATGTGTATATATATATATACACAATTAAATAATTAAATATATTGAAAATAAATATACATCAAAATACTTTATGTTCTACGGCACAAAACGCTAAACTCACACGTAATCGAGTCTACACTCACATCGTTATTGCTTTGCACTACAAGGTAAAACCATGCAAGCATTACTTCACCGCTCCAGTTATACAGATACCTATACTCGATATAAATGGCTTTCATATAGTTCAATACTATTTTTGTGCCCACTTTACATACGGTTGGCAAGTTATCTTTAAACACGGCTAGAATACTTTCAAAAGCACGAACAAAGAGGTCATCGTTAACCACAACATCATTATTAAATACAAGTTTATAAACACTCCTTTTCAATCGAGGGTTTTTTCTTACCGTCCCGAGCTTTTCAATCGTGAACTCTTCTTCACTCTACATAGCGGCAATTGATATAATCTTCCAAGTCGTAACGACAGCTACTCATTATATAGAGATACAGCTCTTCAGGGTGAACAGTGTAGGCAAGCTCTGCCTTGTACAGCTCAGTGCTTTGTACCAAAGTTCGGGATATTTCGAAGAGATTAAACCTTTTAAATATGCATCCAGCTCTAGACCATTTTCGTCTTGTTCATTCCTACATTCAATAAATCCGTCAAGCAGAGCGGTGTATGTGTATTCAAGAACCGTGTCAAAATAAATCATATCCGTAACACGAGCGTCTAATATAGGCTTCAGCTTGCGGAATCCGACGATTTCAAACATTCTGTCGAGGATGAAACGGTTTCGCGTAGGGACAAGAACGTTATTATCAGATGCATTCTTCCACATCAGTCGTATATCAATGCATGGCTATTCGTTATTTATACACAACGTGCAAACAACGGCATATGAGGGTACATCACTAATCTGTTCTCTTCTTGTACCTACACCTGCACGTACTTTATAACGGTCCTCACCCCACTTCTCAACTATCATGAAGACTCTGTTCATCTCCTCAACGCTTAAATAAATAACATTACGTTTACCAGAGTTTGCTTGCCTGCAAGTCGTTTCAAGTACATAGTTAATGGTGCCGGTTTCACGCCTGAACACGCGCAATGACTTCGTCACGGACACATCGTACGCGGCATTGAGAATGGTTCTCAAAGGAAGTTCCATCGTATTCACACGTCCACTCGATTCAAGTTCTGAGATGACTATGAGCACACACCTGTGCAGATCGGCTCGACGGGCGAAGTGAGTCACGCTGATGAAACGTGTACGGGTTTGTTCGAATTCCTGTGTTTCGGAGGGGTGAGGTACACGGGTGGGCTGCTCGATGGGGGGAACGAGTCACACCATAAACTGCTGAAGCGTATAAAGGCTTGTTCGAATACTTGTGCCCATTGTACTAGGCAAAGAGGATTTTCCGCTACATGAAACAATACCGGCCTTAATGTTTTATCACTCACCAGACGTTCATTTCCACAAACTAAACATCTTTACAATTAGGTGCACTATTTGAGAGAAACATATGCCCATATTTATCCTTTTTGTTTAACAAACGATACTCTTCTCTAAAGTCTTTTAAAACCTCACACAGGCCATTAGCCACAACCTCACTACAAACCTCGTCATGATATATATTAATATAGTGGTAAAAATACTTAAGATTCTCCATGATGACAAGATTTACATTCTCAACCGTAGGGTACGAGTAGTCGGTATGATGTAACATGACATAATATCGCTTGTCATACCACTCATCAACAAGACTCACTATCCATAACCGTTGCTTATCTTCTGAACGTGTTGTTTCTTCTACTTCGAGGTATATGTGAGCCTTTATAATGATTAGATCTACAACATACTTCAATACATCGTTTTTACTACGAAATCCTACAATGCCCTCGCCAGAATACCCGTAGAATATCTGAACATCTTGGTCCTTCGCACGGCTCAATGTAGCCTTAAAAGTATCAAAGGAGGGTGGAATAGGGAGTTTTTCAGTATCCACCACATTTTGGCACTTTGCCGAATACCACTTCATAAATGTTATACATGCAATATTAAAGGTAGCCATTACATTTTTTATCTACGCGGGAGAATACACGTCTGAGCTCAAGGGTATGCAGAGGTCAACTGAGCAAGCAGGGATAGAGATATGCTCAGGTAGTGGCAGGAGTCACTTGACCGATCTTACAGTAGGTGGAGCTTAGTTTTTACTGTACACACACACACACACACACACACACACACACACACACACACGCAAAGGAGAAAATGAAATCTTAATTGGAGCAAATATATGTGATAAAAAAATATGTCTTTAAGAATACACCTATACAGAGTCATGCAAGAAGTAAATAGACACCCTTAATTTTATGGTAAAATGTATGCATCCAATTTTTTTGCCATTATTATGACTAATATTCGTTTCCTACATTTCTATCCTTGAAGAAGGACTTATGCCAATATTCTCAAGTCGTTAAATTGAAAAAGACAGCTGCCTGTTCATGGAAGATGGAGCCCCATGCCACACTGCAAAAAAGACGAAAGAATGGGAGGAGCGAAATGGTATCAAACGACTTCCTTGGCCGAGTCAGTCCCCTGACATGAACCCCATAGAACACGTGTGGGCAATACTAGACAAGACTTTACGTAAAAGCCTAAAAAACCAGCAACACGATCAGAATTGTTGAATCTTTTACGCCAAATTGTTACAGCAAAATCTGGGCTGTCTATTTACTTCTTACATGTCTCTCTATATAAATACAATCAAGGATTAAGGTAGCCAAAGGGTACGGTATCATAGGTACCAGGCACCTGGTAACGCTTCCTATAGGTGTTACGGTATACCTTCGTGCCCCTAAGTTTCTTCACACATCCCAGTTTCTGCGCCCGAAAATTGTACGTCCCAAAGTCAGTTGGGGTGGCTGATCACCCTCATCTTCCAAGCACACTAGATCTTTCAACGAGTCAAAGTTAACGACTCGACGGTTCGCATGGTTAAACGTGATACACTTAGCCTTCACGATATACTTCATATCATCCCCCACCCTCACCCATACCCATAGGTTTTTGGCCCTGTTGATACAAACGAGTCTGCGTATGCACCATTACCATATTCATCCTTGATCTCGTCAGTTAGCTCTCCGAGAAATTCCCCAATAGGAGGCATGTATTCATCTTCCATCGCTGTGAATATCACGCTATCTGTGTCAGCGTACAGCACCCTCCGTCCAAGAGAATGCAGTAGACCCCAAAGTTTGATGCGGCGTAGGCCGTTGTGAAGCTGGCTACAGGTATGTTTGTAACCCGTGAGGTATCTGTGGCCAGTTCGGTGATGTACTTTATTATGTAAGTATTACCTACATTCACGATCTCCATAACCTCTTTATCGAGAACGTTGGCATAATCCCAGACTTCACTATAACTTTGTGCCAAATCAACGTTCCCTTTGCCGGTATTCTGTGCAAATTTCCCCCAAAGGCTGTTTAGACACAACCTTGCACTAAAGCGCTTGCCAGGATTCTTACCAATTTTGGAACGGTCAAGCTGTATACCTTCATGGGCACGGTAACGCTGAATATAATCAACATTTGCAATTGCATTGCACACTCTCCTTTTGCACCCATCCTACTGGATCAACTAAAGGAACACACAGGACACTGCCCGTTGTTGGCTCGTATGTGCTTCTTTGATGCCAGTCACGTCTGATGTAATGATCCGCGGTACCACGGCTATCCCAGAGGCATAGGAAACAACAGTATTTCGTGAACCTCTCTTGCATGCCCATTAAAATACCAATGACTTTGAGATCTACAGATCTACAGAAGCTAAGGCTAACAAAGACCCTAAGATCCACTGTAAGGTTAGCCCGAGAGAAAGGAAGGAGTAGGGGGTTAAGAGAAGAGAAGAGAATAAGGGGTTAAGTAAGGAGCAACACCTATCATTCGTGGGTTAACATTCATTCAGAAAAAGAGGAAAAAAGTCTCACCATCATCATCCGCCGGCCACTGCCGACAAGTCAAAAAATGTCGGAGAAAATAGGAGTGGGGTGAAAGATGAAAAAAAGTAAAATAAGAACGCTTACAAACCATGCAAACACAGTCTTAACTCACTGTCATACCATGCAAACTACAAACATGCAAGGAAAGAGTGAGACATGAAAAGTAAGGAGATAAGAAAAAAAAAAGTAGGTAAAGTTAAACAAAAAGTGGGTTAGTTTACACGACGAGCTACATCTACGTTCGTGTTAGTCTAATTTTTTTTTTTTTTTAATAATAATTTTATTGCTGGCATCACACGCTGGCATGTCACAAGCTGGCATTCCTTGTCAACAGACTCCTCCTCGAGCACCACCACCAGAGCTCCTGTTGCTAACTTTGTTTTTTTTTTAAATTAAACAACGTTAATACTTTTAGAATGTCTGTCAAGACGGTTCTTAAACATATTAACGCTGGTAGAATGAACTACTGACGCCGAAAGATTATTCCATTTATCGATTACTTTAAACGTAAAGACGTTTTTAGCGATATTAGTAATGAAACGTCTGCCGCGCAACTTAAATCCGTTATTGCGAGTATTACTATTATCGAAAGTGAACAATTTGTCAAAATTTACGTTATCGATGTTATCAACGATTTTGAAAACTTCAATAAGCTCCCCCCTTAATCTCCTAGTTTCGAGTGAATACATGTTTAAATCTTTAATCCTATCTTCATAAGGCTACAACGTTTAAAGAAGGCTTCGACCTATACAGCTTTCGCACGTTTTCGTCTATTAACCTACCTAGCCTAGCATTACCTATTTCATTAAAATGCACCCCATCTTTTATAAAAAGGCTAGGATCACTGAATTCGGACCACAGCTTTACGAAGGGTACATTTTCCTCAGCACAAATCTCTTCTAATTTGTAATTCAAAAATATTGTTTTTGACGTAATTCTAAGACCCAACCCGTGCCTAGGGGTAATACCTAGAACTAAAGACCTATCTGACCTCGCCTTCAGGGACCTAATTAACCCCCTATATCTCTCCAAAAGGTCAGGCACTCTCGTATCGGGCCTATACGAGTCGTTGCCTCCTACCATCGTCACCAACATTGAGTGACGGGAAGCAACGTCAACCCTATCCACTTCGTCTCTAACTCTGTGAACCCTGGCCCCTGGGAGACAGACCCTCCTCCTCTTGGTTGGATTCCGTTTAACGAACTCTTTGTCCATGTGGCGCACTAAAGAGTCCCCAATTAAAATAGTTTCCCCCTCATTCACGTCCCTTTTCAAATGGGCGAAAGGGTTCGAAACATCGATAGGGGGGGGATTCCTATCACCTAACGTACGCGGCCTAGCTCCACCCTTAACCTCTCTAATCCCTCACTATCTACTACTCTCGGACTAACCTTAACCTCTTCCTCAACTCTATCTAACCTTCCCGACAAGCTACCTAAACTAGAAACTAAGTTACGCACCTCACCCTTCAAATTACTAACGTCTTCAACGTTAGTATTGGTTCGGCTTCCGTCAACCGTAGCCCTAACACTGCCCTCATCAAGCGTTGCAAGTCTATCCGCTACCTCACGTACACTGCGTTTTATACCAACTAATTCCTCCATGAACTCGCAAAAGAAACAGACTGATCTATCGGTAATCGCCATTGGACCGTCGATATAATCCGTAAATTCGGAATACCACCGGTTTACCCTACACCTAACACACGACGCTTTCTGCGACGGCATCGCGCAGTTAAAAATTAATTTAAACCGTCAAAGGTATAAGTTAAATTAAGCCGGCACGCTATGAAAACTTCTAAATCGCTAAAAACCACTAATATTCAATTACTTAACTATAACAATGTAAATTTAAACGCAAGTATATAAAATTCAAAACTATCCAAAAGTAAAATTCTCAGCAATATACAAAAGTAGATGCAAAATCAGAGAGCTCAGGAAATGCGTCCGTTCAGTACTCTATTGATGAGTGCTGTATTGGATTGCTTCGAGAAATATATTCATGTTATCGTACGTCTCCTTTAGATGAATGGAGTGGGCGATCGGGATGGACGGCTTTAAGTTCCCGTTATGCAGGAGAACCGCTTTCAAGCTTCGCTGTGAGGAATCAATGAAGAGGCGCCACTCAGAATGTGTGTGTATCTGTGAGAAGTTCTCGAAAAGTCCATTGATATCATGGCAATAGCAGAGCGGACCGTCTACTGTAAAGAATGTCGCCAAATCATGGTTACGTTTTCGATAGTGACACACTCGGACGTTCTTCTCAAGTAAGTGTTTCTGCTTGAGTCTCGAGGAGAGAAGTTCTGATTTCTCTTTGGAGAGAGCTCGGTCTCTAATGAGGTCATTCAACTCGTTTTGTGTATGCCTCTCCGGCTCCGATTGCTCTTCGTCAGGGATGTAGTCACGAACGGCCGAAGGTCCTGCATCTCCGCCAATCGCACCTTCGTCGGATTCCCTTTCGTCTTCTAAAGAATCAAGTCCATGCTGTGGAGGTACCGGAATCAAGTGCGGTGTTTGCACATTACTTGAAGGAAAACTTGGAAAACCTTTACAATGGTTTGTTTGCCAACTACATGCAAATGAGCTCCCATTGCGTCATTTAATTCAACAACTGGATGGAAAAACAATGGGTCCGAGCGCTTTACAGGTGTAATCGGCAAACAACTTCAAGACTGTCACAAACTCCCTTTGAAAGAATTCTTACCAATTGATTCAGAGATACAGTCAGTCGATTCAGAGGTATTAAGTTCTGACCAAAAATATCTATATGGTATTCATAAAGCTGTTTCGACAGGAAATGTTCCTGAAGATTTGCCACCCCGTAATCCAGGAAAGATGTCCCACTCTCGATGGTTAACAACAGCAAATCGAATACTCCGTTTATATATGTAAAAATGAACAAAGAATAATCAATATTCATTTTTACATAAGAACCAAAATCGCTTAACGCGAGTTTGGATAATAATTTTACTTTTAACTTCCTCTTTTTGTTTGTGTCACAACCCTACGATCTACCATTTCTATGGTTTAGTCGTATCCATTTTCCATTTGTTATAGAAGTTATTATTATTAATTATGATTGTCTTGCATCTCACCCTCGACCCTAGATTATGCATACACATTGCATGTAACAGGATTGGAACCCGTAGTTGTATTCTTAGTCATTAATACCCACTCTTTGTCTCTAATTCGTTCTTGTAAATCTTCCTAATAATGATTTGTACGATACGTACAAATTCAATAACTATGACGTCATAAATTAACTTAATTCTCTTCACGTTTTCCATACCTTGAAGAGTGAATCACCTGTTTAGTATTTGGACATCTTCCATATTCAATGCATGGTAAATTCTTTAATAATAATAATAATAATAATAAAAAAAAAAACTTCATTCTCTATACATCATTATTTATGTTGTTTCCTACCTATTGTCTACTGATGCCTATCAACCTATCAGTCCATATTTTACGCGTGTCTATATTACGCACACAACCTATTGTGTTACGTACATGTAAAATACGTCCGCATGTATTTTTTTCTTTTTTTCTTTTAAGTGCGTTCACCTCTCACAAGATATTCATAAATGCTTGGGTAAGTGGTCGAATTCGCGGATGACAGCAAAGTCGAACGGTTCTGAGATAAAAATCTCCTCTCGCTCTGATCCAAATTTATAAAATATTATAACATAATATAACATATTATGTTGTATATAAATTATCTTGTATGTGCTCATGTACTTGTGTTGTACTAATAACCATATATAATAACCATATATAATAACCATATACTTATGGTAAAACCATATACTTATGTATAACCATATACATATATTATAACCATATCTAAATATACAGGGTGGGCCGAAAGTCTGGATCCATAGGAAAATATTTATTTTAATACATAAATTACAACAAATGGTAAATACTTAAAATGAATATCAACTTTAACTCCTAAATGCGTATCCGTGATACTGTACAGTGGTTCGTACTCCAGTATAAACAACAAATTATAACAAATGCTCAAATTGGCGGCCTCTGACATCGAGACACTTAGGGATGGAATTTATGATTTTTAATAATTAATTCTTCGAATAGACGGTCTCGAGATGCGTGTTTCATTTGATAGTCTTCTTGTTGACTTTACTGGACTATTCGTTAAAGTTTCACATACCATTGCAGAGGTATTTTCATCAGTTGCAGTTTTTGGACGACCAGAACGCCGTCGATCATGTACACTTCCTGTTTCTTTGAAACGTTTAAACAACTTGCCAACAGTCGCATGTGTTACTGGATGCTTATGAGGATGATTTCTATTGAATTCGGTAGCAACTTCTCTGTGTGTAGCGCCCTGTCTTGCGTACATGAGCACAAGTTCTACCCGGTCTTCTGTTGTTAGATTCGAAGCCATTTCTGGGCTGAAATAAAAAAGTATTTGAGTATTTATACTGGAGTAAGAACTACTGTACAGTATCACGGATACGCATTTACGAGTTAAAGTTGATATACATTTTAAGTATTTACCATTTGTTGTAATTTATGTATTAAAATAAATATTTTCCTATGGATCCAGACTTTCGGCAAACCCTGTATAAAAACACTGTAAGAATGGTAAACGACGTAATGTACTTCAATGAAACTGTAATTGAATGTAATGACTTAATATATAATGTAAGAATGTACTTTAATAGAACTGTAATGGACAATCATAAGCGAATGTGAAGTAATCCATAATCGCAATCATAATTGTAATAGACCAAAACGAAAATGTGCTGTGGTGTACTTAAATTGTACTTATGTACTACTACGAAATGATATCGCCTTCAGAAATGAAGACTCGGCAAAAAAATACGATTAGTTTTTTTTATTTTTTAAAATTTTTATTTGGAATCTTTGAAACATCTGATCATGTGTTTAAAAGGGGGGAACTTAACGTTCAACTGCCTTCCCCCAACATTTAGGCTTATATGATACATGTATTTGTAAAATGAACTACACTTCATTACGGGACTCTGCTTTGGTCACTGCTACGACTCTCTTGTTAGCAGCCTCGCTGCGGGGAGGGGGCAGAGGCCCCTTGCCTCCTTAATTTTTTTAGATTCCGGCTTGAGCCATGGTCGAAAGAGGTCGAACCTCTACCCCTGTAAATTCAGAGCACTACCTGTACATTTTTTAGAAGTAAATTACAGTGAGAAACTTTTTATTTTCCCCTTCGAGCCGCGCTCTCTTCAGAAGAACTTAGTCAGTAAAGTCGATAAGTTATAAAAGAAAAGTCGATAATTTTAGTATCAGAGAAAGTATCAGAGTATTATAGAAAGAGAAGAATTAACAACTATCGACCCTAAAGCGAGAGAAAAGAATTAGAATGTTATAGAAGAAATATCCGTTGCTGCCTCCCAACTAGAACCCCCGTCAATTCGAACCACCCAGGGCCATAGACGGAGGAGTTAACATATATATCAACAGAAGATCCAACAGAAAATCTAATTGCCATTGTTAAATTCATAATGAAAGTGTACGCACCGATGTGGTTTCAGATAAAATCAAATTCATCTGTCGTCTATAGCGCTAGGAATATTTGCAAAACCATACAACTATCAAAAACTTTGAAAAAAGAAACTGTGAATATAATTCGTCCAGTTAATCAAAGAAACGCATATTTCACTCATCCTGAAAACATCCTTCTATCAATGCTGCAAGATGAACGGGAATATGTACGAGAGCTTTGATGGCGGAGGATCAAGAAAGCCAGGGAGGAAAAGGAAAGCGAAATTCGTCACTTTAAAATTCCCGAACTGAATTTCGATTGCAATGATTACATCGAGATGATCAATTGGCAAGGAACTGAACTAACTGAACCTCCTTTGACAATGAGCCTAACAGACAGTGAAATAGAAAAACAATTAACTGAACGAGGCAAGCTTGAAATCAAGAAGTATCCCTGCCACACACAAGCAGTGGAAAGAGTAATTAAATTGATAACTGAGGCATCATCTTCTGTTTATGGAGTGAAATCTAGAGATGGATTCATAGGGGCCAGACTTGCCTCAAGGAAACTAATACCTAAATTTGACACCAAGTCTCAGTACTCGTTATAAGATTAATAGCAGAACTCGTTGACATCTTATTAGCAGTGTTGATGACTGATTAGAAGTGCCTTGCTAGGTTGGGTGGTTGGGCTGGGCACGGGTGGAACTCGATATACAGCCACCTCCTCGTGGTGAGTTCTGGGTTATTCTGACCTTATATACTATATAAGTCAGAATAAGCAAAGAGCTCTATGGAAAATAATGGTTCTTTGAGCGCCTGTGGGGCACCTCAAGATAATTAAAATTGTTCATTCTCTAAATTTTATTTGATGATTGGACTTATAATGAACGTAATACAAGCTACCGCAAAGAAGGGATGGGTTTCTTAAAAAATGAAAAAATACTGAAATCACCTAATTTTTTTCCAAAAAAAACATAAATTCTATGCCCTGGGGGCACCTGAAAGACTTGTCCAAATGGTTTCAAACTTTGCGTGCCTTCATTTAAAACCATTTGACACATTTTCCACTCTACCCATATGGTTTTTAAGAAAACGTTGAAAAAACGGCCATTTTCGCTCCACCCTAGTGTACATGTGTAATGTTTGCAAATTTGTGACCAGCAACTGCTCTCACCTAAAATACCACAATGCAAATTGCGGAAAGCCTAAGTTGAAACGACAAAATGCCATACTTGATGGTACAGAAACGATAAAGTAAAAACCTACACCTAAGCTGCAAGACAAAATACTCCGCTATATGTATAAAGGACGCATATTATATATTGTATATATAGTATTATATATTATATTATATATAGTTATATGCATATTATATATATTATATACAGTATTATATTATATATATATTATATGAGTCGCGAAGAAAGTCCCGTGTACGTAGGTTTTTACTACCCAATTTTTTAATAATTACCCGATCGGGTCGGGTACCGGTTTCATGCCTAATATATATATATATATATATATATATATATACAGTGTGTATATATATATATGTTAACCCCCCCTTTATGGCCCTTTGTCGGTTCGGATTCGAAGGGGGTTCTAGTTAGGAGGCTGCAACGGATGTTTCTTCTTTATACTTTTCTATAATTCTTTTCGGTTGCCTTAGGGGGTCGACACTCTGTTAATTCTTTTCTTTTATAATTATCGACTTTTCTGACTAAGTTCTGAAGCGAGCACGGCTCGTAGGAAAAAGATAAAAACTTCTTAAAGGGTGGTTTACTTCTTAAAAATTACAGTTGGTACTCTGAATTACAAGGGGTAGAGGTTCGACCTCTTTCGACCATGGCTCAGGCCGGAATCTAAAAATACTTAAGTTAAGGAGGCAAGGGGCTTCTGCCCCCTCCCGACGAAGTGCTAATCTGAAGAAGTCTAATGAGAAGCTCTCTAATGAGAAGAGCTCTAATAATGAAGATTAATCTAGAAGTGTCGTAAATGAAGATGGTACATGCATAATATAATCTAATGTTTGGGGGAGACAATCGAAGGTTAAGTTTCCCCCCTTTTTAAACACATGATTTCAACTAAAAAGAATAAAAAATATAAAAATAAAAAAGAACAGTAGTATCGCCGATTCGACAATTATTGAGGCGATATTATTTCGTATTAGCACATAAGCACAATTTTGAGTACATGACTGAGTACGTATTAATTTTGGTCCATTACAATTACGATTACAATTATGGATTACAACTACCAATTAATTCATATTCACTTATTATTGTTTTAATTACAATTCCATTAAAGTACATTACATCAATTCCATTATATTAAATGATTACATTTAATTACAATTTTAGCAAATTGTTAATTGACATATCTACTACTGAAATAATATGCTATAATGTTATAAATTCGAATCAAAGCGAAAGGAGACCTTTTTTATCTTAGAAGCGTTCAAATTATGCTGGGATGAGTGGAATTTCTGATAATAACTTACTAAGCGTTTATGAATATCTTGCGAGGGTTGAACGCACTTTTTTTTTAAAATAATACGAGAACGTATTTTTGCGTTTTAGAACGAAGGCAAAAGTTTTGCGTTTCATAGATTGACACGAGTAAAAATAGACTGATAAGTTGATAGGGCATAAGTAGACAATAGGTAGATGAATGAATAAGTAATAAAATTAATAAAGGATAGCGGTCAAGCTAAAATATGGACGTATGGGGCGGGGATGAGATGCAAGACAATTCATAATTAATTATAATAACTTTTATAACAAAAATGGAAAATGGATGATGGATACGACTAAACTATAGAAAGGGTAGATCGTAGGGTTGTGACATGAACAAAAATAGGAAGCTACAAGTAAAATTATTATCCAAACTCGCGTTAAGCGATTTTGGTTCTTATGTAAAAATGGACATTCGAACATAAAACTATTGTTCATTGTTCACTTTTTACATTACTCTCCCCTTTTAAAAATTATATTTATACAATAATTTAATCGGGTACCATTAATACAATACAAATGAGAAAATAACATCGTAAGTAATGACGACATCCTTTACAATAGAAATTTTATACAGAATGAGTTCGGGTAGTTGAGTACAATGCAGAGTAATCAAATTTTTAAAATGACACTTGCTTACAAAATATTTTTAAAAAATCAAAGATTAAAACGACTTTTATACAAACAGAATAAAAGGATTAGTACGTTAATTTAGATAAACAATTAAGTTAGACAAAGAATGATATGATTAAAATTTTTTACAAAATTTTATTTTTTTCTTCTGTGGGATAAATTATATTCATAATGAATAGGTAAGAGGGAAAAATATAAATCATACAATCTATAAGCTAATTTTTATTGACTAGCGTTGGTAAAAATAGAATTACGTAATGGATGATGTATAGACCTGTGGTCTAGTGTGTATTTTTGTGTACTAGGTATAAAGTGTGTAGCTGATAATTTCGAGACAGATTGTTAAATTAACTGTATAAATGCATGAATGCAAAAATGCATGAATGCATGAATGCAAAAAAATGATTAAGACTAAATCGCATAGTTGGCACTTACGTAATGAAATAGTTTTATTGTGATATTCAATTATTTGAGTATGAGGTTTGTATATATAGTGTGCATGCATTTTTATTGACTGTTGTAGGTACAAAACGAATTACGTAGTGGATGATGTATAGACCTGTGGTCAAATGTGTAGGGATTTGGAAGGTTTTTTTTTTTTTTGAATTAACAAAGTTTAAAAATGATGTATAATAATTTAAGATGGGTTATAAATTTTTTTTTTAAGTTTAAGTCAATTATTGTTATTGTTATTATTATTATTATTATAAAATTCTAAATTACAGGTATCGTTTAGTTGTCGGAAAATTAACCCAAAAGTGGATCATTCAAGTGACTATAGTTACTAATATCTAATTGTAAAACACAATAAAACTTAAACTTTTAAGTTCAATAAAATAAAATAAAAAAAGACAAAGGTTGGAGTACGACATTCGGGGGAATTGAGTGACTAAGCGGGGGATATAAGTTTGAAATTGACAATTCCATTTTTTCGTGAGCACTTTGCTCTTTTTTTTTTTTTTTTTTTTTTTTTTTGACAAGATCGATTAATTAATTATTACACAACTATTGTTATCACGTATACATTACAATAATTACCAAAATCGTTACAAACAATTGTAAAAACTATTTTGGTTACAAACAACAAAATGTCATTTCACCCGTATATTTATATACGCAATAATGACATGAACAAGAAAAAAGGTTAAACTAAAGACGCAAATCGGTCAATTCAGGTTGAATTTTTAATTCTCTTTTACAAAATAAAAAGGTTGAATTAAATTCTTAAATTACATTTTCTTAAATTACAAAGGAAAAGTTGAATTCAATTGACTGCATTGAAAACTAACTTGGGACTTGAAATAAAAATGACTTGGGACTTGGAATAAAAATGACTTGGAATAAATCTCTGACTTCAAGTAAAACTCTGACTTGAAATAAACTCTGACTTCGAATCTAACTCTGACTTCGAATCTAACTCTGACTTTGAATCTAACTGAAATCTCTGGGGCGGTTGTCCCTCTTAGATGCAACCTATTGACTTGAACTCTTATCAAGTATCTCTATAAATCTCTGGGGCGGTTGGCCGTTTTGGCGCAACCTTCTGACTAAATCTCTGGGGCGGTTGTCCCTCTTAGATGCAACCTATTGACTTGAACTCTTATCAAGTAGTATCTTGAAACTGAAAATGGGCTGTCTAACTTGAACCTGCTTCAAGTAAAGATTAACTAAAAATGGAAAATGACTGCATTTGATCGTTATCAAGTGGAGACGATTAACCTCTCTCTAAACTCTGTAAACTCTCTCTCTCTTAATTTGCAAGTCAATTTAATTCAGTAATTGAAGAAAAATTTGCAAACACAAAATAAAAAAAAGGTAAACAACATTTCACTCTAATGTACGGGAAGGTACATAAAATAAAATTATTCTATACTGAATATAACAGTGAAAATAACTGAAATTCTCTCTCTGAAATTAACTCTGTTACAATTAACTCGGTTACAATTAACTCGGTTACAATTAACTCGGTTACAATTAACTCGGTTACAATTAACTCGGTGTTACAATTTCTATTTCACTAAAAAAAAATGTATCACTGGTGTCTGAAATGTTCAGTGTTTTGTGTTAAATTCTGGTTCCATACTAAATATTAACTGTTAATAATACTGATTTTTCAAATGTTTATAAATTTCTTAAAAAACAAAATGTACTTAACAAAATTTTCTATGGGGAAATCCTTGAGACGTGTCCTGAAGACGTCTTGCTGGCTACTTGTTCCTGGGTGAAAACTAGGCGTGAAGAACTTGGAGTCGTGACACACCGGTCAAGGGTGGATGTTACGAACTAGAAGTCGTGACACGCCGGTCGACTGGTTTTATCCTGATGCAGGGTAATTTCTATTCTTGGCCAAAGAGTGGCCTCTTCTTAAAAATCTTCTTAAAGTAATCTTCTTATTATCCTGATGCAGGGTAATTTCTATCTTGGCCAAAGAGTGGACTCTTCTTAAAATCTTCTTCTGGTTAAAATAATCTTCTTAAGATCCTGGTAAAGGGTCTCCACAATGTTAGAATCCTCTTCTTGAGAATCTTCTTAAAATATTCTTCGTCTAAAAATAATGTTTCTTAAAAAAATTCTTCGTCTTAAAATAACTCGTCTTGATTTTTATCCTGGTAGTAGGTCGCCAGCTGTAAGAATCCTCTTCTTAATAATCTTCTTCTTATCCTGGCTGGGTCTGGGGTGTCTCGTATAGACGAGGCGTTCTAGTTAAGGGGCAAGGGGGCCCTGCCCCCTCCCCTGCAGCGAGGCTGCAGTCCAAAGAAGAGTCTCGATGAAGTTCTCTGATGAAGAGTTAATCTAATAATGAGAAGAGTTCTAGAAGTGAAGATTAATCTAGAAGTGCCTTAAATGAAGTCCTATAATGAAGTGAAGTATTTTTTCAAATATACGTATAATATAATTTAAATGTTTGGGGCAGAACAGTTGAAGGTTAAGTTTCCCCCCTTTTTAAACACATGATTTCAACTAAAAAGAATAAAAAATAAAAAAATAAAAAAGAACAGAAGTATCGCCGATTCGACAATTATTGAGGCGATATTATTTCGTATTAGCACATAAGCACAATTTTGAGTACATGACTGAGTACGTATTAATTTTGGTCCATTACAATTACGATTACAATTATGGATTACAACTACCAATTAATTCATATTCACTTATTATTGTTTTAATTACAATTCCATTAAAGTACATTACATCAATTACATTATATTAAAGGATTACATTTAATTACAATTTTAGCAAATTGTTAATTGACATATCTACTACTGAAATAATATGTTATAATGTTATAAATTCGAATCAAAGCGAAATGAGACCTTTTTTATCTTAGAAGCGTTCAAATTATGCTGGGATGAGTGGAATTTCTGATAATAACTTACTAAGCGTTTATGAATATCTTGCGAGGGTTGAACGCACTTTTTTTTAAAAATAATACGAGAACGTATTTTTGCGTTTTAGAACGAAGGCAAAAGTTTTGCGTTTCATAGATTGACACGAGTAAAAATAGACTGATAAGTTGATAGGGCATAAGTAGACAATAGGTAGATGAATGAATAAGTAATAAAATTAATAAAGGATAGCGGTCAAGCTAAAATATGGACGTATGGGGGCGGGGATGAGATGCAAGACAATTCATAATTAATTATAATAACTTTTATAACAAAAATGGAAAATGGATGATGGATACGACTAAACCATAGAAAGGGTAGATCGTAGGGTTGTGACATGAACAAAAATAGGAAGCTACAAGTAAAATTATTATCCAAACTCGCGTTAAGCGATTTTGGTTCTTATGTAAAAATGGACATTCGAACATAAAACTATTGTTCATTGTTCACTTTTTACATATATATATATATATATATATATTTATCGTACCAATATGCAAATATTAAATGAGATCCGAAGAAAGAAATATGTATTTGACGAATGATAAACGTTCACTCAGTGTATATTAAAATGAAATTAGTATTTCTTGCTTAAATTAATGAAAACTTGGTTTTTAGTATACTCTATATACTTACTTTATGTGAGTTCGAACGACGACTCAGGATCAACCTGCAGTCGACCCCTCTGCAGCATCCTTCCTCGCACCCTTCCCACATAAATGCATTTTGTGAACGGGGCTTAACTCACTTGACGTTTTACATACCAAAAATGTATATATTTGAAAAGTTGTCTCTTTTGTTATTCATTCTAATAGCTATGGTCCGTCCGCAGCTCTCTAAATATACTCCATGCGGTGATAAGGGGTCACTACACAAAATGAATCATTAAAATATCATGTAAGAAATTCTCTCACTCTCGGACAGAACATAAATTATTATTATTATTATTATTATTATTTCCCCCGTTCGAAATTGATCAATAGTGAATATTATTATTACTTTTCTATTAACCATCCTTATCCCATGGTCGACTACCTCCAGCCAGGTGACACACACACACACACACGTTCTTCAGATGACGCATTGGCAACACTGATAGACCACATGATACAGACAGCATTGTGGTCTTGTGGGAACTAAAACTCACTTTCTTTTTTATGTAATTTAATTATACAATAATCCTTATTATAATTTTTGTATATTAATCATTATAAGTTAAACAGTGGTTTAAAAAGGGTTTAAACATCATTTAAAAAAATAATTCCAAATACTGAATTTGCGTGTAACTCTAGAAATAGCATTAAATTCAAATTCCGAAATCTAAGAATAAATGTACAGAAGTAGTTTACGTAAAAAAAAAAATTGGGGAAATTTACTTACAAAAGTTCTGCGCGAATTCCGCAGGTTTTCCAGGAAAAAGTTCGTAAATTAAATCAAATAAATTTTCACAAAGGCTTTAAATGGTCATGCACTAACTTCACCGGTTTCCTTTGGAAACAAGATCACCACAAGATATTTACTCTTCCCTTAGGAACCATAATATGTCGCAAACTTACAAGTTTAACATTTAGTGAACAATAATTAAATTAAAAGAAATTTCACAAAGTTCTTTTTCTGTCGGCTAAAATTAACGCACTTACAACAACGTTCGCGTAAAACAAAGGCAATTCAGATTTTGGTACAGCGTGAAACAGTTTTAACTCCACTTAGAAATTTTCAATCATTCCACAGAGTTTAAATATTTAGTTTTAAAGCCACTTTAACTTTTGAGGAAGGAACTACAGCTAACTTAGAAATGTAAGTTACACCTTAAAATTACATGGACTCCGCCTGACAGTACTCTGAATGACCTATCAAAAAAATTTCATTACATGAGTTCATTCCGACGAAAGCTTTCATCCATACATAAGGTAAAAAGGAGTTTTCCTTTTTCCTCACTAGGTGTCACAAGAATCAGTGTCCTTTGATTGGACAATGACACTCCCTACAGAAGAAGCTCCTTCTTTCCCTTAAAAATCAACTTCAAATAAAATCCTTTCTTCGAAGCCACTTGTTTCTCAAATTTATTACCAACTTTATTGTCCAATTTAACAAGTGGGTTTGAAGTAATTTTCCAAAAATTTAACCACGAAACGAAGAGAAAACAAACCATCTTATATAAGAATCAGGTCAGTTTGTTTTCTCTTCCTACGAACCGAGAGGCGCCATTCGAGACCCTACCATAAACCTCTACTTGAAAGCTGACCTGGGTGATACAATTACCGTAAAAGGACAAAAATTAAAATCGAACGAATTTTAAACAATTTGAAACATTTTTATTTTTTAACCCTGTAGCAAGAAACCTATTGATATTCTTCAATAACAATAATCTAAACTACTTTTTTTTAGAGATTTAAACAACAAAATCTTTAAAACTAAAATTTGTATTCCTATTTTAGTAAGACATTTAGGCACACAAATTTGGAGCACCGACAATTCAGCGCAGGACAATTCAGCGCCGACAATTCAGCGCCGACAATTCAGCGCAAAGACAATTCAGCGCAAGACAATTCAGCGCCGACAATTCAGCGCAAGTCAGTAAAGTTAAGAGTTTAGTTAAAAATAATAAAAATAAATCGCAATAAATAAAAAAGAGAAAAATTTGTATATTTATATATATGCTAAATTGGGTCTGTATCGAAGGAGTGACATTTCAAAGGAGTGACATAACAAAGGAGTGACATAACGAAGGAGTGACAAATCGGAGGTAAAATTCAAAGGAGTATAATTATTAAAATTTTATTTAAAAAAACAAAATTTGTTAGAATTGTTAAAATTAAGATTTTATTTCAAAAACTAGAAACCTAACCTAACCTAACCTAACCTAACAGTTGCAAGCCTCCCTTCCCTCTGGATTTGTTCTTTCTTCTTCTTTGTTGGTATTTTCGCGCTGAATTGTCTTGCGCTGAATTGTCTTGCGCTGAATTGTATTTGCGCTGAATTGTCTTGCGCTGAATTGTCGGCGCTGAATTGTCGGCGCTGAATTGTCCTGCGCTGAATTGTCGGGTCACGCACAAATTTGCCGTCACAACAGTGTATCCATCATACATTATAAGGGATAAAGGATTTCACCCGAAATTTGTCTCTTGGAGAGGCATCACCATCATTGCCTTTTTTTTCTAATTCTTTTCCGTTTACTTACGCATTTGTATTCTACATCAGGCAGGTCTTCTTTTGCCTTATGTTCAATTTCGTCAACATTCTCGCGGATTTCTTTCAAGAAGTGGAGGAGTGATGTATAAAGTTTTGCGAATGTACTAAGGGCTATCTGTGCATCCTGTAGGGCTTTGCTGATTGAATAGATGGAACTGATTCAATAGATGATTCCAAAATTCTAACATGAACACAAACTCTAATTCCGCCATTTCCTCATGCAGAAAACCAGCTTATCACTTAGTATCACCCTTTTCACTGTCATCAGTATGAAGAGTATTAAGTGCATCAATAATTAAACCATAACTATCTGCTATAACTGAAGTAGCCTTTGCACATGATTCCCATCTATTGTCAGAAAGATGTTTTGGTACGGCGGAATCAGGAAACAAAAATAACTTGAGGACTGTCCAGCGATTTCATTTCCTCGTTAAATTTGTACAGTACCTCAGTTGAAGTAGGTGAAGTAAATTTATACGTATTAATACTTACGTAGATAAAATTGAAATTTATTAAAAGTAAGTATTTTGTGTGATACATCACGTAATATTAACCAACGAATTTTGGTTAGGCGCTGCCTAAAGTGCCCTAATGATAGCGCCGCCTCTGTTATTACACATTAGTTAGTAGCTCTTATAAAACAGCCACTAAGGAAATTAAAATGGAGTCAGTTTTTTCTTTTTTTAAAGGCCCCTCACATTGTGAGGCCCTAAGCTGTATCTTAGTTAACTTATGCCTTAATCAGACACTGCTCACTGAAACTCAGGTGTGACAGCAACCCCTTTTCTGTACCCATTTACTTTCTCTATACTCAATTTCAATCCAAATGTGGATGTTGCGGATATGTACGCAATGACCTAACTTCCACTCGTATTCCGGAACTCGAAAATTCTGAATTCTATACCCTCTGGCTACGGCTTTCATGCCAATCTCAAACTAAATGCATCTGCGCTGTTTATCTTTCCCATAATTCTACTGACTAGCCAAAATTCTTTGAATACCTCTCTTCCAAATTTGAATACATTCTTTCCCGCTATCCCTTTGATGAAATTTCCATTTTAGAAAATTTCAATGCTCACACCCATCTTTGGCTTTCCTGCCACCAGTGAGTGTGTGCTGAGCGCATCAAGGAGTTGATTCTCTCGGGCATTGAGACGTACATTCCATATTCTATTCCTACTACTAATGCAAAAAAACCCTTGGTTTAACTTTACTTGTTCCAATGTTATCTGCAACAGAGAGGAGGCTTTCAGAAAGTACCGTCGCTATCCAACTCCTGACTCTCACTCAGCTGATATTTCTGTCTGGAATCATGCAAAATCTGTTCTTCAACTCGCCAAAAATTCCTTCATTAGACAAAAAATGAGAAAACCTCGCGTATTTAACTATTCAAATAATCAATTCTGAAAAGAAAAATTGTATATATAAATTATATATATTCTGGACGAAACACAGTCAAGAAAAAACTTCATAGCAACAAGAATACAAAAAATACAAGAAAATCTTAATAAAAAATCATAATTGCCAAATAATTAATAAAGTTTACGTATTTAAATAAAGTTTGAAAAGTTTTAAAGTTTTTTGTAATGTTTTACGTTTTACATGCAATATTTAGAGGAGTTGCGGAACATCTAAAACTTGACCAATTAATTTTTTTAATCATTGTTGAGCATTTATAGTGCATCTACAAATTTCTTGGACACAGGCATGTAGAAATTCACAAATGTAATTTTTCGACCCTGCCTAATATATATACTCCTCGTTCGTAATTCTTATGCTATTATTATTTTTTATTGCATATATTCCTTCGCTTGTGTAGGAATGTATATTTATTTTCAAAATATTTCTTCAAATTCGATCTAATAATTTGTTCAAATTATACAGAGTGATGTGATGGTGTTTTATTTAATTCTTTTGGTTGTATATATAAACGTTATTATTATTTAATTATACCAAATGGCTGGTTAGGCCTTCTAAGTCAACTGGCAGGTTAAGCCAACTGGCGTATTAAGCCCGCTGACAGATTATGCCAACTGGCGTAGAGACAGAGTATATGCTTTAATTAAATATATAGCGCAATCTTGCAACTCAACCAGTTAAGCCAACTGGCTGATTAGGATCTTATAAGACTGCGGGAGCTCGGATGAACTCTCAATATGCGCTTGGTAGAAGCCAAGCGAATACTCCTTTCTCCTTCTCCTCTCTCTCTCTCTTTATTAGGTCGTCCCACCTTCTCCCTCAAAGAGGTCTCCCCCAGCGGGAGTTCATTGCAACTTCGGGGATAACCCCGCCTCCAAGTTGCATAACCCCTTGTTGCTCTTACAACATTCCCCCCTCCCCCTTGTTGCATAACATCTTGCAATATCCCCATCCCCCCTTTGTTTGAGTTGCCACATTGTGCTAGCCAGATATTTTTGACAGTTGGTTTAGAAATCCTTCAGCCGTTTTAGAAGGCAGCCATTTGATGTAATTAAATGTCGTGTACAACAAAAAGAATTACATAAAACACCATTACATCATTCTGTTTATTTGGACGAGTTAATGGATTCAATTTCACGAAATATATAGAAAATAAATATACAATGGAATATATATGATCAAAAATAATAATAGCATAAGAAATACGAACGATGAATATATAATCAAAATAAATATACAATGGAATATATATGATCAAAAAATAATAATAGCATAAGAAGTACGAACAAGAAATATATATATATATATATATATAATAGAAAATAAACAAAACGATATAGTATAACCATCAATATATTATTACACGAAAAAAAAAAAATATATATATATATATACACAGTAATAAAATAAATGAAAAATGAAAATAATAATATACAAAACGAAAGAGTATAAACAGCAACATATTAGTACAGGAAATATATATATATATACACAATTAAATAATTAAATATATTGAAAATAAATATACATCAAAATACTTTATGTTCTACGGCACAAAACGCTAAACTCACACGTAATCGAGTCTACACTCACATCGTTATTGCTTTGCACTACAAGGTAAAACCGTCCAAGCATTACTTCACCGCTCCAGTTATACAGATACCTATACTCGATATAAGTGGCTTTCATATAGTTGAATACTATTTTTGTGCCCACTTTACATACGGTTGGCAAGTTATCTTTAAACACGGCTAGAATACAATCAAAAGCACGAACAAAGAGGTCATCGTTAACCACAACATCATTATTAAATACAAGTTTATAAACACTCCTTTTCAATCGAGGGTTTTTTCTTACCGTCCCGAGCTTTTCAATCGTGAACTCTTCTTCACTCTCCATAGCGGCAATTGAAATAATCTTCCAAGTCGTAACGACAGCTACTCATTATATAGAGATACAGCTCTTCAGGGTGAACAGTGTAGGCAAGCTCTGCCTTGTACAGCTCAGTGCTTTGTACCAAAGTTCGGGATATTTCGAAGAGATTAAACCTTTTAAATATGCATCCAGTTCTAGACCATTCTCGCCTTGTTCATTCCTACATTCAATAAATCCGTCAAGCAGAGCGGTGTATGCGTATTTAAGAACCGTGTCAAAATAAATCATATCCGTAACACGAGCGTCTAATATAGGCTTCAGCTTGCGGAATCCGACGATTTCAAACATTCTGTCGAGGATGAAACGGTTTCGCGTAGGGACAAGAACGTTATTATCAGATGCATTCTTCCACATCAGTCGTATATCAATGCATGGCTATTCGTTATTTATACACAACGTGCAAACAACGGCATATGAGGGTACATCACTAATCTGTTCTCTTCTTGTACCTACACCTGCACGTATTTTATAACGGTCCTCACCCCACTTCTCAACTACCACGAAGACTCTATTCATCTCCTCAACACTTAAATAAATAACATTACGTTTACCAGAGTTTGCTTGCCTGCAAGTCGTTTCAAGTACATAGTTAATGGTGCCGGTTTCACGCCTGAACACGCGCAATGACTTCGTCACGGACACATCGTACGCGGCATTGAGAATGGTTCTCAAAGGAAGTTCCATCGTATTCACACGTCCACTCGATTCAAGCTCTGAGATGACTATGAGCACACACCTGTGCAGATCGGCTCGACGGGCGAAGTGAGTCACGCTGATGAAACGTGTACGGGTTTGTTCGAATTCCTGTGTTTCGGAGGGGTGAGGTACACGGGTGGGCTGCTCGATGGGGGGAACGAGTCACACCATAAACTGCTGAAGCGTGTATAGGCTTGTTCGAATACTTGTGCCCATTATACTAGGCAAAGAGGATTTTCCGCTACATGAAACAATACAGGCCTTAATGTTTTATCACTCACCAGACGTTCATTTCCACAAACTAAACATCTTTACAATTCGGTGCACTATTTGAGAGAAACATATGCCCATATTTATCCTTTTTGTTTAACAAACGATACTCTTCTCTAAAGTCTTTTAAAACCTCACACAGGCCATTAGCCACAACCTCACTACAAACCTCGTCATGATATATATTAATATAGTGGTAAAAATACTTAAGATTCTCCATGATGACAAGATTTACATTCTCAACCGTAGGGTACGAGTAGTCGGTATGATGTAACATGACATAATATCGCTTGTCATACCACTCATCAACAAGACTCACTATCCATAACCGTTGCTTATCTTCTGAACGTGTTGTTTCTTCTACTTCGCGGTATATGTGAGCCTTTATAATGATTAGATCTACAACATACTTCAATACATCGTTTTTACTACGAAATCCTACAATGCCCTCGCCAGAATACCCGTAGAATATCTGAACATCTTGGTCATTCGCACGGCTCAATGTAGCCTTAAAAGTATCAAAGGAGGGTTGAATAGGGAGTTTTACAGTATCCACCACATTTTGGCACTTTGCCGAATACCACTTCATAAATGTTATACACGCAATATTAAAGGTAGCCATTACATTTTTTATCTACGCGGGAGAATACACGTCTGAGCTCAAGGGTATGCAGAGGTCAACTGAGCAAGCAGGGATAGAGATATGCTCAGGTAGTGGTAGGAGTCACTTGACCGATCTTACAGTAGGTGGAGCTTAGTTTTTACTGTACAGACACACACACACACACACACACACACACACGCAAAGGAGAAAATGAAATCTTAATTGGAGCAAATATATGTGATAAAAAAATATGTCTTTAAGAATACACCTATACAGAGTCATGCAAGAAGTAAATAGACACCCTTAATTTTATGGTAAAATGTATGCATCCAATTTTTTTGCCATTATTATGACTAATATTCGTTTCCTACATTTCTATCCTTGAAGAAGGACTTATGCCAATATTCTCAAGTCGTTAAATTGAAAAAGACAGCTGCCTGTTCATGGAAGATGGAGCCCCATGCCACACTGCAAAAAAGACGAAAGAATGGGAGGAGCGAAATGGTATCAAACGACTTCCTTGGCCGAGTCAGTCCCCTGACATGAACCCCATAGAACACGTGTGGGCAATACTAGACAAGACTTTACGTGAAAAGCCTAAAAAACCAGCAACACGATCAGAATTGTTGAATCTTTTACGCCAAATTGTTACAGCAAAATCTGGGCTGTCTATTTACTTCTTACATGTCTCTCTATATAAATACAATCAAGGATTAAGGTAGCCAAAGGGTACGGTATCATAGGTACCAGGCACCTGGTAACGCTTCCTATAGGTGTTACGGTATACCTTCGTGCCCCTAAGTTTCTTCACACATCCCAGTTTCTGCGCCCGAAAATTGTACGTCCCAAAGTCAGTTGGGGTGGCTGATCACCCTCATCTTCCAAGCACACTAGATCTTTCAACGAGTCAAAGTTAACGACTCGACGGTTCGCATGGTTAAACGTGATACACTTAGCCTTCACGATATACTTCATATCATCCCCCACCCTCACCCATACCCCATAGGTTTTTGGCCCTGTTGATACAAACGAGTCTGCGTATGCACCATTACCATATTCATCCTTGATCTCGTCAGTTAGCTCTCCGAGAAATTCCCCAATAGGAGGCATGTATTCATCTTCCATCGCTGTGAATATCACGCTATCTGTGTCAGCGTACAGCACCCTCCGTCCAAGAGAATGCAGTAGACCCCAAAGTTTGATGCGGGCGTAGGCCGTTGTGAAGCTGGCTACAGGTATGTTTGTAACCCGTGAGGTATCTGTGGCCAGTTCGGTGATGTACTTTATTATGTAAGTATTACCTACATTCACGATCTCCATAACCTCTTTATCGAGAACGTTGGCATAATCCCAGACTTCACTATAACTTTGTGCCAAATCAACGTTCCCTTTGCCGGTATTCTGTGCAAATTTCCCCCAAAGGCTGTTTAGACACAACCTTGCACTAAAGCGCTTGCCAGGATTCTTACCAATTTTGGAACGGTCAAGCTGTATACCTTCATGGGCACGGTAACGCTGAATATAATCAACATTTGCAATTGCATTGCACTCTCTCCTTTTTCGCGCCCACACTACTGGATCAACTAAAGGAACACACAGGACACTGCCCGTTGTTGGCTCGTATGTGCTTCTTTGATGCCAGTCACGTCTGATGTAATGATCCGCGGTACCACGGCTATCCCTGAGGCATAGGAAACAACAGTATTTCGTGAACCTCTCTTGCATGCCCATTAAAATACCAATGACTTTGAGATCTACAGATCTACAGAAGCTAAGGCTAACAAAGACCCTAAGATCCACTGTAAGGTTAGCCCGAGAGAAAGGAAGGAGTAGGGGGTTAAGAGAAGAGATGAGAATAAGGGGTTAAGAGAAGAGATGAGAATAAGGGGTTAAGTAAGGAGCAACACCTATCATTCGTGGGTTAACATTCATTCAGAAAAAGAGGAAAAAAGTCTCACCATCATCATCCGCCGGCCACTGCCGACAAGTCAGAAAAATAGTCGGAGAAAATAGGAGAGGGGTGAAAGATGAAAAGAAGTAAAATAAGAACGCTTACAAACCATGCAAACACAGTCTTAACTCACTGTCATACCATGCAAACTACAAACATGCAAGGAAAGAGATAGAGACATGCAAAGTAAGGAGATAAGAAAAAAAAAAGTAGGTAAAGTTAAACAAAAAGTGGGTTAGTTTACGCTACGAGCTACATCTACGTTCGTGTTAGTCTAATTTTTTTTTTTTTTTAATAATAATTTTATTGCTGGCATCACACGCTGGCATGTCACAAGCTGGCATTCCTTGTCAACAGACTCCTCCTCGAGCACCACCACCAGAGCTCCTGTTGCTAACTTTGTTTTTTTTTAAATTAAACAACGTTAATACTTTTAAAATGTCTGTCAAGACGGTTCTTAAACATATTAACGCTGGTAGAATGAACGACTGACGCCGGAAGATTATTCCATTAATCGATTACTTTAAACGTAAAGAAGTTTTTAGCGATATTAGTAATGAAACGTCTGCCGCGCCACTTAAATCCGTTATTGCGAGTATTACTATTATCGAAAGTGAACAATTTGTCAAAATTTACGTTATCGATGTTATTAACGATTTTGAAAACTTCAATAAGCTCCCCCCTTAATCTCCTAGTTTCGAGTGAATACAGGTTTAAATCTTTAATCCTATCTTCATAAGGCTTATTGCGCAATGACGGAATAAGTTTCGTGGCACGACGCTGAACCCTTTCTAACCTATCAATATCCTCACGCAAGTACGGGCACCAAAACTGAACGGCATATTCTAAATGAGGCCTGACTAGGGACTTGTAAAGGGGTAATATAATGTCCTTCGATTTAAATTCGAAATTACGCGCTATGAAGCCTAACATCCTATTAGCTTTTGCGCAAGACTCCAGGCACTGGTTCCTAACCTTTAAATCCTTAGATACGCGTACGCCTAAATCTACTTCCTCGTCAACGCTCGCTAACTCCCTATCATCCATCGTGTACGCGTAATTATTGTTGCGAGAACCTATATGCAAAACTTTACATTTGTCTACGTTAAATTGCATCTGCCACTTGTCCGTCCACTCCATAATCCTATTTACATCGTCTTGGATCCTATTACTATCGTCCTCGTTAACAACCTTACCGCCTATTTTAGTATCGTCCGCGAATTTTGAAACGTTACTAGTCAATCCTACATCTATGTCGTTAATGTAAATTACGAATAGCAATGGGCCTAAAACTGAACCCTGTGGGACACCGCTACCTACATCTAACCACCCCGATTCACTACCATTAACTATGACCCTCTGTCTCCTAGCACGGAGCCATTCTTCTAACCAGTTAGCTACCTGACCGCGTATACCGTGCGCTTTAAACTTCACAATTAGTCTCCTATGCGGAACTGTATCGAACGCCTTTTTAAAATCTAAATAAATAACGTCAGCTGCTCTATGCCTATCGTATTCGCGCACTATTTCGTTATAAAATTCTAACAAATTAGTTAAACAAGACCGATGGCGTCGAAACCCATGCTGACTCCTATTAATCAAATCTCTACTTTCTAAGTGATCGATAATACGATCCCTAACTACGGATTCCAAAAGTTTACCGACAATTGACGTTAAGCTAATGGGCCTATAATTGCTAGCTACTGCGCGGTCGCCTTTTTTAAAAATAGGCGTGACGTTAGCTAATTTGAAGTCTTCAGGAATAATCGCCGTTTCGAGTGACTGATTAAAAATCTTCGTTAAGGGGCCTACGATAACGTCTTTCAAATCTTTCAAATGTCTAGGATAAAAAGCGTCAGGGCCTGGAGCCTTGCTAACTTTTAGCCTATCGATATAATGCGCAATCTCAGCCTCGTAAACAGTTATTTCATCCAAAATAGTCTCGCTAAATAAATGGAACGATATCGTCCACGTCTGGGACATTATTTACGTCTTCTACGGTAAAAACTGTCGCAAAAAAGTTATTGAAAATACCCGCCATCGCCTGAGGGTCAGAAGCCAAAGCGCCATTAACATCCACTAGAGGGCCTATGTTATCTTTTACCGGCTTACGATTATTTACGTATTCAAAAAACTTTTTTGGATTATGTTTACTATCCGCAGCTATAAGTATCTCTAAATTACGCTTAGCATTCCTAACTGATCTTTTAACCTGACGTCTAAGCTCGATATATCTATTAAAGTTAGCTGCCGTGCCATTGCGCTTATTAAGTTTATACGCTCTATTACGCTCGTTTATGAACTCGCCTATTTCCCTAGTCCACCACTTCGGCCTACCACGATTTCTAACGCGCTTGGGCCTACGAGGAATAAACTCCCTTTCAATATTCCTAAAACTTTCTTTAAACGCCACCCAACGCAAATTTGTGTCATTACCCATAAATAAGTTATCCCAGTCCACTACTCTCATCCTATCCGCAAAACTATCAAAATTAGCCCTACGAAAATCAGGGACTTCTATTACGTTACTATCCTGGGTGTTCTCTATCAATAACTTAAACCTAAGAATTTGATGATCACTACATCCTAAACTCTCGCCTACTTCTAAACCTTCGACTATATTCTCGCCGTTCGTCATCACCAAATCTAAAATATTATCACCGCGCGTTGGTTCGGTAACTATCTGTCGTAAAAAGTTATCGTCCATAAACTCAACCAATCTCAAACCCTCCTCATTACCCGTAAAATTCTCGTAATTAACATTAGGGCAGTTAAAGTCTCCGACAATTATACTATTCCGATTGTCAATAAAATTACCAAGAAGTGAGTAAAATCTAGTATCTCTATCGAGGGGTTGAACGGGAGGTCTATAAACAACAACAAAATTAAAACTAATACTACGCGCCCTAACTTCAACACATATCGCATTAATTGCTGCCGGAAAATCTAACTTAACCTCGATAACCCTAATGGAATTACGAATGTACAGCAAAACGCCTCCGCCAAACCTATGCAACCTATCATTAGTAAAGAGTTTAAAACCCGGTATATCAAGTTCCCCCAACAAGTCCCGAGTCACGGTATTCAACCAAGTTTCAGTGATAGCAACTATATCATAGTTGCCGGAATAAATTACCGCCTTAAATTCATTTAATTTATTTCTAATACTACGCGCATTACAATAAAAGACGTTTAAGTTATTTTTTACGACGGGCCCGCGTTTTAAACTATTTATCACGTCGGGCCCGCGTTTCCCGGACCTACAACGTTTAAAGAAGGCTTCGACCTATACAGCTTTCGCACGTTTTCGTCTATTAACCTACCTAGCCTAGCATTACCTATTTCATTAAAATGCACCCCATCTTTTATAAAAAGGCTAGGATCACTGAATTCGGACCACAGCTTTACGAAGGGTACATTTTCCTCGGCACAAATCTCTTCTAATTTGTTATTCAAAAATATTGTTTTTGACGTAATTCTAAGACCCAACCCGTGCCGAGGGGTAATACCTAGAACTAAAGACCTATCTGACCTCGCCTTCAGGGACCTAATTAACCCCCTATATCTCTCCAAAAGGTCAGGCACTCTCGTATCGGGCCTATACGAGTCGTTGCCTCATACCATCGTCACCAACATTGAGTGACGGGAAGCAACGTCAACCCTATCCACTTCGTCTGTAACTCTGTCAACCCTGGCCCCTGGGAGACAAGACCCTCCTCCTCTTGGTTGGATTCCGTTTAACGAACTCTTTGTCCATGTGGCGCACTAAAGAGTCCCCAATTAAAATAGTTTCCCCCTCATTCACGTCCCTTTCCAAATGGGCGAAAGGGTTCGAAACATCGATAGGGGGGGATTCCTATCACCTAACGTACGCGGCCTAGCTCCACCCTTAACCTCTCTAAATCCCTCACTATCTACTACTCTCGGACTAACCTTAACCTCTTCCTCAACTCTATCTAACCTTCCCGACAAGCTACCTAAACTAGAAACTAAGTTACGCACATCACCCTTCAAATTACTAACGTCTTCAACGTTAGTATTGGTTCGGCTTCCGTCAACCGTAGCCCTAACACTGCCCTCATCAAGCGTTGCAAGTCTATCCGCTACCTCACGTACACTGCGTTTTATACCAACTAATTCCTCCATGAACTCGCAAAAGAAACAAACTGATCTATCGGTAATCGCCATTGGACCGTCGTTATAATCCTTAAATTCCGAATACCACCGGTTTACCCTACACCTAACACACGACGCTTTCTGCGACGGCATCGCGCAGTTAAAAATTAATTTAAACCTTCACAGGTATAAGTTAAATTAAGCCGGCACGCTATGAAAACTTCTAAATCGCTAAAAACCACTAATATTCAATTACTTAACTATAACAATGTAAATTTAAACGTAAGTATATAAAATTCAAAACTATCCCAAAAGTAAAATTCTCAGCAATATACAAAAGTAGATGCAAAATCAGAGAGCTCAGGAAATGCGTCCGTTCAGTACTCTATTGATGAGTGCTGTATTGGATTGCTTCGAGAAATATATTCATGTTATCGTACGTCTCCTTTAGATGAATGGAGTGGGCGATCGGGATGGACGGCTTTAAGTTCCCGTTATGCAGGAGAACCGCTTTCAAGCTTCGCTGTGAGGAATCAATGAAGAGGCGCCACTCAGATGGTGTGTGTATCTGTGAGAAGTTCTCGAAAAGTCCATTGATATCATGGCAATAGCAGAGCGGACCGTCTACTGTAAAGAATGTCGCCAAATCATGGTTACGCTTTCGAAAGTGACACACTCGGACGTTCTTCTCAAGTAAGTGTTTCTGCTTGAGTCTCGAGGAGAGAAGTTCTGATTTCTCTTTGGAGAGAGCTCGGTCTCTAATGAGGTCATTCAACTCGTTTTGTGTATGCCTCTCCGGCTCCGATTGCTCTTCGTCAGGGATGTAGTCACGAACGGCCGAAGGTCCTGCATCTCCGCCAATCGCACCTTCGTCGGATTCCCTTTCGTCTTCTAAAGAATCAAGTCCATGCTGTGGAGGTACCGGAATCAAGTGCGGTGTTTGCACATTACTTGAAGGAAAACTTGGAAAACCTTTACAATGGTTTGTTTGCCAACTACATGCAAATGAGCTCCCATTGCGTCATTTAATTCAACAACTGGATGGAAAAACAATGGGTCCGAGCGCTTTACAGGTGTAATCGGCAAACAACTTCAAGACTGTCACAAACTCCCTTTGAAAGAATTCTTACCAATTGATTCAGAGATACAGTCAGTCGATTCAGAGGTATTAAGTTCTGACCAAAAATATCTATATGTGTATTCATAAAGCTGTTTCGACAGGAAATGTTCCTGAAGATTTTCCACCCCGTAATCCAGGAAAGATGTCCCACTCTCGATGGTTAACAAAAGCAAATCGAAGACTCCGTTTATATATGTAAAAATGAACAAAGAATAATCAATATTCATTTTTACATAAGAACCAAAATCGCTTAACGCGAGTTTGGATAATAATTTTACTTTTAACTTTCTCTTTTTGTTTGTGTCACAACCCTACGATCTACCATTTCTATGGTTTAGTCGTATCCATTTTCCATTTGTTATAGAAGTTATTATTATTAATTATGATTGTCTTGCATCTCACCCTCGACCCTAGATTATGCATACACATTGCATGTAACAGGATTGGAACCCGTAGTTGTATTCTTAGTCATTAATACCCACTCTTTGTCTCTAATTCGTTCTTGTAAATCTTCCTAATAATGATTTGTACGATACGTACAAATTCAATAACTATGACGTCATAAAGTAACTTAATTCTATTCACGTTTTCCATACCTTGAACAGTGAATCACCTGTTTAGTATTTGGACATCTTCCGTATTCAATGTATGGTAAATTCTTTAATAATAATAATAATAATAATAAAAAAAAAACTTCATTCTCTATACATCATTATTTATGTTGTTTCCTACCTATTGTCTACTGATGCCTATCAACCTATCAGTCCATATTTTACGTGTGTCTATATTACGCACACAACCTCTTGTGTTACGTACATGTAAAATACGTCCGCATGTATTTTTTTCTTTTTTTCTTTTAAGTGCGTTCACCTCTCACAAGATATTCATAAATGCTTGGGTAAGTGGTCGAATTCGCGGATGACAGCAAAGTCGAACGCTTCTGAGATAAAAATCTCCTCTCGCTCTGATCCAAATTTATAACATATTATAGCATAATATAACATATTATGTTGTATATAAATTATCTTGTATGTGCTCATGTACTTGTGTTGTACTAATAACCATATATAATAACCATATATAATAACCATATATAATAACCATATGTTATAACCATATATTATAACCATATATTATAACCATATATAAATATACAGGGTGGGCCGAAAGTCTGGATCCATAGGAAAATATTTATTTTAATACATAAATTACAACAAATGGTAAATACTTAAAATGAATATCAACTTTAACTCGTAAATGCGTATCCGTGATACTGTACAGTGGTTCGTACTCCAGTATAAACAACAAATTATAACAAATGCTCAAATTGGCGGCCTCTGACATCGAGACACTTAGGGATGGAATTTATGATTTTTAATAATTAATTCTTCGAATTGACGGTCTCGAGATGCGTGTTTCATTTGATAGTCTTCTTGTTGACTTTACTGGACTATTCGTTAAAGTTTCACATACCATTGCAGAGGTATTTTCATCAGTTGCAGTTTTTGGACGACCAGAACGCCGTCGATCATGTACACTTCCTGTTTCTTTGAAACGTTTAAACAACTTGCCAACAGTCGCATGTGTTACTGGATGCTTATGAGGATGATTTCTATTGAATTCGGTAGCAACTTCTCTGTGTGTAGCGCCCTGTCTTGCGTACATGAGCACAAGTTCTACCCGGTCTTCTGTTGTTAGATTCGAAGCCATTTCTGGGCTGAAATAAAAAAGTATTTGAGTATTTATACTGGAGTAAGAACTACTGTACAGTATCACGGATACGCATTTACGAGTTAAAGTTGATATTTATTTTAAGTATTTACCATTTGTTGTAATTTATGTATTAAAATAAATATTTTCCTATGGATCCAGACTTTCGGCCCACCCTGTATAAAAACACTGTAAAAATGGTAAACGACGTAATGTACTTCAATGAAACTGTAATTTAATGTAATGACTTCATATATAATGTAAGAATGTACTTTAATAGAACTGTAATGGACAATCATAAGCGAATGTGAAGTAATCCATAATCGCAATCATAATTGTAATAGACCAAAACGAAAATGTGCTCAGTGGTGTACTTAAATTGTACTTATGTACTACTACGAAATGATATCGCCTTCAGAAATGAAGACTCGGCAAAAAAATATTAGTTTTTTTATTTTTTTAAATTTTTATTTGGAATCTTTCAAACATCTGATCATGTGTTTAAAAGGGGGGAACTTAACCTTCACCTGCCTTCCCCCAACATTTAGGCTTATATGATACATGTATTTGTAAAATGAACTACACTTCATTACGGGACTCTGCTTTGGTCACTGCTACGACTCCCTTGTTAGCAGCCTCGCTGCGGGGAGGGGGCAGAGGCCCCTTGCCTCCTTAATTTTTTTAGATTCCGGCCTGAGCCATGGTCGAAAGAGGTCGAACCTCTACCCCTGTAAATTCAGAGCACTACCTGTACATTTTTTAGAAGTAAATTACAGTGAGAAACTTTTTATTTTCCCCTTCGAGCCGCGCTCTCTTCAGAAGAACTTAGTCAGTAAAGTCGATAAGTTGTAAAAGAAAAGTCGATAATTTTAGTATCAGAGAAAGTATCAGAGTATTATAGAAAGAGAAGAATTAACAACTATCGACCCTAAAGCGAGAGAAAAGAATTAGAATGTTATAGAAGAAATATCCGTTGCTGCCTCCCAACTAGAACCCCCGTCAATTCGAACCACCCAGGGCCATAGACGGATGGGTTAACAACTGGCGACCCTTTGCCCAGGATAAGAAAGAGACAACCCAAGCACCATAGAAGATATTGGCATAACAGTCTGGCGAGTCTGTAGCCAAGAGTTTAACAAGTGGCGACCCACCATTTGACCGGCGTGTCACGACTTCTAGTTCGTAACATCCACCCTTGAACCGGTGTGTCACGACTCCAAGTTCTCCACGCCTAGTTTTCATCCAAGAAGAAGTAGCCAGCAAGACACGTCTTCAGGACACGTCTCTAAGGATTTCGCCGTAGAAATTTTGTTAAGTACAGAGTTGGTTTTTTTTAAGTAATTTGTAAACATTTGAAAAGTCAGTATTATTAACAGTTAATAATAAGTATCAAGCCAGAATTTACAAGAAACACAGTGAACACTTCAGACACCAGTGATACATTTTTTTTAGTGAAACAGTAATTTTCACAGAAGTTAAAAGTAACAGAAGTTAAAAGTAACAGAAGTTAAAAGTAACAGAAGTTAAAAGTAACAGAAAGAGTTAATTTCAGAGAGTTAATTTCAGAGAGTTAATTTCAGTTATTTTCACTATTATAGTCAGTATAGAATAATTTTATTTTATGTACCAAACATAATAGTACCGTACCTTCGCGTACATTCGAGTGAAATGTTGTTTACATTTTTTATTTTTGTTGCAATTTTTTTCAAATTATTGAATTGAATTGACTTGCAAATTAAGAAAGAGAGAGTTTATAGAGAGTTTATAGATTTAGAGAGATACTCGAAGTAGTTTCGAGTCAGTTTTAGTTGCAAATAAGTTGCAAATCAGTTTTCAGTTTCAGTTGGTTGCATCCAAGAGGGACAACCAAACCCCAGAGATTTATAAAGATACTCGAAGTAGTTTCGAGTCAGTTTTAGTTGCAAATAAGTTGCAAATCAGTTTTCAGTTTCAGTGGTTGCATCCAAGAGGGACAACCAAACCCCAGAGATTTATAAAGATACTTGAAGTAGTTCAAGTCAGTTTTAGTTGCAAATAAGTTGCAAATCAGTTTTCAGTTTCAGAAGGTTGCATCCAAGAGGGACAACCGCCCCAGAAATTTATAGAAATACTTGATAAGAGTGCAAGTCAGAAGGTTGCATCCAAGAGGGACAACCGCCCCAGAGATTTCAGTTTTATTCGAAGTCAGTTTTATTCGAAGTCAGTTTTATTCGAAGTCAGTTTTATTCGAAGTCAGTTTTATTCGAAGTCAGATTTATTCGAAGTCAGTTTTTAAGTCCCAAGTCATTTCAATGCAGTCAATTGAATTCAACTTTTTCTTTGTAGTTTAAGAGAATTTAATTTAAGAAAATGTAATTTAAGAATTTAATTCAACCTTTTTTTTTTGTTGTAAAAGAGAATTAAATTCAACCTGAATTGACCAGTTTGTGTCTTTAGTTTAATTTTTTTTTTGTTTGTACGAAGGAAATTGACCGATTTGTCTTTTCTTTTCATGCCATTGTTGCGTATATAAATATATAGGTAAAATGACATATTTTATTGTTTGCAACCAAAACCGTTTTTACAAATGTTTGTAACGAGTTTTATAATTTTTATGATTATATGATAACAGTAATAGTGTAATAATTAATCAATCATGTCCAATGACTTCCTTTTTAAATTACTATAGGGAGGAACATGCCGTCCCCCCGTTTTGTTTGAACTCTTTTAATTTTTGTTCTAAGTAGTGTGATAAGCAATCTTTTTTTTTTAAAAGAGCAAATTGCTCACGAAAAGACGTAATTTTGTCAATTTCAGACTTATACCCCCTGCTTAGTCACTCAATTCCCCCGAATGTCGTATTCCAAACTTTCTTTTTATTTTATTTTATTTTAACACCCCAACCCCAGGTGAACCCAGTGTCAACCAGAGAAATGGTTCAACCATGGTTAATTCCTCTTTGGTACTATGGAACATAACCTCAATTTATGTTAAGTTGTGTTTTTTTTATTTTTAAGTATACTATATGTTTAGTTCATTAAAATGCATAATTGATTTCTATTTTTAATTTGTATTCTTAATTTTCTTAATTCAATTATCGTACCGATACTTCTGGTTAATGTTAATGGTTATATAGTTCATATATAGCTAGGAATGTTACTTGTCGAATTTAATTCCATCTTCAAAATTTAATTTTTAATATTGCTAGATTTACTTTCATTACTTGTAAGTTCTTCTAAGTACGTTTCTTTTATTACCTTAATACGTGTAACTGATGTAACTAAATACTTAAATACTACCTTGAACTTAAATGATTTTATAATAATAATAATAATAATAACCCTTAAACGTTTACACACACACGTATGCACACTATATATATACAAACCTTATGCTAAAATCATTGGATATCACAATAAACTATTTCATTGCGTATAAGTGCTAACTTTGCTAAATTTATATAGTCTTAAGCATTTTTGCTTACTATATATAAATTTTTGCTCAGGCATTTATTCAGTTAATTTAAAAATCCTCTCAACTAATCTGACCCTCAAAATTATAAGATACACACTTTGTATCTAATACACACAAATACACACTAGACCACAGGCCTATACATCATCCATTACGTAATTCGTTTTTTTACCTACAATAGTCAATAAAATTAGTTATAGACTGTACAATGAGGGTAACTTTGAAAAATAATTTATATTTTTCCCTTTTACCTACTATTCATTATGTATGTAATTTTCCCCACAGAAAACTAAAAAAAAAATTTTAAATTTAACAATATCATTCTTTGTCTAACTTAATTGTTTGTCTAAATTAACGTATTAATCCTTTTATTCTGTTTGCATAAAATTAAAGTTTTAATCTTTGAATTTTTATATTTTATAATAGCCCTCTAAGCGAGTGTCATGTTAAAAAATTTGATTACTCCGCATTGTACCCAACCACCCAACTCACTTGTTCTATATAAAACTTGTAATGTAAAGAAAAATTCGTCATCTAACTTGAATTAGTTAGGATGTTATTTTCTCAATTGTATTGTATAAATTGTACCCTATTATATTAATGCATAAATATCATTTTAAAGGGGAAAGCAATGTAAAAATGAACAATGAATAATCAATATTCATTTTTACGTAAGAACCAAAATCGCTTACCGCGAGTTTGGATAATAATTTTACTTGTAACTTCCTCTTTTTGTTTGTGTCACAACCCTACGATCTACCATTTCTATGGTTTAGTCGTATCCATTTTCCATTTGTTATAGAAGTTATTATTATTAATTATGATTGTCTTGCATCTCACCCTCGACCCTAGATTATGCATACACATTGCATGTAACAGGATTGGAACCCGTAGTTGTACTTCTTAGTCATTAATACCCACTCTTTGTCTCTAATTCGTTCTTGTAAATCTTCCTAATAATGATTTGTACGATACGTACAAATTCAATAATTATGACGTCAATAAAGTAACTTAATTATCTTCACGTTTTCCATACCTTGAAGAGTGAATCACGTGTTTAGTAGTTGGACATCTCTATACATCATTATTTATGTTGTTTCCTACCTATTGTCTACTGATGCCTATCAACCTATCAGACCATTTTTTACGCGTGTCTATATTAGGCACACAACCTATTGTGTTACGTACATGTAAAATACGTCCACATGTATTTTTTTCTTTTTTCTTTTAAGTGCGTTCACCCCTCACAAGATATTCATAAATGCTTGGGTAAGTGGTCGAATTCGCTGATGACAGCAAAGTCGAACGCTTCTGAGATAAAAATCTCCTCTCGCTCTGATCCAAATTTATAACATATTATAACATAATATAACATATTATGTTGTATATAAATTATCTTGTATGTGCTCATGTACTTGTGTTGTACTAATAACCATATATAATAACCATATATAATAACCATATATAATAACCATATATAATAACCATATATTATAACCATATATTATAACCATATATTATAACCATATATAAATATATAAAAACACTGTAAGAATGGTAAACGACGTAATGTACTTCAATGAAACTGTAATTGAATGTAATGACTTAATATATAATGTAAGAATGTACTTTAATAGAACTGTAATGGACAATCATAAGCGAATGTGAAGTAATCCATAACCGCAATCATAATTGTAATAGACCAAAACGAAAATATGCTCAGTGGTGTACTTAAATTGTACTTATGTACTACTACGAAATGATATCGCCTTCAGAAATGAAGACTCGGCAAAAAAATATGATGTTTTTTTTATTTTTTTAAATTTTTATTTGGAATCTTTCAAACATCTGATCATGTGTTTAAAAGGGGGGAACTTAACCTTCAACTGCCTTCCCCCAACATTTAGGCTTATATGATACATGTATTTGTAAAATGAACTACACTTCATTACGGGACTCTGCTTTGGTCACTGCTACGACTCTCTTGTTAGCAGCCTCGCTGCGGGGAGGGGGCAGAGGCCCCTTGCCTCCTTAATTTTTTTAGATTCCGGCCTGAGCCATGGTCGAAAGAGGTCGAACCTCTACCCCTGTAAATTCAGAGCACTACCTGTACATTTTTTAGAAGTAAATTACAGTGAGAAACTTTTTATTTTCCCCTTCGAGCCGCGCTCTCTTCAGAAGAACTTAGTCAGTAAAGTCGATAAGTTATAAAAGAAAAGTCGATAATTTTAGTATCAGAGAAAGTATCAGAGTATTATAGAAAGAGAAGAATTAACAACTATCGACCCTAAAGCGAGAGAAAAGAATTAGAATGTTACAGAAGAAATATCCGTTGCTGCCTCCCAACTAGAACCCCCGTCAATTCGAACCACCCAGGGCCATAGACGGAGGGGTTGACATATATATCAACAGAAGATCCAACAGAAAATCTAATTGCCATTGTTAAATTCATAATGAAAGTGTACGCACCGATGTGGTTTCAGATAAAATCAAATTCATCTGTCGTCTATAGCGCTAGGAATGTTTGCAAAACCATACAACTATCAAAAACTTTGAAAAAAGAAACTGTGAATATAATTCGTCCAGTTAATCAAAGAAACGCATATTTCACTCATCCTGAAAACATCCTTCTATCAATGCTGCAAGATGAACAGGAATATGTACGAGAGCTTTGATGGCGGAGGATCAAGAAAGCCAGGGAGGAAAAGGAAAGCGAAATTCGTCACTTTAAATTTCCCGAACTGAATTTCGATTGCAATGATTACATCGAGATGATCAATTGGCAAGGAACTGAAGTAACTGAACCTCCTTTGACAATGAGCCTAACAGACAGTGAAATAGAAAAACAATTAACTGAACGAGGCAAGCTTGAAATCAAGAAGTATCCCTGCCACACACAAGCAGTGGAAAGAGTAATTAAATTGGTAACTGAGGCATCATCTTCTGTTTGTGGAGTGAAATCTAGAGATGGATTCATAGGGGCCAGACTTGCCTCAAGGAAACTAATACCTAAATTTGACACCAAGTCTCAGTACTCGTTAAAAGATATAATAGCAGAACTCGTTGAGATCTTATTAGCAGTGTTGATGACTGATTAGAAGTGCCTTGCTAGGTTGGGTGGTTGGGCTGGGCACGGGTGGAACTCGATATACAGCCACCTCCTCGTGGTGAGTTCTGGGTTATTCTGACCTTATATACTATATAAGTCAGAATAAGCAAAGAGTTCTATGGAAAATAATGGTTCTTTGAGCGCCTGGGGGGCACCTCAAGATAATTAAAATTGTTCATTCTCTAAATTTTATTTGATGATTGGACTTATAATGAACGTAATACAAGCTACCGCAAAGAAGGGATGGGTTTCTTAAAAAATGAAAAAATACTGAAATATCCTAATTTTTTTCCAAAAAAACATAAATTCTATGCCCTGGGGGCACCTGAAAGACTTGTCCAAATGGTTTCAAACTTTGCGTGCCTTCATTTAAGACCATTTGACACATTTTCCACTCTACCCATATGGTTTTTAAGAAAACGTTGAAAAAAACGGCCATTTTCGCTCCACCCTAGTGTACATGTGCAATGTTTGCAAATTTGTGACCAGCAACTGCTCTCACCTAAAATACCACAATGCAAATTGCGGAAACCCTAAGTTGAAACGACAAAATGCCATACTTGATGGTACAGAAACGATAAAGTAAAAACCTACACCTAAGCTGCAACGACAAAATACTCCGCTATATGTATAAAGGACGCATATTATACCGTGTGACCACAAAAATTGTCCCTGTTTTTAATCGCTTATTACTCAGTCATTATTGCAGCTTCACAAATGAAATAAAAAGCATTCGAAAGAGAACATTTTAAAGTGTTAATTTGTTCTACATGTGTTCAAAGTGACGTCCCTGGACATTCTTACATTTCACACAACGGGAAAGGAAGTTATTTATTACATTTTCCAAAACGCTGCATTCAATGGACTGTACACTCTCTACCACCGCTTGCTTTAATTCTTCGATAGAGGATGGCTCTTGCCTGAATACTTTGTCCTTGACAAATCCCCAGAGAAAAAAGTCCATAGGTGATAGATCGGGAGATCTTGCGGGCCAGGGAAACTGCGAGCGATGAGAAATGAATCTTTGTTCAAAAAATCTTGTTAAACATTCCAGTGATTGCCTAGTTGTGTGGGCTGTTGCTCCGTCTTGCTGAAACCACTTGTTACTGCAGTTTTCTTGTTCAAAAACAGTGTTCAGCATTTCTACATATCTTTCTGAAGTTACTGAAAGCGGTCTCCTTGTCTCTGGGTCCTCAAAAAAGTAAGGACCATAAACCTTGCTGCTACTCAAACCACACCAGACAGTAACTTTTGGTGAATGCAGAGGTTTCTCCAAGTGTATATTTGGCTTGTTTTGTGACCAGCACCGGTAATTCTGTCTGTTGATGAACCCATTGAGATAGATGTGGCATTCATCACTGAATATTATGTCACTTAATCTTATCTGGTTTTGTTCAATTATTGTTTCAATGCGTTCACAAAACATCAAATGACGCTGGTAGTCTTGTTCGCTAAGCTGTTGCAAACACATAATTTTGAATGACTTCATTCTCAAATCCAACGTGATTATTTTCCGAATGCTCTCCCGTTTGATTCCTGTCACAGCTGATAGTCGTCTCACAGATTTCTTGTTGTCCGTTTCAAAGCTGATTTGCGACTGAATCAATGTTTTCAGCGGTTCGCACACCTTTGCTGCGCCCAGAATTGCCTTTGCATGTTCTTGATTGAGCCGTGATGTTTCCATTTTGCGAAAATCCTGCGAATCGTTTTAGGATCTATGGCCTTTGCTGACCGTATTGTCGTCTGAAAGACCGTTGGGTGGCAACTACCGAGCCATGTTTGATCATCTCTTCTGCGATGAAAACACGTTGCATGTCCGACAAATAACCCATGATTGTGGTGGATAAAACTGTCATTTTTTTATAAGTACTGATTTCGTATCCAGGATATCGAAAAAATTAAATAAAACTTTTAAATATTCTTTTTCGAAAGCTTTTTATTTCATTTGTGAAGCTGCAATAATGACTGAGTAATAAGCGATTAAAAACAGGGACAATTTTTGTGGTCACACGGTATATTGTATATATAGTATTATATATTATATTATATATAGTTATATGCATATTATATATATTATATACAGTATTATATTATATATATATATTATATGAGTCGCGAAGAAAGTCCCTGTACGTAGGTTTTTACTACCCAATTTTTTAATAATTACCCGATCGGGTCGGGTACCCGTTTCATGCCTAATATATATATATATATATATATATTATATACACAGTGTATGTGTATATATATATATATATATTTATCGTACCAATATGCAAATATTAAATGAGATCCGAAGAAAGAAATATGTATTTGACGAATGATAAACGTTCACTCAGTGTATATTAAAATAAAATTAGTATTTCTTGCTTAAATTAATGAAAACTTGGTTTTTAGTATATTCTATATACTTACTTTATGTGAGTTCGAACGACGACTCAGGATCAACCTGCAGCATCCTTCTTCGCACCATTCCCACATAAATGCATTTTGTGAACGGGGCTTAACTCACTTGACGTTTTACATACCAAAAATGTATATATTTGAAAAGTTGTCTCTTTTGTTATTCATTCTAATATCTATGGTCCGTCCGCAGCTCTGTAAATATACTCCATGCGGTGATAAGGGGTCAATACACAAAATGAATCATTAAAATATCATGTAAGAAATTCTCTCACTCTCGGACAGAACATAAATTATTATTATTATTATTATTATTTCCCCCGTTCGAAATTGATCAATAGTGAATATTATTATTACTTTTCTATTAACCATCCTTATCCCATGGTCGACTACCTCCAGCCAGGTGACACACACACACACACACACACACACACACGTTCTTCAGATGACGCATTGGCAACACTGAGAGACCACATGATACAGACAGCATTGTGGTCTTGTGGGAACTAAAACTCACTTTCTTTTTTATGTAATTTAATTATACAATAATCCTTATTATAATTTTTGTATATTAATCATTATAAGTTAAACAGTGGTTTAAAAAGGGTTTAAACATCATTTAAAAAAAATAATTCCAAATACTGAATTTGCGTGTAACTCTAGAAATAGCATTAAATTCAAATTCCGAAATCTAAGAATAAATGTACAGAAGTAGTTTACGTACAAAAAAAAATTGGGGAAATTTACTTACAAAAGTTCTGCGCGAAATCCGCAGGTTTTCCAGGAAAAAGTTCGTAAATTAAATCAAATAAATTTTCACAAAGGCTTTAAATGGTCATGCACTAACTTCACCGGTTTCCTTGGGAAACAAGATCACCACAAGATATTTACTCTTCCCTTAGGAACCATAATATGTCGCAAACTTACAAGTTTAACATTTAGTGAACAATAATTAAATTAAAAGAAATTTCACAAAGTTCTTTTTCTGTCGGCTAAAATTAACGCACTTACAACAACGTTCGCGTAAAACAAAGGCAATTCAGATTTTGGTACAGCGTGAAACAGTTTTAACTCCACTTAGAAATTTTCAATCATTCCACAAAGTTTAAATATTTAGTTTTAAAGCCACTTTAACTTTTGAGGAAGGAACTACAACTAACTTAGAAATGTAAGTTACATCTTAAAATTACATGGACTCCGCCTGACAGTACTCTGAATGACTTATCAAAAAAATTTCATTACATGAGTTCATTCCGACGAAAGCTTTCATCCATACATAAGGTAAAAAGGAGTTTTCCTTTTTCCTCACTGGGTGTCACACAATTCAGCGCCGACAATTCAGCGCAAAGACAATTCAGCGCAAGACAATTCAGCGCCGACAATTCAGCGCAAGTCAGTACAGTTAAGAGTTTAGTTAAAAATAATAAAAAATCGCAATAAATAAAAAAAAAAAATTTGTATATTTATATATATGCTAAATTGGGTCTGTATCGAAGGAGTGACATTTCAAAGGAGTGACATAACAAAGGAGTGACATAACGAATGAGTGACAAATCGGAGATAAAATTCAAAGGAGTATAATTATTAAAATTTTATTTAAAAAAACAAAATTTGTTAGAATTGTTAAAATTAAGATTTTGTTTAAAAAACTAGAAACCTAACCTAACCTAACCTAACCTAACAGTTGCAAGCCTCTCTTCCCTCTGGATTTGTTCTTTCTTCTTCTTTGTTGGTATTTTCGCGCTGAATTGTCTTGCGCTGAATTGTCTTGCGCTGAATTGTCTTTGCGCTGAATTGTCTTGCGCTGAATTGTCGGCGCTGAATTGTCCTGCGCTGAATTGTCGGGTCACGCACAAATTTGCCGTCACAACAGTGTATCCATCATACATTATAAGGGATAAAGGATTTCACCCGAAATTTGTCTCTTGGAGAGGCATCACCATCATTGCCTTTTTTTTCTAATTCTTTTCCGTTTACTTACGCATTTGTGTTCTACATCAGGCAGGTCTTCTTTTGCCTTATGTTCAATTTCGTCAACATTTTCGCGGATTTCTTTCAAGAAGTGGAGGAGTGATGTATAAAGTTTTGCGAATGTACTAAGGGCTATCTGTGCATCCTGTAGGGCATTGCTGATTGAATAGATGGAACTGATTCAGTAGATGATTCCAAAATTCTAACATGAACACAAACTCTAATTCCGCCATTTCCTCATGCAGAAAACCAGCTTATCACTTAGTATCACCCTTTTCACTGTCATCAGTATGAAGAGTATTAAGTGCATCAATAATTAAACCATAACTATCTGCTATAACTGAAGTAGCCTTTGCACATGATTCCCATCTATTGTCAGAAAGATGTTTTGGTACGGCGGAATCAGGAAACAAAAATAACTTGAGGACTGTCCAGCGATTTCATTTCCTGGTTAGATTTGTACAGTACCTCAGTTGAAGTAGGTGAAGTAAATTTATACGTATTAATACTTAGATAAAATTGAAATTTATTAAAAGTAAGTATTTGTGTGATACATCACGTAATATTAACCATCGAATTTTGGTTAGGCGCTGCCTAAAGTGCCCTAATGATAGCGCCGCCTCTGTTATTACACATTAGTTAGTAGCTCTTATAAAACAGCCACTAAGGAAATTAAAATGGAGTCAGTTTTTTTCTTTTTTTAAAGGCCCCTCACATTGTGAGGCCCTAAGCTGTATCTTCGTTAACTTATGCCTTAATCAGACACTGCTCACTGAAACTCAGGTGTGACAGCAACCCCTTTTCTGTACCCATTTACTTTCTCTATACTCAATTTCAATCCAAATGTGGATGTTGCGGATATGTACGCAATGACCTAACTTCCACTCGTATTCCCGAACTCGAAAATTCTGAATTCTATACCCTCTGGCTACGGCTTTCATGCCAATCTCAAACTAAATGCATCTGCGCTGTTTATCTTTCCCATAATTCTACTGACTAGCCAAAATTCTTTGAATACCTCTCTTCCAAATTTGAATACATTCTTTCCCGCTATCCCTTTGATGAAATTTCCATTTTAGAAAATTTCAATGCTCACACCCATCTTTGGCTTTCCTCCCACCAGTGTGTGCTGAGCGCATCAAGGAGTTGATTCTCTCGGGCATGGAGACGTACATTCCATATTCTATTCCTACTACTAATGCAAAAAAACCCTTGGTTTAACTTTACTTGTTCCAATGTTATCTGCAACAGAGAGGAGGCTTTCAGAAAGTACCGTCGCTATCCAACTCCTGACTCTCACTCAGCTGATATTTCTGTCTGGAATCATGCAAAATCTGTTCTTCAACTCGCCAAAAGTTCCTTCATTAGACAAAAAATGAGAAAACCTATCCAATTCTAATTCTTCTCGTTCTTTCTGGCATCTAGTTAAGAACTTCTTCAACAACTTTTCTTCCTCTTCTTTCCCTCCTCTTTTCTATTCCGACGGCTCAGTTGCCATCTCTTCTCCTGACAAAGCTGAACTCTTCCCTCAAACTTTCGCTTACAATTCAACCCTGGACGATTCCGGTACTGTTCCTCCAACTCCTACCCCGTTTGACCTTATTTTGTCTGAAATTAGAATCTCTTCTAAAGATATTTTTTCTGCCCTACCTAGGCTGAACTCTAGGAAGGCGTATGGTCCTGATGGTGTTCCTTCTGTTGTTCTTAAGAACTGTGCTTCTTTGCTAACACCTTGCCTAGGCAAACTCTTTCGTCGTTGTCTCTCATTTCGTACTTTTCCTTCTTCCTGGAAGTTCGCTTTCATTCAGCCTGTCCCAAAGAAGGGTGGCCACTCTCAACCCCCCAACTATCGTCCACTTGCTTTGATTTCTTGCCTTTCTAAAGTTTTTGGGTCTCTCCTTAATAGGAAGACTCTTAAATACCTCTCTTCTCACACTCTTCGGTTTCTATCCTTCCGTATGTACTTTCATCTCTAATTTCTTTTCTAGACAATCTATAGCTGCGGTTGTAGATGCCACTGTTCTTCTCTTAACGTTATTAACAGTGGTGTTCCTCAGCGTTCTGTCCTGTCACCCTCTCTTTTCCTTTTATTTATTAATCATCTTTTAATTCGCACTTCCTGTCCTATTCAATCCTATGCCGATGATTCCACTCTTCACTTCTCAACCCGCTTCCCAAAGCGTCCATCACAACAGTCACTCCATAATTCGCGTGGGCCGGCTATGGAGTACCTGACCTCTGATCTTTCTGCGATATCTGATTGGGGCAGAGAGAATCTTGTGGCTTTCAATGCCTCAAAAACTCAGTTCCTCCATCTGTCTATTCGTCACAATCTTCCACACGAAAATCCCCTTACCTTCAACAAACAACTCAATCTTTCCTCGTCTCTTAGCATTCTTTGCGCTTCCTTTTCTTGTGAACTTTCCTAGAAAGATCACACATACTCTTTTTCCAAAACAGCTTCTAAGAGGTTAGGTGTGTTGTACCGCCCCCGCTGTTTCTTCACCCCCACTCAGTTGCTTGTCGCCCCTGTATGGAGTGTGCTTCTCATGTGTGGGGTAGCTCAATCCACACAGCTGTACTTGACCGTGTAGAATCAAAGGCTTTTTGTCTCATTACTTCTCCGCTTCTTACTGACTGTCTTTAATCTCTCTCTCTCTCTCTCTCTCTCTCTCTCTCTCTCTCTCTCTCTCTCTCTCTCTCTCTCTCTTTACCGCAACGTTGCCTCACTCTCTCTTAATATCGGTATTATAACAGACATTGTTGTTCTAAACTCTAACTGCATACCTCCTTCTTTAAGGAGAGCACGCAACACCAGACTTTTTACACTTTCTCATTCTTTTTCTGTCCAACTCTCTATCGCAAAGTTAATCGGTATTTTCAATCTTTCATCTACTTCACCAGTCAACTCTAGAAAAATCTTTCTCAATCCATCTTTCCTCCTTTCTATGACTTCCCGTTTTTCAAATGCAGAGTGTCCAGGCATTTCGAAAACCACGGACCTTGATTTTGACTCTCTTCTATGGGGTGGCGCTTTTGCGGGCGTTCGCCCTTGGCCCTTCTTTCCTGACTTTTTAAAAAGAATCTGTGAAATCTGCCTCAATGTTATAAAATGTAATGTACCAATGACACCCTCACAGAAGTTGCGCTTACGTCGTTATAAGAACATAATACGATCTCTCGCTTGTAAAAGATAAACTGTGGAAAAGAAAAAGCGAATTATTGTACAAAGAGGTGGTTCATTTCTCCCCATCTTATTTTCAGTTTTGGGTCCTTTATTGTCTAGTTTAATATAATTAAGAAAATAGTAGTGGTTCCGCATGAGGTGTATGCTGAGGTGTGTTCTTCACTACAAAATACAAAAAGTCAAGAAACAGTTCTAGAACCCCGTAAAAACAGACTTAAAAGAATGGAATGTGAATTGGTGAACCTGCTAAACAGCGTAAGGTCTCCTGTCGAGAAAAGAAATTTATACCAAGAGGCTCTTCAGAAATTTCTTCAGGAGTACGAAAATTATAAAAAAAACATTGTTAGTTCCCCGTAGTTATCAAACATAGGGGCGATGCTGATCAAGGTGAGACTAGAGACGAACAAACAAAGAACGACGGGGTGAGTCCGCAACATCTCGAACATGAATTAAAAAATAGTCTCCCTCATACTTTGAGGAATAAAGGACTAAGCCTTTATAATCTATTGAGTGAGGACTCCGTTATACATTGGTCCGACACTACCGAGGTTGTTGTTGAAGGGTCAAAGGTTCAGGGCTCGAATATTATTGATATCGTTCATGATTTGGAAAGAAAGTAGGATAGACCCTCTCCAACAGGGTGGAGGCACATTTAATCGAGGTTACAGCAAATAAACATACCAAGAATGCTGATAGGCAACCACGATAGGTTAAAAGACATGGAACAAGCAATACGAATGCCAGAGCAGAGCACACTTTCGCCTACGGGGGTAAAAACTCTGAATAAGAATAAGAAGAGGCCAACCAGCAACGCACAACCCTACCCGCGCGCTTCTAAAATACGCAAATGGGTAACATATTAAGAAAATACTATTCCGACGATATTTCTAATCCAGATTCTTACGGCGGTGTTCAAAGACTGTACAGAGTTGTCTATACTGAAGGCTTAGAGAAAAAAGATGTTGAGAAATTCTTGTGTGAGCAGGACACCTATACACTTCATAAGCCTGTGAAGAGAATGTTTAAAAATGCTAATTCAAAAGCCTCATCAGTTGATTCTATTCGGCTGGCTGATTTGACCGACATGCAGAGGTATTCGGTGTATAATGATGGGCACCGCTACATTCTGTTTATAATCGATGTGTTCCCTAGATACTCGTGGCTAATACCCCTTAAAAATAAATCGCCTGAAACGGTAGCTAAAGCCGGAAAAAAATTATGCTAAAGGAAAAGAGGATTCCCGGTTGTTTCTGTACAGAATTAGGGATAGAATTTTTAGACCGAGCGTTTCAGAACATGCTGGCGGAGTTTAATATCAGTTATTACACATCCAATTGTGTGTATAAGGCATCTTTAGCCGAAAGAGTGCAACGTACCATGAAGGAACGCAAGCATCGTTATTTTACTTATAAAAATACGTACAGATACAGAGACATTCTGGAATAGTTGGCATCATCCGACAACCATTCATCCTCTAATGAGGTTTTAAAGAGAGGTAAGCATGCAGAACCTGAGGCGAGAAAAGATAGGCTCAGAGCGTTACCATTGCCAGAACGTTTCAAAATCAATGATCATGTAAGACTGTCACGTTCAGGGAATAAATTCACTGAAGTTTCAACAAAGTTGCACTCATGAAATTTCTAAAGTTACACCTATAAAGCCTAAAGGCAAAGTGATGATGTTTTACGTTAAGGACTTGAAAGGCGAAGAAATTGAAGGTGGCTTTTATGGTGAGAAGTTTCACAAGGTGACATTTAATTTAGGAAAGAAGGTGTTTAAAATTGAGAACATTTTTGGAAGCAAAGGCGTAGAGAAGAGTAAAATGTATCTGGTGAAGTGGTTAGGGTACCCGGAAAGCTTCAACTCCTATATAAAAGCTGCCGCAACAATGAAACTTAAATAGTATACACCATGTCCCCTGACCACTTCTATGTTACACTGCCAGCCTCTACAGAACTGCATAGGCCTATCGAATTGGAATGTGAATCATACGCGGTTGGATTATGTGAATCAGTTGACCAGAAAACTTTTAAGTATTGAGTAGAAAGAAACAGTTTTATGAATCTTAGAAGACGTGATGAATGTGAAAAATTAGGTGTAACTTTAGATGATACCAAGCGTTACTGCAGAAGTAACACTAGGTTCGGGGCATTATGACACAGCCAAGGTTATTGTGAGAGACTGAAACGGGATTCTGAAAAGCTCAAACCTTACGTCTGATTTACTTTATGAAATCGTCGTGGGGAGTTAAATCTTTCCAGGGAGAGGAGTGCACTTTGGGAATCAGAATAAATGACGAAGGAGCTGGCAGAGTGGGTGCGCACAATATCGACGGCCTCCGTAATGGCGAAAAGTTCCGCCGAAAAAACGGAGGCCTCGCGGGGCAGGCCGGCGACGCCCCGGGAAAGCGGCTGGGACAGAATCACCGCTGAGGAAGCCACACCGGCTTCCGAGCGGGAACCATCCATGTAAATGGCGACTGCGTCCGGGTGTTGGGTTGCATGTTCGCGGAAGAGTGACCTGTATATCATGGCGCTCGTGGTAGTCTTCGGTAGGGTACACAGATCTTTGCAAAACTTGATAGGGGTGAGGATCCAAGGGGGGTAGATGCTGAATGAAATGGGGATAACTGAGGGGGCGGGCATGTTGAAAAGATCAAGGAAAGAGCGGACCGCTTCAGTGAAGTGCCAGCTCCGTCCCTGAGGTGGTAGTTCTGAAACCACCGTGCCCAGAAGCGAAGAAGGTAGCCTCTGTGCACGGAGGTATGTCCTCATGAGGAGAAGACCCCGTCGGAGGGCGAGAGGGAGATGATCACATTCCACATGGAGGCTGGAGGCTGGGGAGGAGCGGAAGGCACCGGTGGCGAGGCGGAGGCCTCTATTAAGTACCGGGTCCAGGATACGGAGGCGGGCGGTGGAGGCTGAACCGTAAACTGCACTACCATAGTCCAGCTTCGACTGCACTATGGAAGTGTAAAGGCGAAGAAGAGAGCGTCGATCTGCACCCCATGTGGTGTGAGAGAGGTGATCCAGGAGAGCGAGGGGGCGTCGAAGGGATTGCTTTAGGTACTTGAGATGGGGAACCCAATTGAGCCGTCGGTCTAGGGTCATGCCCAGAAAACGCGTGGAGGGTACCACCTCAAGAGGCCTGCCGTATAATGTGACAGAGGGTAGAGGAAGGGCTGTGGGTCTTCTTCTACTGAAGACCATACACTTGGACTTAGGGATGGAGAGGCGGAAACCCACCGACGTCGCCCACCTTTCCACCCGGTAGATGGCGAGCTGCATCTGTCGTTGAACAACAGACGGTTCTCGCCCTGCGAAGTAGATTGCAAGGTCATCCGCGTAAATGGAAGAGCGGATGGTGGGTGGAAGGCATTGTGAGACCGTGTTCATCACGACGGAGAAGCAGAGAACACTGAGGATGCTTCCCTGTGGGACCCCGTCCTCCTGCACAAAGGTGTCAGAGAGGACTGAGCCCACCCGGACTTTAAAGTCCGGGAAGAGAGGAAGCCCTGATGAAGGTCGGCATGGCTCCGACGAGGCCCAGATGTCGGAGCTGACCGAGGATCATTGCTCGACGGGTGGTGTCATAGGCCTTCTGGATGTCAAAAAAATTGACAGTACGAACTGTCCATTGTCGAAGGCATCCTGTATGTCTCGGCTGAGAAGCAGGAGGGGATCAGTAGTGGAGCGGAATTGTCTGAAGCCGGACTGGGTAGACGGGAAGGAATTGTTATGTTCAAGGACGAACGATAATCGCGTGGCAACCATTTTCTCGAGGATCTTGCAGGCACAACACGTCAGGGCGATTGGTCTGTAGTTTGTGGGGTCCAGGGAATCTTTGCCGGGTTTGGGGATAGGGATGACGTGGGCCTCCTTCCACCTAGAGGGGAAGGCGCCCTCTATCCATATGCGATTGTATAGATCCAGCAGGAAAATTTGTAAGGTAGAGTGGATGTGCTGGAGCATGCCGTACGGAATACCGTCCGGACCGGGACAAGGGGATCGTCGAGAGGCCAGTGCCGCCTGTAGTTCACGCATGGTAAACAATCGGTTGTAGGTGCTGTCTATGGACGGTGGAGAGGGGCTATCGTCAGGGGCGGGTACGGAATTGGCTGTAGAGGAAGAAACGGCGGCGAAGGTAGAAGCAAGGTGGTCTGCCACCGACTTGGGTTCACATAGGAGTCCGTCGTTAGTCCGGAGGACCGGGGGTCGGGAGGGGACATGTCGCCTCTCGACACCCGCACCTTCTTCCAGATGGTAGCCGAAGGTGTGTTGGCGGTGATGCCGGACACAAAGGCACGCCAAGAGGTTCGGCGCGCTGTCTTCATTGTGCGGCGGGCGATGGCCCTGACCCGCTGCATCTCCGTGCGATGGATGGGGAGTCGCGTCCGGTAGAAGCGCCGAGTTGCCTTCTTCTTGGCGCGCACGGCCTCCGCGCACTCCGGGGTCCACCAAGGCACCCGTCGGGCGGGGGGTAGGCGGAGGATTGTGGTACGCTAGTGCTTGCGGCCGCTAGAACGACGGACTCGAAGTAGCGATGCACCGTCGATGGATGGGAAGTGGGCAGTTGTAAGGGTGGTATAGGTGTTGTCGCGGAAGCGGGCCCAATTCGCGTTGGTAGTAACCCACCTTACCGGTACCCGAACAGTCTGGTCGGGTCGATTAAGGGTGAGTTGTATGGGGAGATGGTCACTTCCATGGTCCTCTCGGAGGACTTGCCACGTGAAGTCTAGGAGGGCATCAGTTGAAACGAGGGACAGGTCTATACAGGATGGAGTGCAGGTGGTGGCATGGTAAAGTAGGAGAGCCATGTTGAGGCACTCGAAGGAGAGTTCGGTCATGACGGATATCAGGGTTGGGGCCATATAGGTGGTGCGTGTGTCGCCCCACAAGGGGTGGCGACTATTGAAATCGCCCAGCAGTAGGAAGGGCCTAGGGAGTTGTTCCACGACTTCCACCAGGTCGTCGCGGGAGACTTGAGCGTGGGGGGGAGGTAGATGAGCAGACGGTGTACTGTCTATCCAGGGAGAGCCGGACGGCAGTCACCTGTAGTGGGGACCGGATGGAGAGGTTGTAGAAGGGGACTGCGTGGTGTACGAGGATGGCAGCTCCCCTTCGAGTGCAGGTAGGAGGCGGGGTGGCGGTGCAAAAATAACCAGTAGGGCAGGGCATGGGCCTGGTCCCCAGGATTAGCTCCTGGAGACAGACACACACCGGACGGGAAGTGGCAAGCAGGAGTAAGGCCTTCATAATTTGCGAATATTCCTCGACAGTTCCAGTGGACTATTGTGGTTTTCGGGGGATCCATTAGTTGATGAAGGGGGATGGGTAAAGGTGTAGGTGCTAGGAGGTTGGAGTATGAAGGGAGATCGGAGTTCGCGAAATTGAAGGCTGGTCGGGAGCATGGCTGGCTATCTACCGTTCACCAGGGAAGGAATCGGTCGGCCTGTCGAACCCCGCGGAGGTGCGGGTCGAGTCGGCCGAGCGAGACCGGAGGCGTGGATCACGGCAGGCAGAGGAACATCGTGGGCTGAGAGGGTCGGAGTACTGTGACGGGCTTCTATGGTCGGACCAGGGGGGGCACGGTAGCCCCAAAAGTGGCGCTACCCCGCCTGTCCGGGGTCTCATGGCGGACTCGAGGTGGTGATAAGGGGTACCAAAAGGACCGGGCGGGTGGGAGGGAGGGCGTACACAGGGTAGCTGACAAGGAGGGGGCCGGGGATGTTGGGGGTAGGTACGATGGGGGTGGAAGGAGGTGAATCAGAGTAGTCTCGTGGAGGGGTGGAGAAAATGGCACCAGGAGGCAAGGGCAGATCCATAAGACTCATGGGCGTGGGCGCGGCCGAGCTTCCCTCGGTCACACCGTGCAGCTGCGCCAGGGCCGCATCCACCGGATCCTCGGGGAGAGGATATTGTTCGGACTGGGTCCGTCGTCCGGGGCGGGTCGTGGATCTCAGCCACTATTGTCAGAGTCTGTGGGGGTAGAGTGGTGGGACTTCTGCGATGGGGAGAGATGGACATAGTAGACGTGGTGGGCGGAGTGAGGATCCGAGCCGTCTTCTTGGTCCGAGGGGAAGAGGGAGAGAGACGTTGGAAGGCCGGAGGGTCGGTGACACGCTCCGGCGTCTCCGCCTCGACGGCTTGCTCCGGGCGGCAGGTTCGGGCGTGTGCAGGGGTACTGGGAAGGCGGGGTTTGAGGTGGATGGGACCTGGGTGTCCTGGTCCCAGACACCTGGGGGATTCGTGGCAGGTGAGGTGCGGGAAGAGGAGGAATGGTGGGGGGACAGGAAACCGTCGGGTCCTGCGAGGTTTTCTTTGAGGGGAACAGGGAGCAGTGGCTTGGGGGGGTTTCGGCGGCAGGCCAGGGCGGCGTGCCGAGATGATAGAGCCGAGAGCAGCGGCATAGGACACCCCCGGCCTCACCTCCCGACTCCGCACCCTGTCGCGTGCCTCACGGGGGCTAAGGAAGTCCGTCACCTGTAGGCCTCGGACCTCCTTCTCGAACCTGAAGAAAAGGCATTCTCGGGATGAAGAGGGGTGTGCGCCTTCACAGTTGGAGCATTTGGGTGTGTTGGGGCACCTGTCAGGGTGAGCGAGTCGTCCACAGTGAACACATAATTGATGCGGCTGTCGACAAGCGGAGCTAACGTGTCCGAATTTATTGCATTTGAAGCAACGGGTCGGGTCTGGGACGTATGGGCGGATAGAAAACTCGCATGAGGCGCGGTCTCCCATACCCCATACAATGCGGCCGGGGGGATTAGTGTGTTGAAAGTAAGGAGCAGACGTGGGGGAGGGGGTGCCTCCCTGTCGGGATGTGAAACGATAGATCTTAGTGACTCCTTGGGGTGCGAGGTCCTCCAGGAGCTCGTTCACTGCGACCGACAATAGGCGGGTGGCGTAAATAGTGCCCTGACTCTGGTTCAGGCGAGGGTGTGGGGAAACGGACACCGAGCATCCAAGGACCTCAGTGACGGAGAGTAGGGCTTTCGTCTCTGCGGCTGAGCGTGATTTTACGAGGAGGGAGCCATCCCTCTGTGGGCGTACGTCATAGCGGCTGGAGTTGCTGTGGGTTCGGATCGCCTGGAACGTCCGTTCAGAGTTGTTCGGGAGGGACCCAGATGTAGGCCGAATCACCAGGAATTTGTGGATACTTGGAGGGAGAGGGAGGCTGTAGAGTCGAAATGGACTGGGATATTCAACGGTCGATAGGACGGCCGTGAATGCCGGCTCCCCCGTCCGCCGCGAGGCTCTCTCCGTGGGGAGGTGGGCTGACGGCGGGTGAGGGGGGCATATGGGGAGAGCAAGAAGCCGGGTTGTGGGGGCAAGTCCTCGGTGGAACTTGACTTGCCCGAAGGTGGCTGAAGTGGGCTGGGGCGAGACCCCTGCTCCAGAGAGTGTAGGTCCAAGGGCGTAGTCGAGGGACGGACTGGGGTCGGCAACGGAAAAGGAGAGTGCAAGCGTTCCGCTTCCACAGGGGGTCAACCCCATTAGGTTGCGGTCTTCCAGTGGTAAAGGACTCGAGGGCCTGGTTGCCCACCACCCGAGTGTTGAGAGAAGAGTAGTCCGGGAATGAGAAGCAGTAGTCGTAAGCCGAGGGGGAGAAGTGTCCATAGCAAAACAAAAAAGAACTTCATCCCCCGCGCGCATCCAGCCACCACCGACTCCAACAAGGGAAAGGCGAAGTGTGGGCACACTTGGTCCCACCGCCGATAGATGTCACGCAGGGGAGATACACCCGCACCCAGTCCCTGTGCCTGAAAGGCGGCCACTCTCATCCAACGCGCGGTGAAAAGTGGCAGGGACAGGGTTTGGGTTTGGTTGGAAAGCGACAAGGGTGCAGGGCAACCACCTCCCACACCCAAGGGCCAAGGAAAGGGTCAAAATCAAGGTCCAAAGAACAACGCCAAAAAAACAGGGAGAAGCCAGAAAGAATGGGTTAAAGGAGAAAGAAAGAAAAAGCAGCAGGAGATCAGCCGGGTCCCCAAACGGGCCCAATGGTCCACGAGGGCAGAGAAAGCCCTTACACCGAAGAAAGGTGTATTCCCACATTCGCCACAGAGGGACGCGCCCTATCGCTCCGGACAAAACAAAGGGATATATGTATATGTATATATATGTATGTTTATGTATATAATGTTATAATGTTATAATGTTTCAGACCAACAAAGACCCCAGGATCCACTCATGGCTGGTCCACCTAACTCTGTTCGTGTATTGTGTATCTCCTCCGTGGTGGCGGAGGGGACCTACAATTTTACGTGGGTTCCGAACCACAAGAACATAAGAAATTTATGTAAAAACTGCCGGTAAATTGGCAACGACGAATTTTTACGAAACTAAATAATTATCAATTTAAAACTAATTAATTATCGATTTAAAACTAAAGATAGAATCTCTGATCCAGAGGTTCAAGTCATAATAGACTACTATCCACAAATATGTTACACTCTATATCTATTTATAAAGGACATGCAAATATATCGGATCCAAAGAATCCAGTCAATTTCATTACGGTATCCATCAAGTCACGGTCCATATCGATATCGGACCAAGTCAAAATTTACAATCATATACATTACAATATATACACTTACGAGAAAAAGAGTAGGTGTGGCTGTAAAGACTGTACAGTAATGTAGAAATGTGTGTGCACCCATTTTGGGTCTCCCATTTAAAGGTGTTTGTGGGGCAAGTGAAGATCATGAGTTTTTCAATACCTCACAGTACTATGGGGGGCACCGCTCGGCAGAGGAATCTCTTTAAATGGGGTGTGTAAGGACAGAGAGTATCCCATAACCCAAGACGCTGCCTCCCTATATCCCACAACACTTGTGTTGAGCTGTGGGATCTATCCCCAGAAAGCCTTAATTTTACTACCTTAAACTCTACCCTTTCTATCAACATATGCGTCTAATCGATTTTTAAACATGTTTATAGACGTGCTACTAATTACTTCTACCGGCAAATTATTCCAGCTATTTACTATTCTATGCGTAAAAAAGTTTTTCGCAACTGCTGTCTCGAACCTTCTACTTGTCAACTTACACCCGTTATTTCTAGTCCTATTATATTGAGATATTTCGAAAAAGCTATCTATCTACGTTATCGAACCCATGTATGTTTATGTATATATATATATATATATTGTATGTTTATGTATATATATATATATGTATATTATATATATGTATGTTTATGTATATATATATGTATATATATATATATATATATATGTATGTTTATATATATATATATATGTATGTTTATGTATATATATATATTATATATATATGTATGTTTATGTATATATATGTATATATATATATGTATGTTTATGTATATATAAATATGTATAAATATATATATGTATGTCTATGTATATATATGTATATGTATATATATATATTATGTTATATATATGTATATGTATATATATATATATATATATATATGTATGTTTATGTATATATATATATATGTATATGTATATGTATGTATGTTATAGTATATATATATATATATATATATATATATATATATATATATATATCTTTTATATTATATATATTATGTTTATGTATATATTATATATGTATATATATATGTATTTTATGTATATATATATATGTGATATATATATATGTATGTTTATGTATATATATATGTATATATATATGTATGTTTATATATATATATTGTATATATATATATATGTATATATATATGTATATATATATAGTATATATATATGTATATATATATATATATGTTTAGGTATATATATATGTGTATATATATATATGTATGTTTATGTATATATATGTGTATATATATATATGTATGTTTATATATATATATATATGTATGTTTATGTATATATATATGTAATATATATATGTATGTTATATATATATATATATATATATTATATATAATATATATTATATATATATATAGGTATATATATATGTTTATGTATATATATGTATATATATGTATGTTTATGTATATATATATATATATATATATATATATATATATATATATATATATATATATATATATATATATGTATGTTTATGTATATATATATATATATATATATGTATATGTATATATGTATGTTTATGTATATATATATATGTATATGTATATATGTATGTTTATGTATTTATATATATGTATTTGTATATATGTATGTTTATGTATATATATATGTATATATGTATGTTTATATATATATATATATGTATATGTATATGTGCATGTTTATGTATATATTATGTATATATATATGTATGTTTATGTATATATATATGTATATATATATATATGTATGTTTATGTATATATATATATATGAATATATATATGTATGTTAATGTATATATATATGTATATGTATATATATATATATATGTATTTATGTATATATATGTATATGTATATATATATATATATGTATGTTTACGTATATATATATATATGTGTATATGTATATATGTATGTTTATGTATATGTTATTATGTATATATATATATGTATATGTATATATGTATATATATATATGTATGTTTATGTATATATATATATGTATATATATATATATGTATGTTTATGTGTATATATATATATATATGTATATATAATATATATTATATATATATATATATATTATATTATATATATATATGTATATATATTATGTATATATATATATATATATATATATGTATATAATATGTATATATATGTATTTTATGTATATATATATGTATATATATATTTGTATATATATTATGTATGTTTTGTATATATATATATGTATATGTAAAAAGTGAACAATGAACAATTCCTACACCATCATTATATAAATTCATTGTCCATTTTTACATAAGAACCAAAGTCGCTTAACGCGAGTTTGGATGAAAATTTTACTTGTAGCTTCCTATTTTTGTTTATGTCACAACCCTACGATCTACCCTTTCTATGGTTTAGTCGTATCCATTATCCATTTTCCATTTGTTATAAAAGTTATTATAATTAATTATGAATTGTCTTGCATCTCATCCCCGCCCCCATCGTCCATATTTTAGCTTGACCATTATCGTATGTAATTTTTATTAAATAATCATCTTTACTCGTGTCAGTCATGAAATGCAAAAAAACTTTCGCAGTTTGTTCGGGAACGCGAAAAACCGTTCTCGTATTATTTTTTTCATTTTTATATTTTTATTTGACCTCCCGAGATGAACTAAAAAATGCTGAGATTAAGTTATCAAAAATTCCGCTCATCACAGCATAATTTGAACGCTTCTAAGATAAAAAAAGGTCTCATTTCGCTCTGATTCGAATTTATAACATTATAGCATATTATTTCGTAAAATAAATTATCTACCGGCAAATTATTCCAGCTATTTACTATTCTATGCGAAAAAAAGTTTTTCGCAACTGCTGTCTCGAACCTTCTACTTGTCAACTTACACCCGTTATTTCTAGTCCTATTATATTGAGATATTTCGAAAAAGCTATCTCTATCTACGTTATCGAACCCATGTATGTTTATGTATATATATTATATATATATATATGTATGTTTATGTATATATATATATATGTATATATATATATGTATGTTTATGTATATATATATATGTATATATAATATATATGTTATGTTTATATATATATATATGTATGTTTATGTATATATATATGTGTATATATATATGTATGTTTATATATATATATATGTATATATATATGTATGTTTATGTATATATACACATATGTATATATATATATATATGTATGTTTATGTATATATATATATATGTTATATATATATATATGTTTATGTATATATATGTATATGTATATATATATATATATATATATGTATGTTTAAGTATATATATATGTATATGTACATATGTATGTTTATGTATTTATATATGTATATTTATATATATATATATTATATATAATAATATATATATATATGTATGTTTATGTATATATATATGTGTATATATATATGTATGTTTATGTATATATATATATATGTAGATATATATATGTATGTTTATGTATATATATGTGTATATATATATATGTATATTTACATATATATATATATGTATATATATATATGTGTATATATATGTATATATATATTATGTATATATGTATATATATATATATGTATATATATATGTTTAGGTATTATATATGTGTATATATATATGTATGTTTATGTATATATATGTGTATATATATATATATATGTATGTTTATATATATATATATATAATTATATGTATGTTTATGTATATATATATGTATATATGTATATATGTATGTTTATATATATATATATCTATATATATATATATATATATATATATATAGGTATATATATATGTTTATGTATATATATGTATATATATGTATGTTTATGTTATATATATATATATATATATATATATATATATATATATATATATATATATGTATATGTATATATGTATGTTTGTGTATATATATATATGTATATGTATATATGTATGTTTATGTATTTATATATATGTATATGTATATATGTATGTTTATGTATATATATATATAGTGTATATATGTATGTTTATATATTATATATATATATATGTATATGTATATATGCATGTTTATATATATATATATGTATATATATATGTATGTTTATGTATATATATATATGTATATATATATATGTATGTTTATGTATATATATATATATGAATATATATGTATGTTAATGTATATATATATGTATATGTTATAATATATATGTATGTTTATGTATATATATGTATATGTATATATATATATATATGTATCTTTACGTATATATATATATATGTATATGTATATATGTATGTTTATGTATATATATGTATATAATATGTATATGTATATATATATATATATATATATATATATATATATTTATGTTATGTATATATATATATATATGTATGTTTATGTATATATATATATGTATATATATATATATGTAGTTTATGTATATATATATGTATATATATATATGTATGTTTGTGTATATATATATATATGTGTATATATATATATATATGTATTATATGTATATATATATATATGTATATATATATGTGTATATGTATATATATATGTATATATATATATAGTATATATGTATGTTTATGTATATATATATATGTGTATATATATATATGTATGTTTAAGTATATATATATGTATATGTATATATATGTATGTTTATGTATATATATATATATGTATATGTAAAAAGTGAACAATGAACAATTCCTACACCATCATTATATGAATTCATGTCCATTTTTACATAAGAACCAAGTCGCTTAACGCGAGTTTGGATAATAATTTTACTTGTAGCTTCGTATTTTGTTTATGTCACACCTACGATCTACCCTTTCTATGGTTTAGTCGTATCCATCATCCATTTTCCATTTGTTAAAAGTTATTATAATTAATTATGAATTTCTTGCATCTCATCCCCGCCCCATACGTCCATATTTTAGCTTGACCATTATCGTATGTAATTTTTATTAAATAATCATCTTTACTCGTCTCAGTCATGAAATGCAAAAAAAACTTTCGCAGTTCGTCGGGAACGCGAAAAAAACGTTCTCGTATTTTTTTTTCATTTTTATATTTTTATTTGACCTCCCGAGATGAACTAAAAAATGCTGAGATTAAGTTATCAAAAATTCCGCTCATCACAGCATAATTTGAACGCTTCTAAGATAAAAAAAAGGTCTCCTTTCGCTCTGATTCGAATTTATAACATTATAGCATATTATTTCGTAAAAAATTATCTCGTAAGTGCCATGTACTTTGTATTATATTTCTAACACTTAATTGTCTATTAATATAGAAACACTGTAAAACAGACAAGTTATAGTAACTGTTTAAATTGTAATTAACTGTTAATACTTTAAATTAACAATTTGCTAAAATTGTAATTAAATGTAATGATTTAATTTATAATGTAAGAATGTACTTTAATGAATTGTAATTAAAACAATAATAAGTGAATATGAATTAATGGGTAGTTGTAATCCATAATTTGTAATCGTAATTGTAATGAACAAATTAATACGTACTTCATGTATATCAAATTGTGCTTATGGCTATTACGAAATGATATTGCCGTCAAAAATGTAGAATCGCGATACTGTTATTTTTATATTTTTTATTCTTTTTAGTTGAAATCATGTGTTTAAAAAGGGGGGAAATTTAAACCTTCAACTTGTCTCCCCAAACATTGACTATATATGCATGTACTTGTAAAATTAGGACCATCTTCAGATTAGCGCTTCGATTAGAGACTTCATTATACCACTTCATTTATTGCACTTCTGCATAGGACTTCAATTTGAACTTCATCGTCATTGGACGTCATCAGAGATCTTCATTCGAGACTCTTCTTTGGACTGCAGCGCCTCGCTGCAGGGGAGGGGGAGAGGCCCCTTGTCCCTTAACTAAACTAGAACCCTCGTCTATACGAGACACCCCAGACCCGCCAGGATAAGAAGAAGAAGATTATTAAGAAGAGGATTCTAACATTGTGGAGACCCTTTACCAGGATCTTAAGATGATTATTTTAACCAGAAGATTTTAACCAGAAGATTTTAACCAGAAGATGTTTAACAAGAAGATGTTTAACAAGAAGATGTTTAACAAGAAGATTTTTAAGAAGAGGCCACTCTTTGACTCTTTGTCCAAGATAGAAATTACCCTGCCTCAGGATAAAACCAGTCGACCGGCGTGTCACGACTTCTAGTTCGTAACATCCACCCTTGACCGGTGTGTCACGACTCCAAGTTCTTCACGCCTAGTTTTCATCCAGGAACAAGTAGCCAACAAGACGTCTTCAGGACACGTCTCTAAGGATTTCGCCGTAGGAATCTTGTTAAGTAAGAGTTGTTTTTTTTAAGAAATTTATAAACACTTGAAAAAAAATCATTACTATTAACAGTTAATATTTAGTATGGAGTCAGAATTAACACAAAACACAGTGAACATTTCAGACACCAGTGATACATATTTTTTTAGTGAAATAGAAATTGTAACACAGAGTTAATTGTAACAAAGTTAATTGTAACAAAGTTAATTGTAACAAAGTTAATTGTAACAGAGTTAATTTCAGAGAGAGAATTTCAGTTATTTTCACTGTTATATTCAATATAGAATAATTATATTTTATGTACCTTCCCGTACATTAGAGTGAAATGTTGTTTACCTTTTTTTTTATTTTTTGTTTGCAAATTTTTTTTCAATTACTGAATTGAATTAACTTGCAAATTAAGAGAGAGAGAGTTTACAGAGTTTAGAGAGAGTTTAGAGATTTATAGAAAACTTGAAGCAGGTTCAAGTTAGACAGTTCCATTTTCAGTTTCAAGATACTACTTGATAAGAGTTCAAGTCAGTTTCATTTTCAGTTTCAAGATACTACTTGATAAGAGTTCAAGTCAGTTTCATTTTCAGTTTCAAGATACTACTTGATAAGAGTTCAAGTCAGTTTCATTTTCAGTTTCAAGATACTACTTGATAAGAGTTCAAGTCAGTTTCATTTTCAGTTTCAAGATACTACTTGATAAGAGTTCAAGTCAGTTTCATTTTCAGTTTCAAGATACTACTTGATAAAGTTCAAGTCAGTTTCATTTTCAGTTTCAAGATACTACTTGATAGGGTTCAAGTCAGAGAGTTTTATTTGAAGTCAGACAGTTTTAGCTCAAGTCAGAGTTTTACTTGAAGTCAGAGAGATTTATTTCAAGTCAGAGAGATTTATTTCAAGTCAGAGAGATTTATTTCAAGTCATTTTTATTCCGAATCCCAAGTCATTTTTATTCCGAATCCCAAGTCATTTTTATTCCGAGTCCCAAGTCATTTTTATTCCGAGTCCCAAGTTAGTTTTCAATGCAGTCAATTGAATTCAACTTTTCCTTTGTAATTTAAGAAAATGTAATTTAAGAATTTAATTCAACCTTTTTTTGTGTTTGTGAGAAGAAAATTGACCTATCTGTCTTTTCTTTTCATGCCATTGTTACGTATATAGATATATAGTTATGTAATTCATTAATTTCCACAAAACCGTTTTTACAATTGTTTGTAACGATTTTGGTAATTATTGTAATGTATATGAGGAACATGCCGTCCCTCCGTTTTGTTTCAACCTTTTTTTAGTTTTTGTTCTAAGTCGTGTAACAAGTAATCTTTAAAAAAAAAAAAAAAAAAAAAAAAAAGCAAAGTGCTCACGAAAAGATGTAATTGTCAATTTCAAACTTATATCCCCCGCTTAGTCACTCAATTCACCCGAATGTAGTACTCCAAATCTTATTTTATTATTTTTATTTTTTTTATTTTAACACCCCCAACCCCAGTTGAACTGTGTCAACCAGAAAAAATGGTTCAACCATGGTTAATTCCTCTTTGGTACGATGGCTCAATTTATGTTAAGTTGTGTTTTTTTTATTTTTAACTCTTTGATGACCATTATACATTTCTTTGAACTTAAAAGTTTAAGTTTTATTGTGTTTTACAATTAGATATTAGTAACTATAGTCACTTAAATGATCCACTTTTGGGTTAATTTTCCGACAACTAAACGATACCTGTAATTTAGAATTTTATAATAATAATAATAATAACAATAACAATAATTGACTTAAACTTAAAAAAATTTATAACCCATCTTAAATTATTATATATCATTTTTAGACTTTGTTAATTAAAAAAAAAACCTTCCAAATCCCTACACATTTGACCACAGGTCTATACATCATCCACTACGTAATTCGATTTGTACCTACAACAGTCAATAAAAATGCATGCACACTATATATACTATATATACAAACCTCATACTCAAATCATTGAATATCACAATAAAACTATTTCATTACGTAAGTGCCAACTATGCGATTTAGTCTTAATCATTTTTTGCATTCATGCATTCATGCATTTTTGCATTCATGCATTTATACAGTTAATTTAACAATCCTATCAGCTAAATCTGTCTCTCGAAATTATCAGCTACACCCTTTATACCTAGTACACAAAAATACACTGGACCACAGGTCTATACATCATCCATTACGTAATTCTATTTTTTACCTACAATAGTCAATAAAAATTAGCTTATAGATTGTGCGATTTACGTTTTTCCATTTTTATCTACTCTATTCATTATGTACGTAATTTTTCCCACAGAAAAATAAAATTTTGTAAAAAAATTAACAATATCATTGTTTGTCTAACTTAATTGTTTGTCTAAGTTAACGTACTAATCCTTTTATTCTGTTTGTATAAAATAGTTTTAATCTTTGATTTTTTTTTATTTTGTAAGCAAGTGTCATTTTAAAAATTTGATTACTCTGCATTGGACTCGACCACGCGAAATCGTTCTGTATAAAATTTGTATTGTATTAATGGTACCCTATTAAATTATTGTATAAAAATCATTTTTTAAAAGGGGAGAGTAATGTAAAAAGTGAACAATGAACAATTCCTACACCATCATTATATGAATTCATTGTCCATTTTTACATAAGAACCAAAGTCGCTTAACGCGAGTTTGGATAATAATTTTACTTGTAGCTTCCTATTTTTGTTCATGTCACAACCCTACGATCTACCCTTTCTATGGTTTAGTCGTATCCATTATCCATTTTCCATTTGTTATAAAAGTTATTATAATTAATTATGAATTGTCTTGCATCTCATCCCCGCCCCCATACGTCCATATTTTAGCTTGACCATTATCGTATGTAATTTTTATTAAATAATCATCTTTACTCGTGTCAGTCATGAAATGCAAAAAAACTTTCGCAGTTCGTTCGGGAACGCGAAAAAACGTTCTCGTATTATTTTTTTCATTTTTATATTTTTATTTGACCTCCCGAGATGAACTAAAAAATGCTGAGATTAAGTTATCAAAATTCCGCTCATCACAGCATAATTTGAATCCTTCTAAGATAAAAAAAGGTCTCCTTTCGCTCTGATTCGAATTTATAACATTATAGCATATTATTTCGTAAAATAAATTATCTCGTAAGTGCCATGTACTTTGTATTATATTTCTAACATCTTAATTGTCTATTAATATGAAACACTGTAAAAACAAGACAAAGTTATAGTAACTGTTTAAATTGTAATTAACTGTAATACTTTAAATTAAGAATTTGCTAAAATTGTAATTAAATGTAATGATTTAATTTATAATGTAAGAATGTACTTTAATGGAATGTAATTAAAACAATAATAAGTGAATATGAATTAATTGGTAGTTGTAATCCATAATTGTAATCGTAATTGTAATGAACCAAAATTAATACGTACTCAGTCATGTACTCAAAATTGTGCTTATGGCTATACGAAATGATATTGCCGTCAAAAATGTAGAATCGGCGATACTGTTATTTTTATATTTTTTATTCTTTTTAGTTGAAATCATGTGTTTAAAAAGGGGGGAATTTAACCTTCAATTGTCTCCCCCAAACATTAGACTATATTATGCATGTACTTGTAAAATTAGGACCATCTTCAGATTAGCGCTTCGATTAGAGACTTCATTATACCACTTCATTTATTGCACTTCTGCATAGGACTTCATATTTGAACTTCATCGTCATTGGACTTCATCAGAGATCTTCATTCGAGACTCTTCTTTGGACTGCAGCCTCGCTGCAGGGGAGGGGGCAGAGGCCCCTTGTCCCTTAACTAGAACGCCTCGTCTATACGAGACACCCCAGACCCAGCCAGGATAAGAAGAAGAAGATTATTAAGAAGAGGATTCTAACATTGTGGAGACCCTTTACCAGGATCTTAAGAAGATTATTTTAACCAGAAGATTTTAACCAGAAGATTTTAACCAGAAGATGTTTAACAAGATGTTTAACAAGAAGATGTTTAATAAGAAGATGTTTAACAAGAAGATGTTTAAGAAGAGGCCACTCTTTGGCCAAGATAGAAATTACCCTGCCTCAGGATAAAACCAGTCGACCGGCGTGTCACGACTTCTAGTTCGTAACATCCACCCTTGACCGGTGTGTCACGACTCCAAGTTCTTCACGCCTAGTTTTCATCCAGGAACAAGTAGCCAACAAGACGTCTTCAGGACACGTCTCTAAGGATTTCGCCGTAGGAATCTTGTTAAGTAAGAGTTGTTTTTTTTAAGAAATTTGTAAACACTTGAAAAAAAATCATTACTATTAACAGTTAATATTTAGTATGGAGTCAGAATTAACACAAAACACAGTGAACATTTCAGACACCAGTGATACATATTTTTTAGTGAAATAGAAATTGTAACACAGAGTTAATTGTAACAAAGTAATTGTAACAAAGTTGTAAACAATTAATTGTAACAAAGTTAATTGTAACAGAGTTAATTTCAGAGAGAGAATTTCAGTTATTTTCACTGTTATATTCAATATAGAATAATTATATTTTATGTACCTTCCCGTACATTAGAGTGAAATGTTGTTTACCTTTTTTTTTATTTTTTGTTTGCAAATTTTTTTTCAATTACTGAATTGAATTAACTTGCAAATTAAGAGAGAGAGAGTTTACAGAGTTTAGAGAGAGTTTAGAGATTTATAGAAATACTTGAAGCAGGTTCAAGTTAGACAGTTCCATTTTCAGTTTCAAGATACTACTTGATAAGAGTTCAAGTCAGTTTCATTTTCAGTTTCAAGATACTACTTGATAAGAGTTCAAGTCAGTTTCATTTTCAGTTTCAAGATACTACTTGATAAGAGTTCAAGTCAGTTTCATTTTCAGTTTCAAGATACTACTTGATAAGAGTTCAAGTCAGTTTCATTTTCAGTTTCAAGATACTACTTGATAAGAGTTCAAGTCAGTTTCATTTTCAGTTTCAAGATACTACTTGATAAGAGTTCAAGTCAGTTTCATTTTCAGTTTCAAGATACTACTTGATAGGGTTCAAGTCAGAGAGTTTTATTTGAAGTCAGACAGTTTTAGCTCAAGTCAGAGTTTTACTTGAAGTCAGAGAGATTTATTTCAAGTCAGAGAGATTTATTTCAAGTCAGAGAGATTTATTTCAAGTCATTTTTATTCCGAATCCCAAGTCATTTTTATTCCGAATCCCAAGTCATTTTTATTCCGAGTCCCAAGTCATTTTTATTCCGAGTCCCAAGTTAGTTTTCAATGCAGTCAATTGAATTCAACTTTTCCTTTGTAATTTAAGAAAATGTAATTTAAGAATTTAATTCAACCTTTTTTTGTGTTTGTGAGAAGAAAATTGACCTATCTGTCTTTTCTTTTCATGCCATTGTTACGTATATAGATATATAGTTATGTAATTCATTAATTTCCACAAAACCGTTTTTACAATTGTTTGTAACGATTTTGGTAATTATTGTAATGTATATGAGGAACATGCCGTCCCTCCGTTTTGTTTCAACCTTTTTTTAGTTTTTGTTCTAAGTCGTGTAACAAGTAATCTTTAAAAAAAAAAAAAAAAAAAAAGCAAAGTGCTCACGAAAAGATGTAATTGTCAATTTCAAACTTATATCCCCCGCTTAGTCACTCAATTCACCCGAATGTAGTACTCCAAATTTTATTTTATTATTTTTATTTTTTTTATTTTAACACCCCCAACCCCAGTTGAACTGTGTCAACCAGAAAAAATGGTTCAACCATGGTTAATTCCTCTTTGGTACGATGGCTCAATTTATGTTAAGTTGTGTTTTTTTTATTTTTAACTCTTTGATGACCATTATACATTTCTTTGAACTTAAAAGTTTAAGTTTTATTGTGTTTTACAATTAGATATTAGTAACTATAGTCACTTAAATGATCCACTTTTGGGTTAATTTTCCGACAACTAAACGATACCTGTAATTTAGAATTTTATAATAATAATAATAATAACAATAACAATAATTGACTTAAACTTAAAAAAATTTATAACCCATCTTA